>SJYA01001417.1:3582-261664 GCA_006410615.1 Neotragus moschatus
TTCTGCTTTATTGACTATGCCAAAGCCTTTGACTGTGTGGATCACAATAAACTGTGGAAAATTCTGAAAGAGATGGGAATACCAGACCACCTGACCTGCCTCTTGAGAAATCTGTATGCAGGTCAGGAAGCAACAGTTAGAACTGGACATGGAACAACAGACTGGTTCCAAATAGGAAAAGGAGTACGTCAAGGCTGTATATTGTCACCCTGCTTATTTAACTTATATGCAGAGTACATCATGAGAAATGCTGGGCTGGAAGAAGCACAAGCTGGAATCAAGACTGCCGGGAGAAATATCAATAACCTCAAATATGCAGATGACACCACCCTTATGGCAAAAAGTGAAGAAGAACTAAAGAGCCTCTTGATAAAAGAGGAAAGTGAAAAAGTTGGCTTGAAACTCAACATTCAGAAAACGAAGATCATGGCATCTGGTCCCATCACTTCATGGCAAACAGATAGGGAAAAAGTGGCTGACTTTAGTTTTTGGGGCTCCAACATCACCACAGATGGTGACTGCAGCCATGAAATTAAAAGACGCTTACTCTTTGGAACGAAAGTTATGACCAGCCTAGATAGCATATTAAAAAGCAGAGACATTATTTTGCCAACAAAGGTCTGTCTAGTCAAGGCTATGGTTTTTCTAGTGGTCATGTATGGATGTGAGAGTTGGACTATAAAGAAAGCTGAGTACAGAAGAATTGATGCTTTTGAACTGTGGTGTTGGAGAAACTTTTGAGAGTCCCTTGGACTGCAAGAAGATCCAACCAGTCCATCCTAAAGGAGATCAGTCCTGGGTGTTCATTGGAAGGACTGATGTTGAAGCTGAAACTCCAGTATTTTGGCCACCTCAGGCAGAGAGCTGACTCATTTGAAAAGATCCTGATGCTGGGAAAGATTGGAGAGGGGAGAAGGGGACAACAGAGGATGAAATGGTTGGATGACATCACCGACACAATGGACATGGGTTTGGGTAGACTCTAGCAGTAAGTGATGGACAGGGAGGCGTGGCGTGCTGCAGTTCATGGGGTCACAAGGAATCAGACATGACTGAGCAACTGAACTGAACTGACCCTGGGAAAAAATTTAAGTTAATCACACTGCATAGCTCTAAAGAAAGAAGTCAAAGTCTCTCTTCTGATCATATAGTATTTAGTCAGCAATGCAGCAAAGGTGATGGAACTTTTCTTCATTTTGATGGCTGTGGTGACTGTATAACTCAATGTGCCCTTGTCGAAACTCCCAGCTGCGTATCTTAAAACGCAAAGGATAGTCACTCAGTGGTGTCCGACTCTTTGTGATCCAATGGACTGTATGTAGCTCACCAAACTCCTCTGTCCATGAAATTCTCCAGGCAAGAATACTGGAGTGGACTGCCATTTCCTTTTCCACATAAAGCACAAAGTGTATAGCAAATATTTAAATAATAAATGGATGAAAACATTGCATGCCTTTTAGAAAGACAAAATGCCTAGCAATGCTCAGGATTTAGCCCACCATTTTCAGAACCAGCTCAGGATGAAAAGGAATTTCAGATGTAAGTTTTTTCTCTTTGGGGGGAGGTATCTCCACAGTCTGGACAACAGTGAGAAACATCTTTCTGTGTACACACACACACATACACACACACACAACTTAGTGGCCAATGACATTTACTTCTCATAAGTACACTTGCAAGATTTATACTACTCACAGCACCAAAGTAAGGAGCTTGGTGTACAATCCCAGTGCCTTCTTCCTCTTTCACATAGTTGTCAACAAGCACAGTAAAAGCACCACTCTCTTTATACTGGAAAAGAAAGGTTATCGGGCTTAAAGAATAAAATAAAACCATATCATAATATTAATTTAATAATAGTTTTTGTTAAGACCCTAAAAAGTTTTAGCACTTAATTTTTGGAAATAGAATGGAGAGAATAATTCAGATTGGGAAGAAATGTGCCAATTCAAATCATTTCCATGTAACTGTTATCTAAAGACTTACAGATAAAAACTTCTCCCTTAGTCACAAACTTTTCATCAGTTCTTCCAACCTCACCCCTGCCCCAGTAAGCAGTTTATCTTAAAATGTCTCAGAAAATGTGCTCCCTCAACAATTCCCTTCCTGCTGTATTTCCAATCACTGGAAACACTTTGCTGCTGCTCCTTTTTCTTTCAAGTCAGCTCAGGTTTTTCAGTAATAAGAGGCAAACTTTGAAAGAATCAGGATGGGAGCCAAGTTATAAGTTCTAGATTTAAGTACTCCAAGTATTGTAACACTGAGGGGAATTGCTTTTAGTTCAATTTTTTTGGTAATAACTAAAGTCAGGTTTATACATACAAGACTACAGACCTACTTTTTCTACCTTTGTCTCTTAGTATTTCTTTCACATACCCTTTGTTTCAGTCAAACTGACCCTGTGCTTTCTTATCTCTCTGCCTTTGTAAAATGTACTTTCAGAAATGATTTTCACATTTAATCCTATAATACAGTGAAAAAGGCATTCACAGTCCCATGTTCAAAAAATATTCTGGTTGTATTTCAGTTTCACAGATGAACAAACTCTGGACAAAGATGCAATTGTTTGTCCAGATTATACAACTAAGTAATGATGAAGCCAGGCCTTCAATGATGAAGGCCTCTGGGTTCCAAACACAATTTTATATTCAACCACATCACAGCTCTTTAATTCTTTGGTATTCACTTAAAATTAAACTTGAAAAATAACTCTGAATTTTTAATTGCTATAACCCAAATCATCTGGAAACATTTTTGGTGGGGTGTGATAGGTGCTTTTCAATAGTTTAAACTTGGAGAGATAATATGTGCATCCTCAGAATCAGACGTAAGAAGAGGGAATACAAAAGATCCTACTGTTTCTAACTGTAGACAAAGAAATGCCGCATTGCGTTCCTACTTCTCCAAGTCCAGTTTAAGGTATTACCCCTGCTGAGTCTTAGGGGGCATGGTCTGAACTGGGTTAGCATTCACACAGAGAGCTATAGTGTTGCACTTCACAGACAGCATCTATTCTCATAGCTCCCACTTAAAACTTCAGAACATGGGTATTTTACGTATACACCAGGTGATTTTTGTTTTATGTCAAAGAATCTGCAGCATCATTCTAAAACTGACCAAATGTTCTAGAAATTTTATGAAGATAACTGAATGCATATGTGTTCAGTTTAGTTCAGTCGCTCAGTCGTGTCTGACTCTTTGCAACCCCATGAATTGCAACACCCCGAGATTCTTAAAAAACTTAAATCAGTATGAACTGAATGCATATTCCAGAGAGACTCGTGACTTCACCCGAAGTTCCTATCTATTGTGTCCGTGTACATTTTCTGAAAGGGCTGAACTTTCCTTAAGGTCTCAATAGGGTCTTCCCAATAGGGTCTATAATTCAGAAAGGTCACTGATACAGTGCAAGAGTTTTAAGACAAATAAAAACAAGTATTTAAAAAAATGTTTAGATACAGAAGAATGGAGTAATGATATTTTTCAGAGGGAGAAATTAAAGAAATGTTTCAGAAAATGCTTTTCCCAGAGGGCATCTGAGTTTACTCTTGAAGAGTGTCAAGTTGATATGACAATAAAGAAAGGTGAAGCTTTCTTAGAAACAGGAGGAAAACTTAATAAAAACAAAGGCAGGGAGAGAGGAAAAGAAAGGACAGTTTGATGGAAGCAAAGGATATGTTTAAATCAACATTAGGAGATATGGTTGGGAGCAGGACTGCCTTGTGTCAAGTGGAGAACGCCTAGTGAAAGACCAGGTAAAGCATTCGGCAATCCATTAGCAACAACATGCAATGAGGAAGAATGCCTTTAGTTAGGAGATAAGAAATAGCGAAAACACTCAAGTGCACAGAAGCATAGACACAGGTGTTGCTGTGGACAAAGCCCACCTGCATTAGTCAAACTCTTATTATCTCTACACTGAACCAGAACAGAGGTAAGAAAATATTTTATCCCAGGCTGTGATGTATGGTTTTGCTAGCTAATGCCGCGTCCAGCTGAATATAATTTCCAATATGTAAAACCAGGTCTGAGGGTGTTGCTCATTATTTTGTTCTAAGACCTATAAATAAGAACCAATACAAGAGGTCTCTCCTGGTGGCTCATATCTGCCAAAGCAGGTGACACGATTTTGATCTCTGGTCCACGAAGATCCCACATGCCTCAGAGCAACTAAGCCACAACTACTGAGGCTGTGCTCTAGAGACCAGGAGTTGCAACTACTGAAGCCTGCACACCTAGGGCCTGTGCTCCTCAACAAGAGGCCCGTGTGCTAAAACTAGAGAGTGGCCCCAGCTCACTGCAACTAGAGAAAAGCCTGTGCAGCAACGAAGACCCAGGAAAACCATAAACAAACAGATTAAAGAATCAACGGGAAATTCCTATTGTTTTCATTCTTTTGTTGTTGCTGGAGTTTACAACTCCAGCTGTGGATTCTGTTGACATAGTTCTGTGACTCTGATGAAAATTAAGTTACTAATGTCTGAGCTTAAAGAACTTACCTCATAAATTCCTTGAAATGAACTGTTACTTAGACACACAGTTTTATTCTGAGTACTATTTTAAATTTGTAAAAACAAATCCCAAACAACACCTGACCTCAATGACTTTCCTGGGTGATGATAAGCAATACAAAACATACACATATAAACCTTATCAAACATGACTGATTTCATACATAATTTGAGAAAACTATTTAAAATTCTATATAGTATTTTAGTTATTAAAACAAGAAGGCAATATGAACAGAATTTAATTTTTTAAATACCTAAACAAAATTTTTTTGGATTCAGGCACTTATATAAACAATATAACCAATAAGACAACATGAGTATCACTCCAGTTATCAAACACATAGGTTGTGGAGAGTGCCTGTGGTAGAGGTCTCTAAGCTTACCTTTACAAAATAGTCAAACAGGGGCCTGTATTTCTTGCCTCTGAGAGAGGCACCAGGAAATCTAGAAAAAAAGAGAAGCAAACTCACAATTAAAATCATCAAAGAAATGTGGCTGCAGCCACATCAAATTACCATTTCTTTCTGATTTCCTTGTTCCTAAGTCATTAGTGCTAGAACATGTGACTTGAATATATTTGATAATCTTGAATAATATATATAGCTCTTGGGCAATAAAATATCTCACTTTTTAAAGCTAAAGACACACAAACACACACCACACAGATGCACACATGTATACATTAATGATTTGTATATTCACCTTTCAAGGATCTCATAGTCACTCTCCGATTTATAGAGGGCTGATAATCTGGCTTCCATTAAAATGTATAATTTTCCTCTAACAGCGTCTATGAGAGCAAGGGAAAATGTAGACTTCAATGACATGCATTGGTATTTTCTGAATAAAAAACAGAACACACGGTTCACCAACCAGAAAAGTTGTATACAGGCACACGAATGATGCGACTGAAATCTTGGGCAAAGGGCCTTCAAGGGTGTCACGTTCACTACACCATGGCCATGACCCAGAGGCGACACCAGGACACTTATACAGACAGAAACGCACTTGCCTACAGAGGTAGAAGTAGACACCACAGGTAGGTTCTATGGTGGAAACAGCTCCTTCCTACAGATAGCATTAGAAACCAGCTGTTGGTTCTTAGATTCTCCTAAGGCAGAGCTAAATAAAGGTAAAAGTATCTGTTTTCTGACTACCAATCCTTTTCCATTCCTTTCTCAATATTATTCCCTGATAGTACAAGCTACCATGAATCAAACTGTCTTGTAAGATGAACTTCTCTATGGCTATGAGCTTTTCTTTCTTTCCTTAGCTTCCCCCTGCTCTCCATAAACTGCTGAAACCTGAAGATATCAATCTCTATGGGAAGGGCCTCATCGGACTAGATTAACATGGTAACAGAATATTCAAAAGGTACAAAGTTTTCAAGTTCTGGTACTGGTACCAATTCTATATTATATTTGCTGTTCAGTTGCTAAGTCATGTTCAACACTTTGCAACACCATGCTATAGCACACCAGGCTCCCCTGTTCTCCACTATCTTAGAATTGGCTCAAATTTATGTCCACTGACAAATTTCCAAATTTGCTGGTATACTGAGTGCAGCACTTTAACAGCATCATCTTTTAGGATTTGAAATAGCTCAGCTGGAATTCATCACCTCCACTAACTTTGTTTGTAGTGACATTTCCTAAGGCCCATTTGACTTCACACTCCAGTATGTCTGGATCTAGGTGAGACTATCTTGAGAGCCGGACATCTATAGTAGTATTATCTGCATATCTGAGGTTGTTGATATTTCTTCCAGCAATCTTGATTCCAGCCTGCAATTCATCCAGCCTTGCATCTCACATGATGTACTCTGTGTGCTTATAAGTTAAATAAGCAGGGTGACAACTTACTGCTTTGTTCATACTCCTTCCCCAATTTTGAACCAGTCAGTTATTTTATGTTCAGTTCTAACTGTTACTTCTCGACCCACATACAGGTTTCTCAGGAGAGAGGTATAATCCGGTACTCCCAACTCTTTAAGAATTTTCCAAAATTTGTTGCGATCCACACAGTCAAAGGTTTTAGTGCAGTCAAGGAAGCAGATGTTTTTCTGGAATTCCTTTGCTTTTTCTATGATCCAATGAATGTTGGCAACTCAATCTCTAGTTCCTCTGCCTTTTCTAAATTCAGCTTGTACATCTGGAAGCTCTCAGTTCATATATTTCTGAAGCCTAGCTTGAAGGATTTTGAGCATAACCTTACTAGCATATGAAATGAGTGCAACTGTATGGTAGTTTGAACATTCTTTGGCATTGCCCTTCCTTGGGATTGAAATGAAAACTGACTTTCTCCAGTTCTGTGGCCGTTGCTGAGTTTTCCAAATTTGTTGACATTCTGTGCAGCACTTTAACACCATCATCTTTTAGGATTTTAAATAGCTCAGCTGGAATTCCATCATGTCAACTAACTTTGTTTGTAGTAATGCTTCCTTTTAAAGCCCACTTGACTTCACACTCCAGGATGAATGGCTCTAGGTGAGTGACCACGCCATCATGGTCATCTGGGTCTTTAACATCTTTTTTTGTATAGTTCTTCTATGTATTTCTGACACCTCATCTTAGTCTCTTCTACTTCCATTATGTCCTATGTTCCCTTGATCTTTCCAATTTTCTTGAAGAGCTCTCTAGTCTTTCCCATTTCATTGTTTTCCTCTATTTCTCTGCACTGTTCATT
The DNA here is from genome assembly GCA_006410615.1 of Neotragus moschatus. Taxonomy (NCBI): domain Eukaryota; kingdom Metazoa; phylum Chordata; class Mammalia; order Artiodactyla; family Bovidae; genus Neotragus; species Neotragus moschatus. The sequence continues at coordinate 10,779 of SJYA01001417.1, forward strand.
TAAGAAGGCCTTCTTATCTCTCTGTACTGTTCTCTGGAATCTGGGGCTATATCTTTGTTTCCCTTTCTCCCCTGCCTTTCATGTCTCTACTTTCCTTAGCCATTTGTAAAGGCTCCTCAGACAACCATTTTGCCTTCCTGCATTTCTTTTTCTTTGGATGATTTTGGTCAGTGCCTCCTGTCCCATGTTACACACCTCCATCCATTAGTTCTTCAGGCATTGTGTCTACCAGATCTAATCTCTTGAATCTAGTCATCACCTCCAGTGTATAATCATATGAGATTTGATTTAGATCATCCATGAATTGCTTAGTGGTTTTCCCTACAATTTAAGCCTGAATTTTGCAATAAGGAGTTCATAACCTGAGCCACAGGCAGCTCCAGGTCTTGTTTTTGTTGACTGTAGAGAGCTTCTCTCGGAGAAGGCAATGGCAACCCACTCCAGCACTCTTGCCTGGAGAATCCCAGGGATGGCAGAGCCTGGTGGGCTGCTGTCTATGGATTCACACAGAGTCAGACACGACTGAAGCAACTTAGCAGTTAGCAGAGAGCTTCTCTATCTTCAGTTGGAAAGAATATAATCAATATGATTTTGGTGTTGACCATCTGTGATGTCCATGTGTAAAGTCGTCTCTTGGGTTGTTGGAATGGGGTGTTTGCTGTGACCAGCATGCTCTCCTGACAAAACTGTTAGCCTTTCCCCAGATTCGTTTTGTATGCCAAGAGCAAACTTGCCTGATACTCCAGGTATCTCCTGACTTTCTGCTTTTGTGTTCCAGTACCCAATAACGAAAAGGACACCTTTATTTTTTTTTCGGTGTTAGTTCTATAAGATGTTGTAGGTCTTCATACATGCAGTCAACTTCAACTTCTTTGGCATCAGTTGTTGGGGCATAGATTTGGATTACTGTGATATTGAATAGCTTATCTTGGAAAGGAAACGAGATCATTCTGTCACTTTTGACAGTGCATCCAAGTACTGCATTTTGAATTCTTTTGTTGACTATGAGAACTACTCCATTTCTTTTAAGGGATTCTTGCCCATAGCAGTAGATATAATGGTCATCTGAATTATATTCTCCCATTCCTATTCATTTTAGTTCACTGATAATAAGAAATAAATATTTCGTCTTAGTCTCTGTTCTGGCATGGGTGCCTGCTCAGTCATTTCCGCTGTGTTAGACTCTTTGCAACACCTGGCCCTTCTGTTCACGGGCTTCTCCAGGCAAGAATACTGGAATGGGTTGCCATTTTCTCCTCTAGGGATCTTCCGAACCCACAGATCAAACTCATGTCTGCCAGTATCTCTTCCATTGCAGGTGGATTCTTCACCTACTGAGCCACCTATTCTGGGAGAGCTCTTAAATCTCTTGGAATTTCTTAAGTGATGGGAGCCATAAATGTGTCTTTTGTTGATAACAAAACACGCTATGAGGGTAGTACACCCCAGTTCTGGAGACAGAAACTTGAGACCGTTCCAGATCTCTCTATGCACTTCACTTGGCCATTTGAGTGTATCCTTTACAATCCCCTTTTATACTTAACTGGTAATCTCAAAAGTACAATGTTCCCTGAGTTCTGTGACTTACTCTTCGGACCCAAGGAGGAGGTCATGGGTTGGTTAGAAATCCAGGTGACAACCAGAACTCATGACTGACATCTGAAGTGTAGGTGCAGTAGCAGAGGGTCTTCTTGTAGGACTAAGCTCATAAACTGTGATATCTGACTCCTCCAGACAGCTAGTGTTTAAATTGATTTAACTGTTTGGCAGTGTTGAGAAAACACATATTGGAGATTCCTAATAGCAATGATATGCCACTTCGTTGAATTTCAGGTTCCTGGGCTGCTGAGTAAATATATAATAATCTGAAAATTATAAGAAATTTTTACTTTTCATCTCTCTGTATAATGTTAATTTTTTTGTGTTAATTTCAACTTGTTAATTTTTTAATCAGAAAAACGCTCAAGGTTGTTTTTCCAATTATGTCTAATAGTTTTTCAAAAATGTTATTTTAATTCCAAAAACAAATGTAATTTTTTTTCTTTTTTTAACCATTGTGTCAAAAATAATAAAAAGCTAGGAATAAATCCATGTAAGGATGTAAAACACCTTTACTCCAAAAATAATTTGACTGATGAAAGAAATCGAAGGTGACACAAACAGATGGAAAAATATACATTCTGAGACTGGAAGGATCAGTGTGGTCAAAATGATTATACTACCCAAAGTAATCTACAAATTCAATGCAATTCCTATCAAATTACTAACAGTATTTTATCAGATCAAAAAAATTTAAGATTTGTATGGAAACAGAGAAGATCGCAAATAACCAAGCAATCTCAAAAAAATGGAGCTGGAGGAATCAGGCTCACTGACTTCAAACTCTACTATAAAGCTACAGCAATCAAAACAGTATGGTACTGTTATTCTCTATTTATTTTAGAGTAGGGAAATGATGTTAGACAAAAAGCAAACTTGAGAGATTTTCTCATTCGAGTTCAAAATGAGTTCAACAAGCAGCAGTTCAAAAAGCAGCAGAGACAACTTACAACCTCAACAAAAAATTTGGCCCAGGAACTGCTAATGAATGTACAGTGCAGTGCTTGTTCAAGAAGTTCTGCAAAGGAGACAAGAGCCTTGAAGATTAGGAGCACAGTGGCCAATCATCGGAAGTTGACAATGACCAACTGAGAGCCATCATCAAAGCTGATCCTCTTACAACTACATGAGAAGCTGTCCAAGAATTCAGAGTTGACTATTCTATAGTCATTCAGCATTTAAAGCAAATCGGAAAAGAGAAAAGGCTCAATCAGTGGGTGCCTCATGAGCTGACGGAAAATTTACAAAAATGTCATTCTGAAGGTCCCTCTGCCCAAGAAAGAGTCAAATTATTTCCAGTTTTAGAAATATACTAGAAGCTAACTGGCTTTGTTGTGCTGTTTGAAACTCATTATCATAGATTCTCCTTTCAAAATATATCTTGGTATATAACAACATACCTATGTAGTCACCACTACACAATTATTTCTTAGAGGCTTTCTGCGTTTCTAAGAAATTTTATTAATGGGCAAATTTCCCTGGGGTTATTAGCACATACAAGTGATTATGATATACCTAAGTACAGATTCCCAAACAATAAATTGTAAGACAAGCGACCAGAGAGTTCATGCTACCTCCCAGTCCCAACAACTTTACTGATTCTAGTAAATATTTATTTCTTATATAACATGCAGTATGTTAACTAAGTTATAATTTTAAATTATGCCCTGATTACTAATATGGACTTCCCTGGTGGCTCAGACGGTAAAGCGTCTGTCTACAATGCTGGAGACCTGGGTTCCATCCCTGGGTCAGGAAGATCCACTGGAGAAGGAAATGGCAATCCACTCCAGTACTATTGCCTGGAAAATCCCATGGACAGAGGAGCCTGGTAGGCTACAGTCCATGGGGTAGCAAAGAGTCAGACACAACTAAGCGATTTCACTTTTCTTTCACTTTGATTACTAACAGTGATGTCTATTTAAAAATCAAAGTAAAGAATATTTTTTAAACTGTAACACATTTAGTCATGACAAGTAATTTCCTAAAAAATTTTTAGATGTTATCTAACATTGTATCCAACTCAGTTTTCTTAATGAATTAACTGTGTGCTATTTCTAGTGTGACCCATCTACTGTCTATTCATTTACTAAATACTTATCTTGTTCCAGATAATGGGGTAAAAGGGTGTAGCTCTAAACAATACCCATGCAAGTCCTGCCTTCCACAAACCCCGGGAATTAGGATTTTTTGTTATTTGCTAATAACAACATCCTTGGGAATTCCGGGGCAGTACAGTGATTAGGACACGGTGCTTCCACTGCCAGGGCCCAGGTTTGATCCTTGGGTCTGGGATCATGTAAGCCATGTGGCAGGGCCAAAAAACAAACAAACAAAAAACCTCAACTGTATCCTGATAATGTCTCTCTGTAGCTAAAGGAAATTATTCTAATAAATGCCTTTTAGAGGGAATATACTTCAATATAACAAAGGCCATATAAGAGAAGTCCACAGCTAACATATTTATGAGGAAAAAGCTAGTGCTTCCTCTAATATCAACAAGATAAAGACACCCACTCTCGACATAGTATTGAAGTCCTAGCCAGAAGAGTTAAGTAGGAAAAACAAATAAAAGAAATCCAAATTGAAAACGAAGAGGTAAAGCTCACTATTTTCAGATGACATGATAGTACATATACAAAACCCAAGACTCCGTCAAAAACTTAGAACTAAAAAATAAATGCAGTAAAGTTGTAGGATACAAAATCAACATACTGAAATTCACTGCATTTCTACACACCAATAATGAACTATCATAAAGAGAGAAAATAACTGCATTTACAACTGTATCACAAAGAATAAAATACCTAGGAATAAGCTAAAGAGTAAATGAAAGACCAAGACACTGAAAAATTTAAAAGTTTAAGACACTGATGAAAGAAACTGAAGACACAAATAAATGGAAAACAATTCCGTGTTCAGGGACTCAAAGAATTAACAGTGTTAAAATGTTCATACTACTCAAATAATTCTAGATTCAGTGCAATTCTTGTCAATATTTCAATGGTGTTATTCACAGAAATAGAGCCAACATTCTTAAAATCTGTATCGACCCACAAAAGATCCTGAAAAGTCCATTCACTCTTAAGAAGAACAAAGCTAAAGGCAGAACACTTATTTATTTCAAACTATATTACAAAGCTCCAGTAATCACAACAGTATGGAACAAAACAGAGAGTCCAGAAATAAACTCACACATATATAGACAATTCATTTACAACAAAGGAGCCAAGAATACACAATAGGGAAAGGAGAGTCTCTTCAATAAACAGTGTTGGGAGACCTAGATCACTCTCATACCACATACAGAAATTATCACAAATGAATTAAAGTCTTGGACATAAGACCTGAAACCCTAAGATTCCTAGATGAAAACATAGCTGACTGGACTCCCCTGGTGGTCCAGAGGTTAAGACTCTGCATTTTCACTGCAGGGAGCATGAGTCTGATCACTGTTTCTAGTTGGAAAAGTTTCACACGCTGCTCAATGTGGGGAAAAAAAAAACAAATCCCCACAAAACATATTTCATAAATTCCCTAACGTTGGTCTTGACAATGTTTTTGTTTGTTTTTGACCTGACAACAAAAGAAATCAGAAACAACAACAAAAAAGTAGGACTGTATTACACTAAAGCTTCTGCATAGCAAAAGTAACCAGCAAAATGAAAAGGCAACCATGCAAGAAAATATCTGTATATCAAATATCTGATAAGGGGCTACCATCAAAAATATATCAAGAACTCACACAATGCAACAGCAAATGAATAAATAAATGGGTAGAAGATCTGAATAGATATTTTTCCAAAGAAGATATACAGATATCCAATAGGTACATGAAAAGATGCTCAATATCACTAGTCACCATGGATATGCAAACCAAAACCCTAATAAGGTATCACCTCATACCTGACGGAATGCTGTATTCACAAGAGACAAGTGTCGGCAACGATATGGAGAAGATAGAACCTTTGTACACTGCTGATGGGAATGTAAACTGATGTAGCCACTATGGAAAATAGTATGGCAGTTACTCAACAAAGTTAAAAATACATATGATCCAGTCATTTTACTTTTGGATATTTATACAAAGAAAATGAAAACACTAACTTGAAAAGATATCTGCAACCCATGTTCACTGTAGCATTATTTACAATAACCAAGTTTTAGAAACAACCTGCATCCATCAGTGGATGGATGGATGAAGAAAATCTGGTATGTATATATACAATGAAAAGCTATTTGGCTATAAGAAAGAATGAAATTTTGCTGTTTAAAAAATCATGGATAGATCTTAAGGCCATGAGGCCAAGTGAAAGAAGTCAAAAGAAGACACTTATCATCTCACTTTTATGTAGAATAAAAACAAAATCAAAACAACAAAAATAAACCTCACGGATACAGATAACAGACTGGTGGTTACCAGAGGCAGGATATGAGGAAGAGGGGATGACAAAACGAGTAAAGGAAGTCAAAAGGTATAAACTTCCAATTATAAAATAAGGCATGGGGATAAAATTTATAGCATGGCAACCATAGTTAGTAATACTATATTGCATACTTGAAAGTTACTGAGAGAGCATATCTTAAAAGGTCTCACCACAAGAAAACAAGTCTGTAAGTATGTATGGTGATGGATGTTAACTAGACTTACTGTGATGTTTATTACCCAATGTATACAAACATCTAATTACTTTGCTGTAAACCTGAAACTAATATGTGCTAAGTTGTTTCAGTTGTGTCCGAAATTTTGCAAGCCTGNATCAGTGGATGGATGGATGAAGAAAATCTGGTATGTATATATACAATGAAAAGCTATTTGGCTATAAGAAAGAATGAAATTTTGCTGTTTAAAAAATCATGGATAGATCTTAAGGCCATGAGGCCAAGTGAAAGAAGTCAAAAGAAGACACTTATCATCTCACTTTTATGTAGAATAAAAACAAAATCAAAACAACAAAAATAAACCTCACGGATACAGATAACAGACTGGTGGTTACCAGAGGCAGGATATGAGGAAGAGGGGATGACAAAACGAGTAAAGGAAGTCAAAAGGTATAAACTTCCAATTATAAAATAAGGCATGGGGATAAAATTTATAGCATGGCAACCATAGTTAGTAATACTATATTGCATACTTGAAAGTTACTGAGAGAGCATATCTTAAAAGGTCTCACCACAAGAAAACAAGTCTGTAAGTATGTATGGTGATGGATGTTAACTAGACTTACTGTGATGTTTATTACCCAATGTATACAAACATCTAATTACTTTGCTGTAAACCTGAAACTAATATGTGCTAAGTTGTTTCAGTTGTGTCCGAAATTTTGCAAGCCTGCCAGGCTCTTCTGTCTATAGGATTCTCCACACAAGAATACTGGAGTGGGTTGTGATTTCCTCCTCCAGGCAATCTTCCTGACCTAAGGATCAAGCCCAAGTCTCTTGCCTCTACTGCATTGGTAGGCAGGTTCTTTACCTGGCAGAGGTGTTCCTTACCACTAGTGCAACCTGGGAAGCCTGAAAACTAACATAATGTATATCAACTATATTTCAATTAAAAAAGTAAAAAAAAGAAAAGGAAAGAAACGTCAGCTTTCATTCATTAAAATTATTTTATTCATATCAATCATAAAGAACAAGCCTCATACTTACCTTTAATCTTCACATATTGCAAGTCGGGATTAACACACAGGGCAAGGTTACTAGGAAGAGTCCAGGGAGTAGTCGTCCAGGCAACCAAAGAAATATTTTCATCTTCCTCCAAAGGGAAAGTTACAAATATTGAAGGATCTTGAACATCCTGAAATCAAATGAGAGAAAATATTCTTTTATAAAATTCATAATAATAGACTTGCCAGAAAAAGGAACTGATTCTAAAGAATACAATAATTTGATTTTCAGAATAAACTGAGCTTTAAAAAAAATCTGCCATATTTGTAAGGATACAAAGCAAGAAATTCCAAATACATTTTTATATAAAGAAATGCTTTAATAATTACCTTAGTGGTCACAACTAAAATATTTAGTTTATCAAGAGGGATACAATAATGGAGATTTCACTGTTACAATGATCTATTTTTAAAGTCTATAAAGAGTTAGGTCAATAAAATATTTTGGAAAACAGCTATTGTTTATTCAAAAATATATTAATTAAAATTTCACTGAAGGGTATATGAGAATTGTGTTTTCAACTTTTTAGGAAATCTGAAATTATGTCAAAAATAATCCTACACAATTAGAGCATGACCAAAGCAAAAAAAAAAAAAAAATGAAAATACTAAATGTTGGCAAGGATGCAGTGTAATCTTAACAGGCTAGTGGAGGTATAAATCAGTATAACCCCTTTAGAAAAGTCTTTAAGAGTAGGAGACAATGAACCATGGTCCTTGAGTCAAATCTGGCCATTACCAGTTTTTTGTACAGCCCAAGAGCTAAGAATGGTTTTGAGAGGACTGACAGACCATGTGGCTTACAAAGTCTAAAACAATTACTATCTGGCCCTTTACATAGTTTGTCAACTCTAGTACTAGAGCTAAAAGTAAGTGTATCTAATGACATAATAATTCTACTCCTGGGAATGTAAGCAACAGAAATGTCTATATATACTCCCCAAAATTCAAGTTCTAGAATATTCATTAACAGCCAATAACTAGATACTACCCAAATGGTAATCAACATTAGAAGGGATAGGGACTTCTCTGGTGGTCCAGTAGCTAAGACTCTGTCATGCAAAGCCAGGGAAGCACATTCAATCCCTGGTCAGAAACTAAGATCCGACATGTCATGGAACAGCTAAGCCCACCTGGCAACTACTGAAGCTGATGTGCCACAGCTAGGTAGTCTGTGAGCCTCAAAAAAAGATCTCACACACCACAACTAAGACCTGACACAGCCAAATAAATAAGTAAATTTAACCATTAGAATAGATAAGTTAAACACTTGGCAGTAACTAAAATGATCTACAATTACACACAACATGATGACTTCCAGAAACACAATCTTGAGCAAGAGAAGTCAGACAGACAAAAAAGAACAAACTGTACTATTGTACTTATATTTCATAGAGAATCAGTGAACAATGAGGCTGGAATGAGGACAGCAGTAACTATAAAGGAGTAGGGTGGTACACACTAAACTGAAAGGCCCATGAGAAGGGACAGCTCTTGATGGATTAATTGATAAGGCTGCTTTTGAACTTTATCAGGGTGTTGGCTTCAAATATACATTCACTCTGTACAAGGAGATGAAACAGAGCAAGGAAATTGAAGAACAAAAAAAATGCTGTCTTAAGTCAGGAAATAGGTACTAAGGTATAAAAATATTAATTTTAATATATATAGTAATGAACATAAACTTAAAAAATAAAAAAAGCCACTGAAGGGAAACCTAAAATAAAACATTAATAGTGATTTCCTTTGGGTACTGGGATTATAATTTTCTCCTTCTTAATATCTTCTGTGGTTTCTAAATTTTCCACAATGAGCATAAGCTTCACAAATAATCACATCAACCAGACTTCTAGAAACTAAAAATTAAGACAATATAAAAAACAAGTATTTTTACATACCATCATTTAGTTTGGGTGTGTATGCTCAATTATCTTTTGGAAAAGTTTGGAAGGATTTTCTTCGTTAACTCAATTTACTTTCCTACAGCTTGCTCTTTCCCAATAAGATGTTTCTATTTACTTATAGATGAGTATAAACTTTGAAAACTCTAGGAACAAACTTCTATAGGAAACTAACATGTAAAAATTTAGTTACCAAAGAAAACTCCAGCACAGTACACAAAGATTTGTATTACAAAATGTTTGAAACAACACTGTCACCATTTGAAGAAAAACACCCCTAGCCCTCTGAACAATTCAAATATCTATCAAAAGAATGAATAGATAAATTGTAATCTATTTGTTATATGAAAGGATTCAGGAGATATAAGAGATAGGAGTTGGATTCCTGGGTCCAATTCCTGGGTTCATAAGATTCCCTGGAAGAGGAAATGGCAAACTACTTCAGTATTCTCACCTGGAAAATTCCAGACGGAGGAGCCTGCTGGGCTACAATCCATGGGGTCACAGAGTTGGAAATGAATGAATACACACACATGCAGCAGGGGTCCCCAACCTCTGGGATCTAATCCCTGATGGTCTGAGATAGAGGTGATGTAATCAGTTCAGTTCAGTAGCTCAGTCAGGTCCGACTCTCTGCAACCCCATGGACTGCAGCATACCAGGCTTCCCTGTCCATTACCAACTCCCGGAGCCTACTCAAACTCATGTCTATCACGTTGGTGACACCATCCAACCATATCATCCTCTGTAATCCCCTTCTCCTCCTGCCTTCAACCTTCCCAGCATCAGGGGCTTTTCAAATGAGTCAGTTCTTCGCACCAGGTGGCCAAAGTATTGTAGCTTGAGCTTCAGCATCAGTCCTTCCAATGAATATTCAGGACTGATTTCCTTTAGGATGGACTGGTTTGATCTCCCTGCAGCCCAAGAGACTCTCAAGAGTCTTCAACATCACAGTTCAAAAGCATCAATTCTTCAGCACTCAGCTTTCTTTATAGTCCAACTCTCACATCCATACATGACCACTGGAAAAACCATAGCCTTGACTAGACGGACCTTTGTTGGTAAAGTAACATCTCTACATTTTAATATGCTGTCTAGGTTAGTCATAGCTTTTCTTCCAAGAAGCAAGCATCTTTTAATTTCATGGCTGCAGTCACCATCTGCAGTGATTTTGGAGCCCCCAAAACATAAAGTCAGCCACTGTTTCCATTGTTCCTCCAATTATGTGCCATAAAGTGATGGGACCANTTTACTTATAGATGAGTATAAACTTTGAAAACTCTAGGAACAAACTTCTATAGGAAACTAACATGTAAAAATTTAGTTACCAAAGAAAACTCCAGCACAGTACACAAAGATTTGTATTACAAAATGTTTGAAACAACACTGTCACCATTTGAAGAAAAACACCCCTAGCCCTCTGAACAATTCAAATATCTATCAAAAGAATGAATAGATAAATTGTAATCTATTTGTTATATGAAAGGATTCAGGAGATATAAGAGATAGGAGTTGGATTCCTGGGTCCAATTCCTGGGTTCATAAGATTCCCTGGAAGAGGAAATGGCAAACTACTTCAGTATTCTCACCTGGAAAATTCCAGACGGAGGAGCCTGCTGGGCTACAATCCATGGGGTCACAGAGTTGGAAATGAATGAATACACACACATGCAGCAGGGGTCCCCAACCTCTGGGATCTAATCCCTGATGGTCTGAGATAGAGGTGATGTAATCAGTTCAGTTCAGTAGCTCAGTCAGGTCCGACTCTCTGCAACCCCATGGACTGCAGCATACCAGGCTTCCCTGTCCATTACCAACTCCCGGAGCCTACTCAAACTCATGTCTATCACGTTGGTGACACCATCCAACCATATCATCCTCTGTAATCCCCTTCTCCTCCTGCCTTCAACCTTCCCAGCATCAGGGGCTTTTCAAATGAGTCAGTTCTTCGCACCAGGTGGCCAAAGTATTGTAGCTTGAGCTTCAGCATCAGTCCTTCCAATGAATATTCAGGACTGATTTCCTTTAGGATGGACTGGTTTGATCTCCCTGCAGCCCAAGAGACTCTCAAGAGTCTTCAACATCACAGTTCAAAAGCATCAATTCTTCAGCACTCAGCTTTCTTTATAGTCCAACTCTCACATCCATACATGACCACTGGAAAAACCATAGCCTTGACTAGACGGACCTTTGTTGGTAAAGTAACATCTCTACATTTTAATATGCTGTCTAGGTTAGTCATAGCTTTTCTTCCAAGAAGCAAGCATCTTTTAATTTCATGGCTGCAGTCACCATCTGCAGTGATTTTGGAGCCCCCAAAACATAAAGTCAGCCACTGTTTCCATTGTTCCTCCAATTATGTGCCATAAAGTGATGGGACCAGATGCCATGATCTTAGTTTTTTGAATGCTGAGTTTTAAGCCAACTTTTTCACTCTTCTCTTTCACTTTCATCAAAAGGCTCTTTAGTTCTTCTTCACTTTCTGCCCTAAGGGTAGTGGCATCTGCATATCTGAGGTTATTGATATTTCCCCTGGCAATCTTGATTCCAGTTTGTAGGTCATCCAGCCTGGCATTTTGCATGATGTACCCTGCATATAAGTTAAATAAGCTAAAAACTAAAGCTGATGTAGTAATAACAGAAATAATGTGTACAATAAATGTAATGTGCTTGAATCATCCCCAAACCATCCCCTTACTTGGTCTGTGGAAAAACCATCTTTCAGAAAACCAGTTCCTGGCTCCCAAAAGGCTGGAGATCACTGTTTTATGTTGTTGCTCATAACTTGTTTCTGACTCTTTGTGACCCCATGGACTACAGCACGTCAGGCTTCCCTGCCCCCTCTATCTATTAGTTTGCCCAAGTTCACAGCTACTGAGTCAGTGATGCTATCCAACCATCTCATCCACTGCTAAACAGCAGTTAAAATTAAACTTAAAGCTACATGTATAAATGAGAAGGAATTTTAAAACATGTTTATTTAAAATCCAAGGTTCAGAAAAAGAATAATGGGTGATACTCAGAAACATATATAAAAACAGTATATACTGTTACTGAATACTTATGTACATAGTAAAAGTATAAAAATAAGCATAATTAAGAAATCCCAAATTCAGCATAGTGGTTACCTATCAGGATGTAAAGAAAGAAATGGAAAAGGGAAAGATGGTGTAAATATATAAACTGTGGTATATTTACCTACACGGTAATTAGAACAAAAGATCCACAAATCTATAAAACATGGAGGACTATCACAAGCAATACCGAGTGAGAAAAGCCAGAAAGAAAAGAGTACATAGAATTATCTTCCCATTTCTTCAAAGTGCAGAACCAGACTAAACTAATTAACTGTTATCTGTGGTATTTGATGTATTTGAAAAAGATGCATTTAGTGAAACCAATTTTATTTTTAATTCTTTTGGCCATGGCACAGCATTTGCAGGATCTTAGTTGCAAGACCAGGGACAAAACCTGTGCCCTCAGCAGTGAAAGGTCAGAGTCCTAACCACTGGATCACCAGAGAATTCCCCAATGCAACCCATTACTTGGTATGCTTAAATCTGTGCATGCCCAAATAAAAAATACAAATATCGACCTCTAGTATATACAGTCAAAGAAAAAAACACAGAAACAAAGTACTTATATCTATAAAATGCAGAAGACAGAGAAAATGTTAAATCAGATTATGAAGTTATCATCATTAAAATTCAGATCATGGGAAACTCTACAAAGCAAACCTGTTACCCAAACAATGATTTCCAAAGGTAGGAGGTGGGCGGGGGTGAGGGAAGCAAAAGAAGAACACAAAAACAGAAACAGAGACCTACACATTAAAAAAGATCTAAGAGACAACTGTTACTGAGTATGAACTTTCCTTAGGTCTGGATTAAAAAACAAACAACTAGAAATAACCTTAGGGGAAAAAGATGCTATTTATGAGATAAACAGAAATGTGAATACTGATGATATCCAGCAGTCAAATAATTACAGAATATTTAACATTAAGAATATTAAACATGATTGATGATGACTTTTTAAGGTGTGACAATAGTACTAGGGTAATGTTAAAGAAAGATTAATTTATTAAAGGTACATAATGGATTACTTATCAATAAAATGACATGTCTATTATTTGCTTTTGAAAAAGCATCTGGGAGAAATAAGTGAAGTGTGTAGATGGGGTAGGACTGGCTATAGAGACTGTTAGGGATACATGAAAGGCACAGGTAAGTTAGCTAATTATTGTCTACTTTTGTGCATGCTTGAAATTCTTCACTTTAAAGTGGTTTTAAGAGGGAAGAAAATACACCAATATAATCAGATCTGACAAAGTTTAAGCCTTTGGTAATCAACAGTTATTATATTAATCTCTACCTTTTTATGTGCTTAATATACTTTATTAAAAACTACAATAACAGGAGTCCCTATGAACAATCCAATGAGATGTTGAAAGCATTCTCTAAGATGGAAAATACATCTGAAGTGCAAGTTTTAATAATTTCCACACCTAAGTCATGAAATAAGAATTCTGAACAAATCTACGCCCTCTAAAAACAAAGAGGGTTAAATAATATCAGAAATAAAACCATCACTTGAATACAAACACATGAGAACAGATACTTCTTATTTCTAAAGACTTACAGTCTTTACTATCTCTTTGGATAAGCTAAAGCAGTACACTGAGTCCCTTGGACTGCAAGGAGATCAAACCAGTCAATCCTAAAAGAAATTAATCCTGAATATTCACTTGAAGGACTGATGCTGAAGCTGAAGCTCCAATACTTTGGCTACCTGATACAAAGAGCTGACTCAGCAGAAAAGACCTTGATGCTGGGAAAGATTCAAGGCAGGAGGAGCAGGGGACGACAGAGAACAAGATGGCTGGATGGCATCACTGACTCAATGGACATGAATTTGAGCAAGCTCTGGTAAATGGTTAAGGACAGGGAAGCCTGGCGTGCTGTAGTCCTTGGCGTCTCAAAGAGTTGGACACAACTGAATGACTGAACAAAGTACACTGTGTAAATATCAGACATGTTTAAACTCTTATACCAAAGACAGCAAGTTATTTCAATCATCAAAGAAAAGATGATAACACATCACTAACTGCAAATCAGATTTTCTTCCAAATACTTTTAACAAATAAATGATATTACAAGGTCTGAGACAAGGCATAAAATAATCCTAAGCAATAAGCCTTATGAAACAGTGACTTGAGGAAAATAGAGCAGAGCTGGACTTATTAAACAGAGAGGCATAAAAATACGGTTAAAATAAGCAAAATCTATCAATGAAAATCTATCTATTAGACAGATAGATTAGACCCGCCGAGGGCTTCCCCAGTGGCTCAGTTCGTAAAAAACTGCCTGCCAACGAGAGGCAAGAGACATGAGTTTGATCCCTAAGTGGGAAGATCCCCTGGAGAAGGAAATGGAAACCCACTCCAATATTTTTGCCTGGAAAATTCCATGAACAGAGGAGCCTGACGGCCACAGTCCATGAGGTCGCAGAGAGTCAGACAAAACTAAGAGCACACGTGCACACATCACATTAAAATAAAATACATCATTTACATCTCTCCCCAGGCTTAACGTTTCACACTGGGACTAAGTTACCATGATCATCACAACCATTTAACTTCTGATTACATAACTTAATGTCCAATGCCATCTCACATACCTTGTAATTCTGGTGAGATTCAAAGTTGGAGAGTGGAGTATTGCATGCAGTGGAGAAGGGCATGACTTTCACACCTCTATAAACAAGGCCTTTATCATAGAGTTGTTTGAAGATCCACCTGGCAAGTAAAGAGAAAGAATTTTTCAAAAATTAGATCACCAAAATCCTGTTTTCCCAAATACAAACACTTATGCCAGTCTAGTTTCCATTTGCAGAGTACCTGACAGGCAAAGACGTAGAAACACAATGTCTCTCAACTGGTGAATAGCTGGTAAATTATAACAGATCAGTATAATGAGATTTTATGTAGACATTAAACCTGGAGAGGGAAACAATAATCCACTCCTGTATTCTTGCCTGCCGAATCCCATGGACATAGGAGCCTGGCAGAACCCCAAAGGACCCCTATGGGGTTGCAAAGAGTCAGACACCACTTAGCGACTAAACAACAACATAGACATTAAAAGTGCTAGTATCTGTTGACACAGAAAGATGCTCATGAGTTGATGTTGACTGAGAAAAGCAATTGACACCATATTGTACAATGAGGTACCAATTATGTAAAACTATACATATCAGTATACATATTTATATTTTTAGAGATGCTAAAAAAAAAAAATAGGTTTCCACCAATGTACAGTTGGGATTTTAGGTTTTGTTTTATTCATACTTTTCTGGTATATTATTTAAATTTCACTATAATGGACAGTTTTACAAAGCCTTAAGTAGAAATAATTGGGATTAGGATCAGATATCTCTCCTATAGTCAGCCAAGAATGTTTATTAAACACTTAAACATGTTGCTTTACACTAGTGTACTAAAACACTGCACAACAGTCATCCCAGGTTCTCCTGTGGTGACCAGTCACCTTTCCCAGACGGATACAATAACGCATTAGGTGGGAATGCTTACTTAATTCCGCCTTTATTTAACCCATTTTTGTAGTTTAAATCCTAAGTACTCGGAAAAATAAATGAATTAAATTCTCTCCCATATGCTAAAATATATTTTTGTGAAAAAACTGTGCACAAATTTTCATGGTAATCCTTGACTTTGAATAAAGTCTGAAAGCCTGGTGTCTTGTAGCAAATTTCCCAAGTTTAAACTTTAAATTATATATTCTGATTCAAGTACATTCACAGGAGACCAGAGGAACTGTCAGACTTGATATCATTAAGATCCAGATTCAAGCCTAAGAGCCATATAACTCACTTAGTGATCTCAGACAAATCACAATCATTTGCCTTTACCCCCAACAGGGTCTAACCCCAATTCACAAGACTTTCTGAATCATCTGGGAAAATTGATATGGAAGTACTTTATATATACTCAAAAGTACCAACTCAATCTAAATTATGATCATTAACAGTATCATTTTAAATGTATCACTGTTCACACTAGGTTTATGTGCCTTATTTATATGCCAACATGTTCCTCAGGAATAACTAACATTCTAATACTAAGAGGCTTAGAATGATCTTCCCCTGACTGAAATATGTTTTAATGTAAATAAAGAAGTATGATGTAAAGCTGCAGTAGCACTAGCAGTGTGGTAGCACTAGCCACACGTGCTCATTTAAATTTATTAAGATTAGAAACTCAGTTTCTCAGTCATACTAACCATATTTAAGTGCTAAATACTTAAATGCTGATCTAGAGCATAAAGAATACCTTCTTTTTCAGATATTTAACAGAAACCCTACTTTTTCACAATGCACTAATCATGAGAACTCTAAGTAGTCAGTGAAACAGGAAGAAAGATCCTGTCCAAAGTTCCTGCCTTGTCAGAGTACTTAATCAACTTTCACCCTTGGATATATGGGTCTGGAGATGCACTCACGGGGTACATTAGAGTCAGAGGGTCTGAGAACTGCCTACATATCTGGCTCCTCAAAGGGCATATGCCAAGCATTTGCAACAGATCTTGACTAATAGAAAAGTAATCAGGAAGACAGTAAGAAGCACAAGCACTTCAGTGCAGGGCCAAAAAAAAAAAAAAGAATCCTACAAAAGATCTCTGCGACTCACCTGTAATTATACATAACTTAACAAAAGTAGGACTTCCTCAAGGTCTGAGTTATGTACACAGGGCATTTTGTAGCCATAATAATTGTTTGCCAACTAATGATATGTAATGATTCTCACACTACTGTAGGAAGCTCAAGTTAAATTACCTATCAAAACTGGCATTGCAACAATTCTTATTTATAGTTAAAGGAAACAAAATTAATTTTGAATCTGTTAGGAAACAGTGACTGCATATATAATTTCAGTTAAAATTCAAGTACACATCAAAAATTCAAGTATCATTAATACCTTCTTAGAATCTAAAATATACTGAATTCAAAAATAAATTTAGGGGTGGAAGGAATGAATAGTACTGTAGAATTTCAGGGAATATAAATACTCCGTATGATACCAGAATTATGTAAGTATGTTATCACATTATCTGTCCAAATCCAAGAAGAGGGAACCCTAATGGAAACTCTGGACTTCAGTTGATTATGACCTGTCAATACAGGTTCATGAATTGTAACAAATGCACCACTCTGGTGGAGGATGTTGATAATAGAGGCAGCTCTGTATGTGTGGAGGCACAAAGTATGTGGGAAATCTCTATATCTTCCTCTTTTTATCTTTTTAGAGCATTTTTAGGTTCATAGCAAAATTAAGTCTTTAAAAAACAAAGAAAAAACAAATCAATTCCCAAAGATTTCAGGTAACTATGAAACAAGCTGATTCATACTAGAGCATCTCTCTACTAATAAAACAAAAGTTATATTTATATCGTCAAATAAACTTACCAGACAGATTCCATGAATTGTGGATACAGAGTTTTGTAGTCATTGTCAAAGTCAATCCATCGGCCAAGTCTGGTAATAGTAGACTTAAAACGTGAATATTAAAAAAATAGGAATATTAGAGTTTTTAGACGACATGTTACTACATAGCAATTATCATTATTATATATGATGATTTTGGAAGAACAATCAATGGTTCAAGTAAATCTATATTGTAAACAACACATAAAAGTCTACCAAAGCTACCAAATGTCAAACACTCCAGATCTAACTGTTGCTGGCATGAATATCTGACTGTTGCTGGCATGAATCATCAATGGTTGCTAAAATTAATGAGTCATAGTATGATAAGAAACAGGGTACTTACTAATTACAAAGGAAAACCTAAAACTTGACAATGGAGAAACTTCACAGAATCGCCTTAGTGAACATTAACAACGCCAATGAGACATATCAGCACTGTGTGCCTTCTGGTATGACAGACTAAGAAGGCTTGATGTTATTTCTTAGGCATTTTTGCCAAAAAAGTATAACCTAAACTGAATGAGGAGGAAATAACAGACATTGAGGGAATTTCTGTATTCTTTAAAAGTGAAAAGGTCATGAAGACAAAAGACTGAAGGAATGTTCCAGATTGAAGGAGACTGCAGAGATACGACAACTAAATGAAATCTGTATTCCTAGACTAGATCTTGCATCAGAAATAAGAATTAGCAGACAACTGGTTAAATCTGAACAGGTGTTTAATATTGTATCAATGTTAATTTCCTGATTTTGATAATTATACCATAGTCATTAAGGTATTAGCTTTTGGGAAATGGATGACTGGTATGCTGGTGCTGCTGCTAAGTCGCTTGTCATGTCCAACTCTGTGCAACCCCACAGACAGCAGCCCACTAGGCTCCGGCGTCCCTGGGATTCTCCAGGCAAGAACACTGGAGTGGTTGCCATTTCCTTCTCCAATGTATGAAAGTGAAAAGTGAAAAGTGAAGTTGCTCAGTCGTGTCCAACTCTTTGGGACTCCATGGACTGCAGCCTATCAGCTCCTCCGTCCATGGGATTTTCCAGGCAAGAGTACTGGAGTGGGGTACCATTGCCTTCTCTGGGGTGATTGGTATAGATGCTCTTTATACTATTTTTTTTTTTGGGGGGGGGAAGCCCTCATGTATATTACAATCATCAGGACTTTCCCCTATTAGTGACCAGGCAATAAAGGTAGATTCAGGAAAGTTAGGTTAGGAGAAAATTAAGGAGTTTTGATTTTTAGGTTGGTGAAATCAAATTTCATTAAACAATAAAAAGTTTTGAGCAGAAAGAGCACAATAAATAGTCTTGAGAGAAATAACTTGGCAAGGTAAGTGGAAAGAACATGAGCGAGACCGATTATTAGATTGTTACAGAAATAAAGATAATGGTAGCTGAAAGACTAGGCTGTAGGAATGAAAAGAAATGTCTAGGTAAGAGATATTAAGAAAGGTTTGCTTGAATTTGACATTTGAACAGGTCATGATGACTAAAATTTAAAGTCTGGAAGAAACAAGTTTGGCAGGAACAGCAAATTTGAAAAAGTGGTAAGATCATGAAGATGGAAAAAAATAAAAGTCAGACATGTTTTTGAATTGTACAGGTACCTGTACAATTGTACAACAATCTGAGAGGCAGGGAGGAAAGGGGAAGTTGAAGACCTTTGTTTCTAAGCCCATCAGAAGAGAAGATAAGACTCTGCCAGACTTGACACTTATACTTAAACGTATCAGCTGCGGGAGGTCTATGACTAGAAAAGCAGTGGGCAAGATGGGAATCAAGCTAATATAAGGAGTCCAAATGTGAATTATTTTTAACATCTGAATTTTAAAATTGCAACATTCAAGTTAATGTCCTGTTTGCTAGGACAGCATGATTCCTGTCATACACTGTGGGTAGGTAGGAGATTAAATTTGGAAGATCAGGAACATAGAAATCAGAAAAGAGAGGGTTCAACTTAACAGTTTAGCTAATGAAGTTGAAGATGGATGCTAAACAGTCCTTTAAAGAGGACAGTCAACTTTGGGCGCATGTCATAAAAAGCACAAACGATCATAAAGTATTTCAACTCCTCTTTAAAAGCTAGTTTTTAAAAATTTCAACTTAAAACAACCAACTATACCTTCCATTCAGTAGAGTATCGCATCACAATTGCTCGGCACTGACTGTTATACTCTGCAATCCCCAATTTGGCTACATCCTCTGGTCCTCTGATTCCCAGGGTCTTATCAATTTCATACTCCTGAAAATTTGCAGTAAGATTGTTAACATCCCTGTCCTATGAAATAAATGCAATTCAACAAAGCTAGAAAATAAAAGGGATTTTTAAAAATTAGTTCTCAGAAAATCTATAGAGAAAATGAACTGTACATAGTATTACAGAAATAAAGTTGAAGAATATCTGATTATAGTAAACATTCATATTTTAACATATTATATATAGAAATATAATGCTTATTTTAAAATATCAGAACATAATACAGCTGATGACTCAAACATACCACAGGTAAACCATGACAATCCCAACCAAATCTTCTGTCAACATGAAACCCACTCTGGTGAGCATATCTTGTAACTATATCTTTAATTGTCCCTGCAAGTATATGTCCATAGTGAGGCAGTCCAGTTGCAAAAGGAGGCCCATCATAGAAGGTAAATCTAAGAGGTAAGAAAAATTTGTTACTTTAAAATAGACAGCAAAAACTAAGAAAGCATTTTATTATAGACAGCTCCTGTAACAGTAGTCTTTGGGGAGAAGAAAAGCTGCAAGGCTAGGAAACTCAGACATAACTCATTAGATATCTACTGGAGGCCTTGCATTCAAAAAGGCTAATTATGACCATTTGGAGAGACCTGCATTAGACCATCCATTCTTCATTTATTAGTTCTATGATCTAAAGGAAATTATTCATCCTGATCATAAGTTAGAACATCTGTAAAGTTGGGCAAAAAACACTTATTATAAGGTTTTTTGAGCAGAAGTGATACATGATAGAAACAGTAATTAAAGACTGGTTTTTAGGTGAATGAGCAATAGAGGTAGGAAGAACCCCAATAAGAAGCTACTATACTACTTGTCTAAATGCTTAAATGAGAATGGTGATAATAAGAAAAGCGGAAAGGAAGAGACCTGACATATAAACTATTTGGAAGACCTCTTTAAGAAACTGAAACCTCTAGTAATTAAGAACTCATTCATTCAAAATATATCTACTACTGAGATATATAAAGAGGTAGGAGATTCTGAGAAACTTTTACCAAAGAAATTCACATACTTTGGCCTATGTTTTGACTGCTTTAAGCATTCTTGGAAACAATTAAAGTCAGACCAAAACTGTAAGATTTTCTCTTCTTCAGCAGCAAAATTGATGTTTTCTGGAACTTGCTGAACCATTTTTGTCACTGCAAGAGAAATCAAATTTTTTATTCTCAAAGGAGAAACCTAGGAATAACAGAGTACCATACATTAAAATGAATGTTCCTATCACTAGCCATGATACTACATGGTACTTTAAACTTTTTAAAGGTAAAGTTTACATACCATCAAGTTCACCCTTTTAAAGTGTACAATTCATTTTAACCTTTTTCTTTTTAAAGTATATATACAAGACTGTGCAACCACCACCACTCTCTAATTTCAAAACACTTTCATCACTATTCCCTCTTCAGCCTTCCAAAAAACTGTAAACATTAGCAGTCATTCTCCATCCTCTTCTTCACTAGACTTCTGGTGACTGTTCTGCCTCCTTTCTAGATCTTCCTATTTTGGACATTTCACATAAATGAAATTAGGTATACACAGACTACTGGGTCTGGCTTATTTTACTTAGAATTATGTTTTCAAGGTTCATCCATGTTGTAACATGTACTCATACTTCAAAACAATTAACAGTGTGTATTTTGTTAAAGTGCAGATGCCTTATATCTAGAAATCTAAAATACCATTTAAGTAAGCATGAAAATATAATATTAATATTGCTATATCTAATGTTTTGTATTGGGCAGATTGAAATTATTTATAGATCCTAACTTTTTGCACAATGACTTTTTACACTTCTGTAAAATCTATATTGCACACATTTTACTGACATATACACACTACTATACACAAAATTGTTGTTGCTATTTAGTCACCTAGTCATGTCCAACTATTTTGTGACCGCATGAACTGTAACCCACAGGGCTCCTTGGTCCATGAGATTTCCCAGGCAAAAACAGGAGTTGGGTTGCCATTTCCTTCTCCAGGGGATCTTCCCAGCACAGGGACTGTACCCCATCTCCTACTCACATTTCATGTTTTATACAATCTGGATACAAACCCCTTATCAGTTACAGATTTGCAAAAAAGTTTTCCCATTCCATAGCTTGTTTCTTATTTTCTTCATGGTCTTTTCCTTGAAGCACAAACACTTTTAATTTTGGTGAAGTTCAGTTTATTTACTGGTTTTGTTACTTGAACTTTTAGTGTCATATCTAAGAAATCACTACCAACAACAAGGTTGTGACGTTTTAACTCTTGCAGTTTGGTCACTGATCCATCTTGAGTTATTTCTGTATATGGTATGAAGTAAAAACATATGGTACTTTTGAATTTCAAAATTTATGTCTAATTCACACTCATTTATTCTTCAACTACAGTATAACATTTAGTAATTGCAGATAACACATTTCTTAAGAGAAAAGAAAATCTTGCCAATTGTAACAATACTAAAAATTCATTAATAATCTGAAAAAATAAATCTCAAAGTAGGTAAAAATTCTTACCTACCTTCACAAGACATAAAGTACTTTTGTTGAATCAACCTAATCTTTCTGAGGAAAACAGGCAAAACCTTGAAAAATGTTAAAGCTAAAAAGATAAGAATTATATTCAAATAATTCCAAGATTATTTTTATTTTACATTTTATCAGTTGTGCTGCTACTTGTGATTTTTGTAAAGGACAAACCCTGTGCTTCTCTGATTTAGTGCCTAGTGAGAGGTCTTAGTGTCTTTTTCAGAAGTTAACCTCATTCAGAAATATCTGATCAGTCTGGGTTTAATTATCTAGTGGTTTAACCATCTACTGAGCATCCTTGAGCCCATTTCTCCTCAAAGCCTATTTATTCTCACTTTATAATTTTAATAAGGTTGGTGATCAGATTTCCAAGCCAACATCAGATTACAATGGGACAGGAACGCTCATAATGAGAAAACAGAGAAGGTGGAAAACCTTCAGAACTCAAATAACAATCTGAGATAATTGACTCTAGAAGCTCAGAGACTGACATACTTCAACCAATTCTGAAAAATCAAAGCCTAAGCACCTTAACTGAACAATGCCATAAAAAAATTTTTTTTATTAAAAAAAAAAAGCTACGTATATAAAGCAATGGTAGAAATTATGGAATTTCAAAGACATAGTCCTTACTAGGTTAATTCATTTTTATTCTATTTTATTTGACAGAGAATGTGAAGAGACTAAAAGACTAACCACGAAATAGCAAATACACAAACTGATTAAAAATAAAATTAGGATATCTAATTAAAATTATATGGAAATTCAAGACCAGGGAAAATTTAAATCATGCAGATCCTTGGTCTAAATTAGCAACACTGATTCAAAATATGACTGTGAGCTTCCTGGCAGCCAAGACAAGGGATTAAAAAGTCAAAAGGATATTGATTTTGCACATAAGTGAAAATCTATAGCAAATGAGATTTACGCCGCAGAGGCCTGAGTCACACACGGAAATGAGGGATCTGTTTAATTAATATTTTTAATATTAGAAAAAATTGTTTTTAAAGTTTGTTACAAGCAGTATTTCTCCTTTTGTTCCTCTTTCATTCATTTTTGAGATGTGACAGTGCCTTTGAGTTTTATACAGGAAAAAAATAAGGAAAGAACATGTGTGTCATTTAACTCAACTATCCACTTTCTGATTAGAGTAAGCCATTCGCATGCGCATGTGTGTGCTAAATTGCTTTAGTCATGTTCAAACTCTGTGCAATCCTATGCACTGTAGCCTGCCAGGCTCCTCTGTCCATGGGATTCTCCAGGCAAGAATACTGGAGTGGGCTGTCATGCCCTCCTCCAGGGGATCTTCCCAACCCAGAGACTGAACCTGTATCTTTTATGTGCACTTTTATGTGCACTCTTTTTATGCACTTACTACTAGTGCCACCTGGGAAGCCCAGAGTGTGCCATTAAATATTATTAAACAGAAGTTGAAAGGCATTTTGGATCTTCAGCTCTTGTCATAACTCACAGACTTTCAGGATGGCTGCTGCTGGTGCTGCTGCTAAGTCGCTTCAGTCATGTCTGACTCTGCGCAACCCCACAGACAGCAGCCTACCAGGCTCCCCCATCCCTGGGATTCTCCAGGCAAGAACACTGGAGTGGGTTGCCATTTCCGTCTCCAATGCATGAAAGTGCAAAGTAAAAATGAAGTCACTCAGTCGTGTCTGACTCTTCACGACCCCATGGACTGCAGCCTACCAGGCTCCTCCACCCATGGGATTTTCCAGGATGGAGAGAGGCATTAAAGTCTGTGCATTTACTGATGTAGTAGGAGTCCTACTGGATCAGTGACAACCTTATTAGAGGCCAGTTGCAACTTAAAGAGGTTGTATCTGAAGACTAACACATCTTCAGATATCAACACATTTATGTCTGTCACTCTTAATGCTTGTCAAGGCTGGTCCTATTATTCCAGCATCTATAAAAGTTGACTGGAGTAGACTCACCAGCCCTTCCTGAGATTAAGGAGTTCAAATCTACATTTTGACAAGATCTGAGGGGATTAGCATGCACATCAAAATTTAAGTCCTTCTCTTAAACTCTTCTGTTATTTTATTTATCTGAACATTTTTCCTTTTTTTTTTTTAAAAGAAAATGAGAGTTAAGCTTTCTGTGAAGATGGCTTTAAAGTTTTATAAAATTTCCAGTGAGCCTCTACATCTCCAGAGATTAAGAACCACTGCATTATTAGGCCAAATACAAAGACCCCATGTAGTGGCACTGACTATCCCAGGAAGTTTCATGTATCAGTGACCGGGCTATGGCGGCTGCTGAGGAGAAACAGCCCCCATGCATATATCACAGGATTGCTCTAGCCCTTCCTATCCACTGGAGAGCTGTACCTGCACAACAGCATCCAGTAACCACAGGGCTTATGGATGAAAGTGGGAGCAGAAAGAGGAGGGGGATTAACATTACCAGGTCATGCTCGGGGAAGCAATCTCCTCTTCTTCCTTTCAACTATAATTCAAGGTCTCCACTATCTTCCTTATTCCATGACTCCTGACCTCTTTAGCCTCAACATCCTGTTCAGTAATTTCTAGATACCCTACTTGACTTTTACTTGGGTTTATCTCAACATATCTTGGAAAAGCACATACAAAAAATTTAAAAATAAATCTCATGATCTTCTTTACCACATTTGCTCCCCTTTTCAATATCACTGTTCTAGTAGTTCCACTATTTCTTCCCATTACCTGAAATTTCTGAGTCACCTTTAATACAACCAGATGATCCCCACACCCAATAGATCACCAAGTTACATGGGTCTGACTTCTAAGTCTATTTCTCTATTCCATCCTCCTCATTCCCAGATCTCCATAACCTGTTACACTAATTCAAATTTAACCCCAGTGGTGGGTCCATCTCCAGCCTTTTAAAGACAACTTATATCTTATTAACATATAAGCCAGAGAGGCAGGCACTGGAGAAGGAAATGGCAACTCACGCCAGTATTCTGGCCTGGAGAAGCCCAGGGATAGAGGAGCCCAATGGGCTGCCATCTATGGGGTCGCACAGAGTCGGACATGACTGAAGCGACTAAGCAACAGCAGCAGCAAGCCAGAGATATACTTATGCAAATGTGTAAAATATGTACAAAGACATCAACTGAAGTACTTCTATAGACAAATATCAGGAAACAATTTAAATATCCATGAATAGGTAATAGACTAAAATAAATTATGGTACATCAATACCATGCAGACAGTAAAAATAATAAATCAAAATATGTAAGCATACATATTACTTAACCATATTAAAAACAGTGAGTCACAGTTGCTGATAGTAAATTATACTATATGCAATCTAGTATTGTCAAGTGATTAGAAAATATACATATTTGCTGACTAAGGTCCGTCTAGTCAAGGCTATGGTTTTTCCAGTAGTCATGTATGGATGTGAGAGTTGGACTGTGAAGAAGGCTGAACGCCGAAGAATTGATGCTTTTGAACTGTGGTGTTGGAGAAGACTCTTGAGAGTCCCTTGGACTACAAGGAGATCCAACCAATCCATTCTGAAGGAGATCAGCCCTGGGATTTCTTTGGAAGGAATGATGCTAAAGCTGAAACTCCAGTACTTTGGCCACCTCATCCGAAGAGGTGACTCATTGGAAAAGACTCTGATGCTGGGAGGGATTGGGGGCAGGAGGAGAAGGGGACGACAGAGGATAAGATGGCTGGATGGCATCACTGACCTGAGTCTGAGTTAACTCTGGGAGTTGGTGATGGACAGGGAGGCCTGGTGTGCTGCGATTCATGGGGTCGCAAAGAGTCGGACACGACTGAGAGACTGAACTGAACTAAGTCTATGTTTAAGCAATTCTGTACTTAATTTAGAAGGCTAACCACCAAACTTAACAATGGCTACCACCAGAGAATAGGATACAATGAGGACAGTGTGAAGGAACATATTTTTATTTACTTCATATTACTCTGTTTTGATTATTTAACTTTATCAGGTGTCCCTGGTGGCCCAGAAAGTAAAGAATCTTCTGCAATATGGGAGACCCAGGTTTGACCTCTGGGTAGGGAAGATCCCTGGAGGAGGGAATGGCTAACCCACCCCACTATTCTTGCCTAGAGAATTCCATGGACAGAGGAGCCTGGTGGGCTACAGTCCATGAGGTCACAAAGAGTCGGACACAACAAGAGAAAAATAAGTACTATATATCCTGCACACCACCTTCCTAATGGAAAAGTTCTGGAAGTACCATTTCTGTGTTAAAAAATATATATATCCAGTGGTTCCTTACTCCCAGTGGTTTCTGTTCAGGCTTTTCACTGGGGCACCATGATCTTACCTACAATTCCTGTTCCTGACCTTTTCTTTCCTCTTACAAAACTCAAGCTCCAAACTCTATCACATTCTTAGACAATGCTGAAGAACAAAACTTTTGGCTGACATAAGTGCTTTCCAGTATCAGGCCCTTTCTCTTAAGTACTCTAGCACTACTTAGCATAAACGTACTCTGCTCTGTGGGAATTTACCAATCCACCTTTTTCAAAATTAAATATCCCCCTCCCCAGCATCTGTTCCTCTCCTACACATCAAGGTTTATTTATATTGCATGTCTCTTCAATTCAACTGTAAACTTGTTGCTGGCAAAAGCATTTCACTAACCTCTTACTATTTTATGTCTTACTGTGTGCTTACACAGCATAGGTGCTCAAAAATATTTAAACGAATCCCTTTGTCAGCATCCTTAGTGATACTCCTCCCAATTGACTTTCCAATCTATCCCACTCCATGGGCTCCTCTTGTCAAGAATGATTAAGAGGGTTGGCTTTGGAATGTGATGGTTTTGATGCCACAACTTAGTATGTGGCTTATAAGAAAAGTTATTCAACCTTTAAACTTCAATTCTATCATCTGTAAAATAAAGGTTGTAAATACTCACAATGCTAATTTAAGATTAAGGGAAATCACAGCAATCACTTGTCATCTATGGAAACTATTACTACTACTTTGTCCACAAATGCTACTCTTACTGCCTTTCCCCAGTCACTAAATCATTTTCCCAAAAAGAATTAAGAGTGCAATTTACATTGAGCTGCCTCCTGTTCTCTACAATTCACTCTTTAATAATCACTTATGAAAAGGATATTTTGCCCACTATTTTACCGATAATTTTTAAAAGTTCATCTTATTTACTAAAATCCCTAAATCAATTGTTTTGCCTCTAGTTTCATCCCGCCTTTATTCTCTGCAACTCCTGAATGAATGCAAAAACTAATATTGTCCCACCTAAAAAAAAAACAACTCATCTTTCTTCATGTATTCACTTCAAACACCACTTCACTAAAGAAGAAAATCATAAATTCATAAGGCTGGAAGTTAAGCATCGTCTCTCACTTGTTCCTCACACGAAGCTACAGTGAATACAGCCAACTCCTCATCTCCTCAATCACACACAACCTAAAATCCTGCTATACATTATACTACAGTCCTCCGCACGTACTCCTCCAGTTACTATTCATTTTCAGGGCCAAATACACTGTAGTTCCTGAGAAGCCTTCTTCTCCCACCGAAGAACTGGTCCTCATCTAGGCCCTTGGATTATTGTATTAAAGACTGTTAGACTGGAGACGCCGCGCTTACTTCCTTCCCTCTAATCCCAGACACCCAGCAATACATGCTCATTATGGGAACCTAAGGCTGAGCAACTGAACTGAACTGAAGACTTGATTTGTTCTCATGAATACCTAGACTTGCAAGTAATTTCGTCCACCTTCTGAACTTCTCCAGTGAGCTCGATCACACCAAATTTTCTGAATCACTCAATGGCTCAAGTGTTAGTTACCAGGATCCCAGGCTGAAGCTGGGTAACCTGCAAGGTTTATAACGCTCGGTCGAACCGCTGAGCCAGCATTGATACCTAGCTGGATTCTTCAGCCCCATTTAGACCGTCGCCGAGTCTTTTCCTTGGAAACGGATATGCATGTACTAACCCATGGCCCCCAATAAAAATTAAAAAAAATTATTGTGAACCAGAGGGGACTGTGGGTCCCCATGGGCAGGAAGGGGCGTATCTGAGGGGCCTGTAGGCAGGACAAGGTGACCTGAGGAGCCCCGCGGGCAAGACAGGGAGTACCTGAGGGGCCCCACGAGCAGGACCGAGCATACCTTAGCGGCCTCCAGGACGGCGTAGCTCTGAAAGAAACGAGTCTACCTCTCGGCCGGGTGATGCAATGTCCAGACAGAGTGAGGCAAAGAGGACGAGGTCCGGTTTGCCACGACCAATCAGAGCCCGGCATTTGAAACCCATCAACAAGCTAGACGCCGATTGGCGAAGTGGAGCCCCAATCACGTCCACCCGCCTTTCCTAGATGTGCACTGGGAAGCTTGCAGTTTACTCCCGGGCGTGACGCTATACCATGCGTTCTTCACGCAGCTGGGATTTCCTACCCTGAGATGGGAAGGGTGTTTGCATCTCCTGCATTGGCAGGCTGATTGTTCACCACTACCACCACCTTGGAAGCCCATTTTAACGCACATTCTGTATAATTACGCTCCTCACTAAAATTCTTGACCTGCCTATCTGAAGAGACCCTCCTGTATCGCAGGGAAATACAGAGGCCACAGAACAGTCTGAGAGGAGCTGAAGCACTAGAGGTCAGTGCAGTTCACAGAAACCTTTCCTTTCTCCTTGAGTGCCACCTGCAGAGTTCTCATGAATTGTACTGCAGAAATAATGGTAAACAAACATACAGAGAGATATAACAAGAAAGGAAGAAAATGCCTGACGACCAGCTTTATAAGTATTGCATCTTAATGTTTCCTGTATTGAAAACAAAATTATTTGCCTATTAGTCTGCTTACTTATATATTTTGAGTCTCCCCAGCACCCTATGGGTATGTGGATTAAAAACCAAAGGGAATCCAGAGCCATGCAAAGGAAAGATGATCTCAGCATCAGAGCCAGACTATGAAGAAAATTTCAGCCCTTGACAAATTGAGAGTTATTCAGTGTATAACTGCTTAGTATAGCCAACAATATATCCCGGACTTGCCTGTGGATGTCCAGGAGTCTCCAGCGGAGGTGTGGGTCGGTGGTGGCCTGCCGCAGGGTTGGGGGCACTAATTGTAGCAGTACACGCATGGGATCTTTTGAGGGAGGTCACCATTATCTGCATTACCACCACTATAGTTTGGCTCCAGGTAAATAGCAGGGAGGGAACACAGCTGCACCAGAGAAAACCCAGCTCCTCCCTCAACAGAAAATTGGATTAACAATTTACTGAGCATGGCCCAGCCAATCAGAACAAAACCCAGTGTCCCCTTCAGTCAGTCTCTCCCACCAGGAAGCTTCCATAAGCCTCTTATCATTTTCCATCACAAAGCAGACAGACTGAAAACCACAATCACAGAAAACTAACCAGTCTAATCACATGGACTACAGCCTTGTCTAACTCAATGAAACTATGAGCCATACCATGTAGGGCCACCCAAGATGGATGGGTCATGGTGGAGAGTTCTGACAAAATGTGGGCCACTGGAGAAGGGAATGGTAAACCACTTCAGTATTTTGCCTTGAGAACCTCATGAAAAGTATGAAAAGGCAAAAAGATAGGACACTGAAACGTGAACTCCCCAGGTTGCTAGGTGCCAAGTATGCTACCAGAGAAGAGTGGAGAAATAATTCCAGAAAGAATAAAGAGAAGGAGCCAAAGCAAAAACAACACCCAGTCGTGGATGTGACTGGTGATGGAAGCAAGGTCCAATGCTGTAAAGAGCAGTATTGCATAGGAACCTGGAATGTTAGTGTCCTGAATCAGGGCAAACTGGAAGTGGTCAAACAGGAGATGGCAAGTGTGAATGTCAACATTCAGGAATCAGCGAATTAAAATAGATTGGAATGGGTGAATTTAACTCAGATGACCATCATATCTACTTTTGTGGTCAAGAGTCCCATAGAAGAAATGGAGTAGCCGTCATAGTCAACAACAGTCTGAAATGCAGTATTTGGATGCAGTCTCAAAAACAACAGAACGATCCCTGTTCATTTCTAAGGCAAACCATTCAATATCACAGTAATCCAAGTCTATACCCCAACCAGTAATGCTGAAGAAGCTGACGGTTCTACGGAGACCTACAAGACCTTCTAGAACTAACACCCCAAAATGATGTCCTTTTCATTATAGGGGACTGGAATGCAAAAGTAGGAAGTCAAGAAACACCTGGAGTAATTTGGCCTTGGAGTACAGAATGAAGCAGGGCAAAGACTAATAGAGTTCTGCCAAGAGAATGCACTGGTCATAGCAAACACCCTCCTCCAACAACACAAGAGAAGACTCTACCCATGGACATCACCAGATGGATGATACTGAAATCAGATTGATTGGAGAAGCTCTATACAGTTAGCAAAAACAAGACCGAAAGCTGACTGTGGCTCACATCATGAACTCTTTATTGCCAAATTCAGACTTAAATTGAAGAAAGTAGGAAAAACCATGACCTAAAGCAAATCCTTAATGATTATACAGTGGAAATGAGAAATATATTTAAGGGACTAGATCTGGTAGACAGAGTGCCTGATGAACTATGGATGGAGGTTAGTGACACTGTACAGGAGACAGGGACCAAGATCATCCCCCAGAAACAGAAATGCAAAAAAGCAAAATGGCTTTCTGAGGAGATCTTACAAATAGCTGTGAAGAGAAGCAAAAAGAAAAGGAGAAAAGGAAAGATATACCCATTTGAATGCAGAGTTCCAAAGAATAGCAAAGAGAGATAAGAAAGCCTTCCTCAGTGATCAGTGCAAAGAAATAGAGGAAAATAATAGAATAGGAAAGACTAGAGATCTCTTCAAGAAAATTAGAGATACCAAGGGAACATTTCATCCAAATATGGGCTCAATAAAGTACAGAAATGGTATGGACCTAATGGAAGCAGAAGATATTTAAGAAGAGGTGGCAAGAATAAAAAGAACTGTACAAAAAAGATCTTCACAACCCATATAATCACGATGGCATGATCACTCACCTAGAGCCAGAAATCCTGGAATGTGAACACAAGTGGGCCTTAGGAAGCATCACTATGAACAAACCTAGTGGAGGTGATACAATTCCAGTGGAGCTCTTTCAACTCCCGAAAGATGATGCTGTGAAAGTGCTGCACTCAATATGCCAGGAAATTTGGAAAACTCAGCAGTGTCCACAGGACTGGAAAAGGTCAGTTTTCATTCCAATCCCAAAGAAAGGCAATGCCAAAGAATGCTCAAACTACCACACAATTGCACTTCTCTTATGCTCTTGCCTAGAAAATCCCATGGACGGAGGAGCCTGGTAGGCTGCAGTCCATGGGGTCGCTAAGAGTCGGACACGACTGAGTGACTTCACTTTCACTTTTCACTTTCATGCATTGGATAAGGAAATGGCAACCCATTCCAGTGTTCTTGCCTGGAGAATCCCAGGGACAGTGGAGTCTGGTGGGCTGCCATCTATGGGGTCGCAGAGGATCGGACACAACTGAAGCGACTTAGCAGTAGCAGCAGCAGCACATGCTAATAAAGCAATGCTCAAAATTCTCCAAGCCAGGCTTCAGCAATACATGAACTGTGAACTTACAGATGTTCAAACTGGATTTAGAAAAGGCAGAAGAACCAGAGATCAAATTGCCAATATCTGCCAGATCATCAAAAAAGTAAGGGAGTTCCAGAAAAACATCTATTTCTGCTTTATTGACTATGCCAAAGACGTTGACTGTGTAGATCACAAACTCTAGAAAATTCTTCAAGGGATGGGAATACGAGACCACCTGACCTGCCTGTTGAGAAATCTGTATGCAGGTCAGGAAGCAACAATTAGAACTGGACACAGAACAACAGACTGGTTCCAAATAGGAAAAGGAGTACATCAAGGCTGTATATTGTCACCCTGCTTATTTAACTTATAAGCAGAATACACTGGCTGAAAGAAGCACAAGCTGGAAACAAGACTGCTGGGAGAAATATCAATAACCTCAGATATGCAGATGACACCACTCTTATGGCAGAAAGCAAAGAACTAAAGAGCAGCTTGATGAAAGTGAAAGAGGAGAGTGAAAATTTCGGGTTAAAGATCAACATTCAGAAAACAAAGATTATGGCATCTGGTCCCATCACTTCATGGCAAATAGATGGAGAAACAGTGGAAACAGTGGCAGACTTATTTTGGGATCCAAAATCAGTGTAGATGGTGACTGCAGCCCTGAGATTAAAAGACGCTTGCTCCTTGGGAGAAAAGTTATGACTAACCTAGACAGCATATTAAAAAGCAGAAACATTACTTTGCCAACAAAGGTCTGTCAAGGCTATTGTATTTCCAGTAGTCGTGTATGGATGTGACAGTTGGACTACAAAGAAAGCTGGGCACCGAAGAATTGATGCTTTTGAACTGTGGTATTGGAAAAGACTCTTGAGAGTCCCTTGGGCCGCAAGGTGATCCAACTAGTCAATCCTAAAGGAAATCAGTTCTGAATATTCATTGGAAGGAGTGATGCTGAAGCTGAAACTCCAGTATTTGGCCACCTGATGTGAAGAGCTGACTCATGTGAAAAGACCCTGATGCTGGGAAAGGTTGAAGGTAGAAGAAGGGGACGACAGAGGATGAGATGGTTGGATGGCATCACTGACTCAGTGCACAGGAGTTTGAGTAAACTCCGAGAGTTGTTGATAGACAGGGAGGCCTGGCATGGTGCAGTACGTGGGGCTGCAACAAGTCAGACACAACTGAGCGATTGAACTGATAGCTAGCCAATAAAAGGACAGAAAAAAACTGTTCTGAGAATATGTGTAGGACATTCCTGAGATAGTTTAATTAAGAACATTTAGCTTATTAACTAGAAGTTGGAATGTGTTTTAATTTTCACATTCCTCAAATTGCCATCTTATTCATTTTATCATCTGTCCAGACAGCCCAGATTAGAGCAGAACAGAGGGTTTCCAGACAGACGTGTCCATGGGGAAAAAAGGTGGGGATTATAGGTCTAATTATTTTAAAATGATGTCTAAATTTAATGTCTAAAATTGAAAAGCCAAGAAATCACAGCATAAACATGTTAGGTAGAAATTCAAAAATAATATCAGAGGAAACAAAATTTCTGAAAGTGCATATATCTGGGGAACACGAATTGGGGATGCACAAGGCTACCTGATGTTACATTAGTCTGCTCTGGAGATGGAGGGTATAACAGATTTAAACATCGCCAGAGATTCTGAACACTCTGCGCTGAGACATGAGCATTTATGTCCCCTCACTTTTGAGTCTCAGTTGGCTCAATGTCTGTTTTACCCTATAAAATATAGTGGAAATAACTCATCCAGTTTCTGGGCTAGGACTGAAGACATCTGCTTCCTGCTCCTAAAATAGGAACAGGAAGAAAATTGCTATGAAACTGAAAGTTATGTTGCTATGCTGTGAGAAAACTAATGGACAGGCACTGCTAATGGACAGGTACTGAGTGAACAGGCCAGTTTAGAAGTGGATCCTTTAGTGCCAGCTGGGCCACTCCCATGACATACATGGAGTAGAGATGAGCAGTCCCCAACGTCCTGAAAAAGTTGCTTATCTGTGAGGAAAGTGAACAAGTGTTAATAGGATGACTTGTTATGCAGCAATAGATACGATGGTACAAATATAATCAACGTCAAGAAAAGGTGCAGTTATTTTTCCTGCTGAGAGGTGGCTGCCATTTTTCATGATGTCCGAAGCCTTGGAAACAGGAATTCTGAACGACTTTTCAGTTGCTTAGCTCCTCAGACCCTGTTTACCGAACACCCAGTTAAAGCCAGACATCGTGCTAGGTAGTACCGACATAACAGTTAACAAACCAGGTGATATCCCAGGCTTCACATTGTTTATATTTGATCACGATGTAAATCAATAAATATGTAATTTCAGATACACCCACTATGGTTCAATGATAATCCCCTGGGACTTTATTATATAAAGCATAATTTTGTACAGAGCCCAGTTTGATAGAGGCTTATCTATCTTGAATCCTAGCCACATTAATTTAATGAGGTAGTAAATCTGTTTCCTTATCTGGCTGGACCCAGGGTACTGATTCCTAACTGTGACTATGTTATCTTTCCGGCACTGTGACTTTTCAAAAGCTTCTATTCTCACTAGAATGTGGGATTGACGGGTCTGCCTCCATCAATTCCTAGAGGCTAAGGAAAGGAAAACTCTGCATTTAGCATTCTTTCTGGTCCTCCCAGAACTCTCCCATGAAAGTTGTTCTGAAATGTCCTGCATTTCAGTTAGCTTATTCATCAGGACACAACTCAAAGTTGACTTGTATTCAACCTCTTAGAAAAAAACCACAAAATGGAGGTAAGGTATATTTAATACAATCAGAAATATTTCAAGTATAATTTACATGAAACATAACTTGGAAAATATAAGTGCTCTGATACATATATTTTAAAACCTCGTGTCAAGAAATGTCCATTAGTTATTGAAGATGGAGGGCAAATATATACAAAGTATTTTGAGGGACTATCTTCTGCTTCATTAAAACAAATGTTCAGGTTGTTTAAAGTAATTAGGTAAGAACAAATAGGAAATCTACAGAAAAAGAAAGCAATCAGAATGATATCCTCCAGGTAAGATTTAGAATATTCCTTCATTCTGAATTCTTTGCCAGCTAAAATCATTTTCTAGATCACTCCAATTTCCATGGTGAGACTTCTTTACATTATCAAAACTAATGATGACATTTATTATTTTGGCTTCACTCTCCTTTTGGCATCTTTATGTTTCTTCCGACAGTTCTAGAAAAACATAAAATCAAAAGCCCTTGTTAGGTGTGGCATGGCAGGTTTATACATAAGACAGAGTGTGTATATTGTTATTTTGAGAGTAGACTCTTCAAAGTCTCTAATAATTCCCTAATGTTATTTACTTCTTATACTTCCTCCATTTTTCAATAAATTATTGGAAATTCATGAAGCCATAAAATTAAAAAAAAAGTCTTTTGTTAAAATAACTTTCACAGTGTTCAGTAACTATATAAAGTAAAATTTAGATTATTCAGTGACTGGGTTGTGGAAATCATTTTGGAAGTGCTCACTTGTATATAGAATGTTCAGACTTTTGGCGTTAAGTGCTTACAATGGAAAATGTAATTCAGTCTTTGAAATACTTCATCATTTCCTGTTACTTCATAAGCATGACAAGAACTCAGATCAGTCACTCAATGGAGCCACTCTTTAGTCTCTTTTCTGCACATGGGTCGATTGAATTAAACAATTAAAACTTTCCTTCCAGCACTAATTGTGAGCATTTAAATCATGTTTTCAGTTATCTCAAGTTTCATGCCTTCCTATATTCCTACACCAGGCAAATATTAACACAAAGGTAACATCATATCTATTTCAGGAGACAATTAACATGGTGATACTCACCATACGCAAATTGTTTGTTCTGATCTCCCAAGAATTCCTGCTAATATTACTTCCCACTCCTCTCCAAAATAAGTCAGAACCTAGAAGGGAAAATAAAGAAGGGCAAGGCAGCACAGTAATATTAAAACAGACAATATTTTAGTGCTGGCATTATCAAGGTCTTCAATTTGAGGGAACACGATTCCCCACCCCCAGTTTATGCTAATTTTCAAAAATATTTTATTCTTTTAGAAAATGAAAATGTATAATTGTTAGGATTTTTACTGTTTATAAACCATTTACTATGATGTAACTTAGTTTCTGTTTGTGTTAGGCTTCAGAAATGAGTTCAATAGCCTCAGCATTTTCATGTGAACTTTTTTTTTCTATTTTTGTTTTACTGAAGTATAGTTAATTCACAATGTTGTGTTAGTTTCAAGTATACAGCTAAGTGATTCAGTTACAGGCATACATTCTTTTCAGGATCTCTCCCATTACAGTTTATTATAAGATATTGAGTATACTTCATGTGAACTTTTTAGGGTACTAAAAACTTACGAATTTTCTATGTCTAGCATCTCAGCAAGCCCCTGGAACAAAACAAGCCCTTGCTGAGGATAGCAAGTAAGTTGAAGTGAATGGGAGCTTTACAGTTTTCCAGAGTTTCGTAACTTCTGTCTAACAAGAGGGGGCTAAAGCATATCACATTGCAAAGGATCAGAATTTTTCCCAATCAGTTCTTACTTGGATGCATGTTAGTATTAATATATCAGAACACACTACATGTAAGTAGAGATGTACTATATATACCATTTAATCAAAAAACTGACTTACCATTAAGTCTCTCATCATTCTTAGAGAAAAAGAAAAATCTAGTAGTCTCTTTCTCAGGTAATGATACTTCTCTGAAGTGAGAAAGACAAAATTGGCCACTTAATTTCAATATTTAAGGAAATGTTCACACTATAAATATAAATGAACTATGCCTTAAATATCTGTGCTTTCTGTCTTGCTCATTTTTACCCTGAGTCAAAGTAATACCACCCTTTCTCTATTCAACATTCTTTGTTTCTACCTGTAACTTTGGTAACAAAGATTTAAGTACAAGCTCTATCGTGCCTATGCTGATTGTTAATGCTCTCACCCAAAATGCTACCCATTTTGCCAGTGTTTCCTAAGGGGTAGCAGCCAACTAGACGAAGCATCCTCTTCCACACGAGGGACTTCAGTGGCAGGCTTTCTTCCCTATGCACAGCATACCCCCCACCCAGTGCTATCCAAATCTCAAGGAAAAGAAACACACTCCCAATGACAAAAAGACTACAGAACTCTCTAAAGGAGCCAAAAAACGAAAACTGTCTTGAAAAGCTAAACTTAAGATATTTCTATATCTCTAAAGCATGTCTAACTCAGATTTTATAAATTATGAAATATATCTGGACAGAAACACATTACTTACTCAGGGCTCTGCTTTTTGTCATCTGTTTCTTCAGTAACATCTTCCTCTTCTGAACTGCTGTCTTGGAAACGAGGGTCTCCCTGCCAGGCGATCTTCCCAGGTTTTACTGCTTCAACTCTGTAGGTCTCTATGTCATCAAGACAATGAAAGATGACAAAACTGTAACCTAAAGCCCAAGTATTTATGGACACATTCACTGGTTTACTTTCACCATGCATACATATTTCTACATTTTGAATATCTTAATCATTAATTCAAAATATGTAGTATCTTTTTGATTTTCAAATATTGAGAGAAACTTTTATTTTTTGGCATTGCTACAGTGATCTCATTAGGAATACAGTAATATTATAAAAAGATAAAAAAACTGAAGGTTTATAAATGAGCAACACAATTTACAAGAAGGAGCAACATAAGTGTGACACCTGTGCTAGCATTGAGCGGTCTAAGCTATAACATGATGCAGTGAAACCCGTTTGCCTTCCTGCTCATTCATGAAGGACAAAAGGAACATACCTTTACATTTTCAATTTCCCAAATTTCCTTCTAAAACTGCTGAAAAAGCTGCTGCTAAAAGATGTGGATGATCACCTCACAAGTCCTCGTGATTTCCAAAGCACATAAAACACATGTCCCAGGTTGCTCAGGTGTCTTAGCAATCATTTCAAGGCCAATTTCTCACATTCGGCTCTCAAAGTTAGAAAAATTAAAATATCTATATCATACCAACTCTGTTCAACAGTTTAGGACTGACCTTGATACTTAAATGGACAGCATAGGCAAGAGAATGAAATAAGCAGAGTAATGATATACTATGTCTTATTTAGGACAATTTTGGAAAAACTACTTGATTGTTGTACCTCCTTTTGTAGCACCACAAAGCTGGAATCTAATTCCTAACACGAGGATGCTATTTTAACCGCTGATCTTTCAAGCAGAACTTATTGTTAGGTGTATTTTGTATAGGTATACCTTGCTTTTACAGTGAACTTTCAGAAAAACTACAGTTACATCTTAAACAATAGGTGAGAAGCAACTTCCTAAGGAATAGGTGTTTCAAACTTTTAGACACGTAGGACTTCAGATGGAGAAAGCAATGGCACCCCACTCCAGTACTCTTGTCTGGAAAACCCCATGGATGGAGGAGCCTGGAGAGCTGCAGTCCATGGGGTTGTGAAGAGTCAGACATGACTGAGNTGAGTGACTGAACTGAACACCTTTTTCTATTAGAGTCTACTTTATTTATTAGGCCAAATATTCTGTTTTACCTAAAATAATAATGTCCTAAATGATTATCTTACTGGATGGAGACTATCTTATACAGAGAAACTTTTAATACTTCGTTAAATAAACCATAGGCTGTAAGTCTAATAAGCCTCCTATGAAACTGAGCTCCATGATCAATGAAACAGAAGGTAGTGGTTTTAAAAGTGGTCCAAAGGTCCTCTGATACTTCAAGAAGTGGAAGTTAATTCCTCTGTCCCTTTCAGTGTGGGCTGTTCTTAATGACCTCTTCTAAGGAACAGAATAAGGCAGATGTGGTTATGTACAACTACTGAAACTAGGGCGATAGAGTGCACCGTGGCTTTCTCCTTGCTCTCTCCCCTTCCCTAATCACCAGCTTTGGGAAAAGTCAGACACCATGTTCTAAGAGCACCCAAACACCCCAAAGGAGAGGTTAACAAAGCAAGGAACTGAGGCCACCTGCCAGGGGTGTGAACCATCTTGCAGGCAGGTTGCAAACTTTCAGAGACTATAGCCCCAGGTGACATCTTGACTACACCCTCTTGAGAGCCCCCAAAAGAACTACCTGGTGAAGTACTCCCAAATTCCTGACCCACAGAAATTGGGACCTAATAAATTTTTAGTTTCAAGCTTTTCGTTTTGGGGCAATTTTTTACATAGCAATAACTAACTGATACATATTTTGGTACCTAGAAGTGGGGTACTGCTATAAAAGCCCAAAATGTAGGAATGACGTCATAGCCCACACAATAAGCAGAAGTTGAAAGGTCAGTGAGGAGGGTGTTAGCAAAAGCATGAAAACTCCCTGAAGAAACTGTTAGTAGAAACTACATGCCAATTGAGTCTTCAGGTAAGGCCTTGAAGAAAAGTGAAGTAAACACTATTGGAAAATGGGGGAAAAGAGATCATTGTTATATAGTGGCAGGAGGCTTAGCAACATTGTAGCTTTTATTAACTGGTAAATAGAAAATGCACCTAATGAATGGGTGATCTAGCAATGGAGATGTCCAGGAAGGTGTTGAAGGTATTTTATGATTTCTTCTTGCTGCTTACAGTAACATATAAGCAGAGATGGGAGAAGGCAATGGCACCCCACTCCAGTGTTCTTGCCTGGGAAATCCCAGGGACAGAGGAGCCTGGCGNACCTAATGAATGGGTGATCTAGCAATGGAGATGTCCAGGAAGGTGTTGAAGGTATTTTATGATTTCTTCTTGCTGCTTACAGTAACATATAAGCAGAGATGGGAGAAGGCAATGGCACCCCACTCCAGTGTTCTTGCCTGGGAAATCCCAGGGACAGAGGAGCCTGGCGGGCTTCCGTCTATGGGGTCGCACAGAGTCGGACACGACTGACGTGACTTAGCAGCAGCAGCAGCAGCAGCATAAGCAGAGATAGTGAAACTAAAGAAAGAAGTTTTTTTTAATAAGGAGGTAGGACCTCATGGTTTTGAAGACTCCTATTCTCTAGAAGGCAAATAACATAAAATTTAAGAAATATCTTCTAAGCAAGAACAAATCTATTTTTTAAGAAAAATATAAAGCAGGTTTTGGCAAAGTACAGCCATGGATGAGATCCAAGCTGCTGCTTATTTATGTATGGACTGCAAGTTAAGAATAATTTTTGAAGTTTGATGTGACTGGAAAAAACTATATAAAAAGATGGCTTCATAATATGTACAAATTACATGAAATGCAAATTTCAGTGTTCTGAATAGTTTTATTAGAACAGAGCCTACCTTATTCATTTTATGTATTATGTATGGCTCTGTTTCTGTTAGAAGGACAGAGAAGAGTCACTGTAAGAGAGACCATCTGGTCTGCAAAGTCTAATACATTTACTGTTGTACTCTAAAGAGAAAACTTTGTACACCAGGCTAATTAATATAAAGCAAACTCCTTTGTTGAGAGCCTAGATATAGCTTAGAAACTCTAACTGTTCAAACAAGAGGGCTTCTTATGAGTTTAAAGGTATTATTTCTCAGCAGTCCCGATAGAACACCATGGTGAAAAAAAAAAGTTTATCTTACACTGAATTTTGGCTTTTGTCTAATGAAGTGAACCCCAAAAAGATTCACAGGCAACCCAAATACTTTAAGACAATTAAAGAAACAGAAACACCACTAGATTTGACGGGTAGGTACAGAGACATTCCACAATGAGGAGGCTTGTACAGTCTGAATGTGATTCTTTTTAAAAGAAACTTTTAATTTTGGAATAATTTTAGATTTACAGAAAAACTAGAAATAACCTTCACCTAGTTTCCCCTAATAGTAGCATCTTACATAGATATGAAACAATTGCCAAATCTAAAAGACTAACACAGGTACCTTACTAGTAACTGTAGCAGTTTACCTTTCTTTTGGTTTATCATCCTGCTTTCTTTCGTAAGTGGCATGGTCATGCCTTGTTGGATCATAATGTATGATGTCCCTATTTAAAAAAGGAGAGTGTTAAGTTGGAAGGGACAAATCAGAGTATAAATCCAAAAAACTAATAGCAAAACATAATGCAAAACCAGGACAATTCCACTTTTGAGCAAGACAAAGGCAGAAATATCAAGTAAGTGTATCAGGAGCTCCTTAGAAGCAATTATATTTAAAATTACCCAGTTCTGAGGGGATCTTTGAAAATTTNATCATAATGTATGATGTCCCTATTTAAAAAAGGAGAGTGTTAAGTTGGAAGGGACAAATCAGAGTATAAATCCAAAAAACTAATAGCAAAACATAATGCAAAACCAGGACAATTCCACTTTTGAGCAAGACAAAGGCAGAAATATCAAGTAAGTGTATCAGGAGCTCCTTAGAAGCAATTATATTTAAAATTACCCAGTTCTGAGGGGATCTTTGAAAATTTTTCAAATATTATTTTAAAACAGGAAAAAATATATAGATAAAATGATATACTGTTGGGATTTATATAAAGTATTTCAGTGGGGAAAGTAGGGGGGAGTAAAAGTATAGACAAGAAAACTGGTCACATGTTAGTGATTAGAGAAGTCGGGTGATGGTACACTGGGGTTTCATTACACTAATCTTCCTAAATTATATATTTTCCATAATAAACTGCTACATTTATTAATATTTAAACAGTTGTCCATTTTTTTCAGTAATAATAAATATAGAAAAAATTTTAGATTAGTTTCTTGAAGTGAATCACTAGGTAAGTATAATATTAAGAGTCCGATACATATTGCTAACTGCTCTCCCCAAGAAGTTGAAAATGGCCTAATTTTGTGGCAAAGGAAGAGAGAAGTGTGAGATGAAACACAAGACATACTTAAATTTCTTAGCAGCTACTGATCCTTTGCTTGTAGAATTGCTTAAGCTGATCTGCAAAACACTCTGCACAACATTCAGGGCTTTCAATTTTTCTGCAGCAAGCTCTTCCTCCTCAGGAGTTTTCTTTTCATTTATTTCTTCGAGGGAAGAGGATAATTAGTAACCTTTTGGCAAAGATAACGTGAGAAATCTCAATAATCAAATGTTTAGCAAGAACTTAAACATGTACATTAAGCACATTAAGATAGGAAGAACAAAAGTTAAACCTTGTTTTGCTAACCTCTCTGTCCCTAAGCCCCCGATGTCACAGTGAATCCAGAAATTACGTGACCAGCAAACAAAATTCCCATTTCTACTTATAATTATAAAAATAAAATATGAAATTAATGGCTTTCAGTGGCAAGTCTAAGTTTTAAGGTAAAGATTGACAAATGTAATAGAGCAAGATAGTAATTACAAAACTAAAGTGAATATTCTTTGATTTTTCGTAACAATCTAGAAATTAAATTACATGTAAATCTAAAAATGAAAGACAGTGAAAGGTGGTAATTTTATTGACTATTAACATATGTTAGCAGTTACTTTAGCTTTTAAACTCAGTAATAAATATCACAGGAAGAGAGCCTACACACAGGGCATTGTGGAATCTTATAAGCTGGCTTTCTTATTTACTAAAAGCAGACAAATATCAGCGAACAAAGTTAAACATTTAACAGCCAGTTTGGATTATAAGAGAAAATGTAAAAGAACTCTGAGCCTTAAAGACCTTTTCAAATTACTGTAGGATATACACAACTAAATAACAGAAATTAACAGAATAAAACACTGATTTGCATAAGTTTTCTATAGAGATGACCCAAAAGTGTCTAAGGGTTCAAAAGAGGTAGGGATTATTCAGTTGGATTAAGAAATGTTTTACAAACCAGGTAGTTTAAGGTAGGAAAGACAAAGTAGTCCCCTGAGGAAGGAAGAGAGCATGCTAGGAAACAAAGTGAACACGTACTGAAATAAGAAACTGCAAAGAGTTTACATTGCATTAGGCTAAACCATATGAAAATGCTCATATTCAATGATTTCTGACTTCAAAAAGTGGCAATTTTAATTTTATCCTAATATCGACAATTAGGAAGTAGAACAGAATGTTAGAAAGGGCTCAGTCTATTAGTAGGCTGCTTATCTGCAGGACGGTCTTTGTGCAACACACAAAAAACTCAGTCTCAAACGTTCCCAAGGAACCTCTGATACAGGCTCTTCCCAAGGTTCTGTAAGACCCTCTGGCTTTAGCCGTTTTTTATACATGAATATTTTCCAAATGTAAGTAATCTTTGCTCCTGACTATTCTGCTGAGCTCCCAATTATTCTTTCCTCAATGCCTGGTGGATATTTCTCACAGGTGTATCTAAAGTTGAAAAGCAGAATAGCCAGGAGCAAAGATGACCCAGATTTGGAAAATATTCATGTAAAAATGAAGGCTAAAGCCACATGGACTATAGAACCTTGGGAAGAGCCTATATCTCAAGGCAAAGGGAAAATTCAGGAACCAAGAATTATGAAGAAAACAAGAAGTTACAGTGCAATAGAAGCAAAGGGAAGAGAACATTTCAAGAAGGATGATCAACAGTAACAAATGCTATATGCAGGCTGAAGGGTGAAGCTTGAGAAGATGCCACTGCATCTGGTAAACCAAGTTATTCACAGCTTTGAGGGAACGCACATTAAAGAGTTGTAAATATGAGACAGACAAAAGTGGCAGGAGTGAGAAAGCAACATCTATAGCTTCTTGACTAATCCCAAGGTTCTATCCATTCCTATGTTATCAACATGGAATTCTGACTGAAAAGTTCTGAAACAATAAGTTGGTATGGATCCTGGAGAATTTACTCTTGGAATACTTGTTTTCAGAAATGTATAACATCATAATCACCTTAAAGAACTGAAAGTATCATATCCAGAGATTGTACTTTCAATAAAATCAACTGCTTTTAAATTAGATGCAATTTATCTTTTCATCTCAGGCTTAGAACTGAAAAAAAAAAAATGGGAATGGCAACTTAAAAACTGGCAGGGTTGAAGAATGGCTTTTTGAACCCATGAGACCGAATTATGTCTGTAGAAAAAGCGAAGAGATAGAAGAAAGTTAAGTGTGAAGATACAAATGAGAAAGGAGGGAACAGGAGGTATAAATGGAGAAGCTCAAGATGCAGATTAAACTCAGGAAAGAAGAAAAAAGAAAGGACAGAGTAGTTCTGAGATTGGGAAGGAAAGTAGGGAGCTACTTGAAGTGGCCATCCTCTTGGTCAAGTAAGAGGTGAGGTCTTTTGCAAAGGATAAGAGTAGAAGATCT
The DNA here is from genome assembly GCA_006410615.1 of Neotragus moschatus. Taxonomy (NCBI): domain Eukaryota; kingdom Metazoa; phylum Chordata; class Mammalia; order Artiodactyla; family Bovidae; genus Neotragus; species Neotragus moschatus. Next base: position 54,924 of record SJYA01001417.1, read on the forward strand.
TGTAAAGAAAGTTTGGAACCACTGCCAATGCTTCCGATAGCATCAATGCTGTTATATATATTCAAATAAGAATGTATTTAAGTAGAGTGACATTCAGTGGTAGATTCCTTTAAAAAATGTGCACCAAGCATGAACACTTTCTTTAAGTAAACCAAGTGGGATGTATCTGTCTTACACAACCTCACGAGGACCTGTTGACCTACTGCCAGGTAGGGTCCTTGACTTCTAACACCAGGAACGGGATGAGGGAAGATTGTATCTTTGGCAGATGCTACTTATTCCTGTCTTTTCTGGCAGCTTCAGGAAATTAAAATTTTATAAATTAATTAATATGTACAAGTGTTACATGTACATATAACACACCATGTACACGTAACACTATATGTGTTATATATACATAAAACACTTCTCTATGTGTTAAGTGAAGATGCTAGACGAGTTGATTCCTCGAGGTATGCCAGCTGTAACATCAGGACTGTTTGTTTGGACAGTGAGTCATTTACCTTCATGTTCGTCTTCACTATCACTTTCTAGAAATCGGGAGTCCATACGAAATCTGTCATCAGTGCCAAAGTGAGATTGCAAATTCATGAGCTAAAGACAAAACACAAGGACAACTGACAGTCGCATTCCCAAGAAATTACTTATAAACAAGACCCTCCAAGTATACTTCCCACGCTGTGAAATTTACCACATTAATGTTTGCATAACCTCACCTACCCATGAACCAAACAAAGAGGGCCGTGGAGGACTCAATCGCAAAAACCTTAATGTTAAGAGTTTGAGCAAGGTCTGCCTTCATTAACCTAGATTTAAGGACTATGTTGAAAAAATAAGAGCATGTTGCAAATTTTTTTATTTTGTCTTCACTAACCTTCTGTCCAGCTCTGCCCTCAAACTGAGGTTTAATTCTGAACCTGTTATTGTCATCTTCGGAACAAGATTCCTCATCGTCGCTGCTGTCNATTTAAGGACTATGTTGAAAAAGTAAGAGCATGTTGCAAATTTTTTTACTTTGTCTTCACTAACCTTCTGTCCAGCTCTGCCCTCAAACTGAGGTTTAATTCTGAACCTGTTATTGTCATCTTCGGAACAAGATTCCTCATCATCGCTGCTGTCAAAGAGCTTCCCAGAGGCTCTGCCCATGGATTCCTGTTACGTAAGGATAGAAATGTTTATTAATAACCAAGACAATCAGTATTTCCCTCATTATGCAATTTTCCTCCTTACACTTAAGAAATGACTCAGATGCATATCCCAGGAAACAGTGTAGTGGTTACAATGGAAACTCTTGATTCAGTGGTATTTACATGGCCCCTTGGGTCTCAGGAGGTTCCTAATGCAGCCTTAAAGGGGGGCAATTATTATATGTAAGAACATTTTCTGCATGGTTTCACTAATATTGATGTCACTTTGCAGAGGACAGATTTATGTGGGAGAAAATCTTTAAGGCCCCTGTAGCATCCATGCGTGGTGGTCTGGGGAGTTTTGTGTTTCACTGTGGCTCCCAGAGGAAATTTTATGTTGAGCCCAGCAGTTGGGGGTTTTGGTATGCAGTATGCAGAAATGGATCTGCACAAGTAGAGGCATGCCCATATGGACATCTTAAATTTCTTACTTTTACCAGTTCCTCTCCTGGATGGCTTTGCTCCCGAGTGGATGTCTCCTCTGTTTCACTGTCACTATTGGAACCAAAGATGATGTGCGTCGGCTTGTCCTCTGGATGACCATCCTAGAGTGGTCATCAAAAGCATTACTTTTAAGACAACCTCTCTTCTTCTTCCCCAAGTAAGGCTATTTCCCACCCTATTTTTTCTCTAGTGAATGCCACCATCATCCCAAGATAGAAACTTCTCCCTTTCTATTTGCAGTTGATCACCAAGTCCCATTAGTTGGGCCTTCCTGCTATTTTAAAAATATATTCCCACAGTCACTGCCTTGGTTCTGGTTCAAAACCTCCGAAAGGCTGTCTATCCTTGTTCCCTTATTTGTCCCATTTGATTTGTTGTTCTCACCATGTCCTGAACCATTTGCCCCAAACCATTTGCCCCAAACAGAAGGTGGCAAACTTCCTGTCAAGGGCCAGAGAATAAATATTTTAGGCTTTGCAAGCCACACATAGTTTTAGTTCTATATTCTTCTTTTATAAACTCTTTAAAAATGTAAAAACCATTCTTAGCTCGGAGGTTCTTTTAAAACAGGACATGGGCTCACTTGCCAATTCCTGTTCCAACACAACTAATCTGTACTCCCTTACTTTCAGTCCTTTAGTTTTTTCCTAGACTTAAGAATAAACTCCAGCCCTGTAGCCTACTTATCTTTCTCACGCCTCACCACCCTGTACTCTATTTAGTCAGTTATTGCAAATACTCACTTTTGTACAAACTGGAGCCTTATCTTATAATGCCTTTCCTCTTTCTTCCTACCCTTTTGCCTCTGCCAGACCAATTTCTACTGAGCCCTTCCCACTAGACTCAGGTTAGCTGGGGAAGTACCCACCCTCCCGGCAATGCCAACAAACTGGTCTGCTTCCTGTCAGGGCACGTAGGCATACTTATTTCCCATTGCATGGAACTGAACTGTGACCCTCTCTTCACCACACTGTGAGCCAAAACTGCCTGATAGTGATCGTTTCTATAAATCGAACACTTGCTGTGAAGGCCTGGAAATTTGTAGGAACCTAATACTTCTTGAAAAAATGCATAAGGTCCCATTATAGTAAATCTTCGTAAGACACAACTCATTTGACAGGTGATATATATGGCAATTGAGATGTATTAGTACACATCACTTAACTGTATCTATATAGACACAAAGACATAAAACACAAACATTCAGCTTTAAAGGGGCCTGCCTACTTTTGTGGGAAAGAAAGACTAGACCTGGAGAGAGTTCTTGGTAAATTCCTAGACTGAAAATATACTCACCANCCTCTTTCTTCCTACCCTTTTGCCTCTGCCAGACCAATTTCTACTGAGCCCTTCCCACTAGACTCAGGTCAGCTGGGGAAGTACCCACCCCCCCGGCAATGCCAACAAACTGATCTGCTTCCTGTCAGGGCACGTAGGCATACTTATTTCCCATTGCATGGAACTGAACTGTGACCCTCTATTCACCACACTGTGAGCCAATACTGCCTGACAGTGATCGTTTCTACAAATCGAACACTTGCTGTGAAGGCCTGGAATTTTGTAGGAACCTAATACTTCTTGAAAAAATGCATAAGGTCCCATTACAGTAAATCTTCGTAAGACACAACTCACTTGACAGGTGATATATATGGCAACTGAGATGTATTAGTACACATCACTTAACTATATCTATATAGACACAAAGACATAAAACACAAACATTCAGCTTTAAAGGGGCCTGCCTACCTTTGTGGGAAAGAAAGACTAGACCTGGAGAGAGTTCTTGGTAAATTCCTAGACTGAAAATATACTCACCAAATTTGCCAGAGCATTGTGAACCAACTTCTTTTGGACTTCTTTGGCTTTCTGCCTTGCCTCTAAGGCTGCCAAACGTTTCTGATTATCTTCAGCATGCTTATCCTTAGCATTAACATCTGATGAACTATTAATAGAAAGTGAGAAGTCAGTTTTACTTTCCTGGGAGTCTCTCCTTGAGAAAACCTCTGGTGATTTCTCAGGGGCTTTGGAGCTGCACAGTTCAGGCCTCCTTTCAGAGCCCTCTCCTGACTTTCCAGTCCTGTGGCAACAGTCTTCATCAAGGCCTCTGCTGGGAGTCTTAGCACCACAACTTGAAGATATCTTATCTTTCAGTGGCAACGGACTAGAAATAGGATTTCTATTTCTCTTTTCTGAACTGTTAGGGGACACCACTTTGTGACTCTGGCTCGCAAAAGACTGTCTCTTTTGAGGTTGAATTTGGTTTGAGTCATTTGCCTCCTTTGCATGTTGGAAAGGAGTCTGTTCACTCGATAGGCCATTAGCACACAGGGACCATTTTCCCATGGACACGTTCCTCGGTTCCTCAAGTTTCAAGGAAATTTGATCTTTGTTAATATTATTAGAGGCAATAGTCTCTTGTAAGGATTTTTTCACTGATTCCTTTCCATAGAGACAGCCCACTCCTTTGAAAGCCTGAAATTTAGGCTTTAAGGTATTTTCCTTTGTTTTCTGTTTTCCACATGGGTTCTCTCTTCCTTCTAAAAGAGAAGCCACAATCTCTTCAGGACGAATACACTGCTGGCCTCTGCGGAGGTCACCTGGGGTCCTTTGGCTCTTGGAGGCCCTGTCACACTTGGGAGTGGTTTCCTGGCCACTGCTCTCAGTCTTTTCTTTTGGAGCCTCTTGGTTACCACCAGCCAACTGTTCCAAATCAGCCAAAGTCAGATTCACACGGAGACAGTTTTCCATCAAGGTGTTATACTCCTTATCTCCTTCACACTCAGTTGAGTCTGATACAGAATCTGCATCTCCACTGCTACTGGACTCAATCAGAGATTTACAACTAAGAGGCTTAACTCTGTGACTGAGGGCTACCTCTACTTTCTTTTTTCTTTTTTGTTCTTTAATACAATCATCAGAAAGATCATACTTTTTTCTGCTTTTCAAATACGTCTTCTTGTATATAGACTTTTCTCTTTGTGAAAAATCTACACCGTTTTCAATCTTACCAGAACTCTTTTTCATTGCAATGATTTCATCTGTATCTCCTGAATCAGAGTCACAACCATTTTCCATAACATTACTTTCACCATTGAGGCAAGAGACATTGTTTTTGAGGCCTAAACCTGTTGAAGTATGAAATTTGTGAAAATCAGATTTAAAATCATCCCTTACAACTTCAAAGGGATCATTTTCAAATTCATTTGAGGACCATGTAGTTTTCTCTAAGTTTTCCTCTCTTGCAATCATTAGTCTTAATTCATCTTCAGAATCAATATCATCATCAGATACGCTATTTCTCTTTTTGGTAGTTTCTAAACCAGAAGTCTGAAGAAATACATTTTTAAACTTCTGATGATCAAAATCAGTTATATACGGTGATTTAGGAGTAATGGAATTATGAGGTGCTTTTTGTGCAACCTGTTGTATTAAATGTGGACTCTTCATTATGCTATTAGGTTTTGATCTCATAGAATCCTCATTCTTCTNGCGTGACCAAGCTATAGGCGCGGGAATTGCGCGTGGTTCCCTTGCCTCCCCCGCCGAGTTCCGGAATGGTTCGCTCCAGGAGCGCGCGAGGCTTGAAGAGCCAGACCTGGCGCGCCCAAACCAGGCAGCTTCCCGTCAGCACAGCTCCATGGATTCCCAGCGGGCAAAGGCCCGCGCCTTGGAAGCCGAGATCACTGCCTTGAGGCTGGCATGCACAGAGACACAGGCGCCCGGGGACGACGACTCTCAAATTCGGTACGTGGCATTCCTCAGACCTGGTGAGGTGGGTGACGATCTCTTTACTTAGAGGCGCCCCGGACCTCCCCACAAGCTTTTCCCGAGCACTTGACGTGAGCTGGAACTTATCTGTCTGTAACAACAGGGGTGAAAGTGATAAGCCCACGCATGGACTCCGTTGTAAACATATTACCATATATTAATTGATTAAATCGCAGTCATTTCATTTCAAAGTATTCTCTTTCTCTTACTATGCTATGCTATGCTAAGTCGCTTCAGTCGTGTCGGACTCTGTGCGACTCCATAGACGGCAGCCCACCAGGTTCCCCCGTCCCTGGGATTCTCCAGGCAAGAACACTGAAGTGGGTTGGCTTTGCCTTCTCCAATGCGTGAAAGTGAAGTCGCTTAGTCGTGTCCAACTCTTAGCGACCCCATGGACTGCAGCCTACCAGGCTCCTCCATCCATGGGATTCTCCAGGCAAGAGTACTGGAGTCGGGTGCCATTGCCTTCTCCGTTCTCTTACTAGTAACTCACGGTGAAAGTCTTGGTTGTCTCTTTAAAAATCTTCCCTTTACTGATCATGAGCAGTATCTACTTATTGTTCAGTGCCTCAGTCGTGTCCGACTCTTTGCGACCTCATGGACTGCAGCACGCCAGGCTTTCCCTGTCCTTCATCAACTCCTGGAGTTGGTTCATACTCATGTCCACTGAGTCAGTGATGCCATCCAACCATCTCGTCTTTATGTCATCCCCTTCTTCTCCTGCCTTCAATCTTTCCCAGCATCTTGGTCTTTTCTAATGAGTCAGCTTTCTTATCAGGTGGCCAAAGTATTGGAGCTTCTGCCTCAGCATCAGTCTCTCCAATGAATATTCAGGGTTGATTTCCTTTAGGATTGACTGGTTTGATCTCCTTGCAGTCCAAGGGAGTCTCAAAAGAGTTCTCCAACACCACAATTCAAAGACATCAGTTCTTCAGCGCTCAGCCTTTTTTATTGTCTAGCTGTCACATCCATACATGAGTACTGGAAAAACCGTAGCTTTGACTAAATGGACCTTTGTAAGCAAAGTGATGTCTCTGCCTTTTAATATGCTATCTAGGTTTGTCATAGCTTTTCTTCCAAGAAGCAAGTGTCTTTTAATTCCATGGCTACAGTCACTGTGCACAGTGATTTTNTTGTCTAGCTGTCACATCCATACATGAGTACTGGAAAAACCGTAGCTTTGACTAAATGGACCTTTGTAAGCAAAGTGATGTCTCTGCCTTTTAATATGCTATCTAGGTTTGTCATAGCTTTTCTTCCAAGAAGCAAGTGTCTTTTAATTCCATGGCTACAGTCACTGTGCACAGTGATTTTGGAGCCCAAGAAAATAAAGTCTGTCACAGTTTCCCCATCTATTTGCCATGAAGTGATGGGACTGGATGCCAGGATCTTCATTTTTTGAATGTTGAGTTTTAAGCCAGCTTTATCACTCTTCCCTTTCACGTTCATCAAGAAGCTCTTCAGTTCCTCTTCACTTTCTGCTCTAAGGGTGGTGCACTCTACATATCTGAGGTTATTGATACTTCTCCTGGCAACCTTGATTCCAGCTTGTGCTTCATCCTACCTGGCATTTCGCATGATATACTCTGCATATAAGTTAAATAACAGGGTGACAATATACAGCCATGACATACTCCTTTCCCAATTTTGAAAATTGTTGTTTTCAAACAATAGTGTGTTGTTTGGTGTCTGGTTCTAACTATTGCTTCTTGACCTGTACAGGTTTCTCAGGAGGCAAGTAAGGTGGTCTGGTGTTCCCATCTCTTGTGAACCACATAGTCAAAGGCTCTAGTGTAGCCAATCAAGCAGAAATAGATGTTTTTCTGGAATTTTCTTGCTTTGTCTATGATCCAATAGATGTTGCCAGTTTGATCTCTGATTCCTCTGCCTTTTCTAAATCCAGTTTGAACATTTGGAAGTTCTCAGTTGACTTACTGTTGAAGCCTGGCTTGAAGAATTTTGAGCATTTCCTGGCCAGTGTGTGAAATGAGTGCAGTTGTGTGGTAGTTTGAACATTCTTTGAATTGCCCTTCTTTGGAATTGGAATGAAAACTGACCTTTTCCTGTCCTGTGGGCACTGCTGACTTTTCCATATTTGCTGACACATTGAGTTCAGCACTTTCACAGCATCATCTTTTAGAATTTGAAAATGCTCAACTGGAATTCTGTCACCTCTACTAGCTTTGTTCGTAGTGATGCTTCCTCCGGCTGACTTGACTTCACACTCCAAGATATATGGCTCTAGGTGACTGATCATACTTCTGTAGTTACCTGGGTCATGAAGATTTTTTTTGCATAGTTGAATTTTTTTTTTTTTTTGCATAGTTCTGTGTATTCTTGTCACCTTTTCTTAATATCTTCTGCTTCTGTTAGGTCTATGCCATTTCTGACCTTTAGTGACCCCATCTTTGTATGAAATGTTCCCTTGGTATCTCTAATTTTCTTGAAGAGATCTCTAGTCTTTCCCATTCTATTGTTTTCCTCTATTTCTTTGCATTGACCACTAAGGAAGGCTTTCTTATCTCTCCTTGCTATTCTTTGGAATTCTGCATTCAGATGGACATATCTTTGCTCTTCTCCTTTGCCTTTAGCTTCTCTTCTCTTCTCGGCTATTTGTAAAAGCTCCTCAGACAACCATTTTGCCTTTTTGCATTTCTTTTTCTTGGGAATGGTTTTGATCATAGCCTCTTGTACAGTATTATAAACCTCCATCTATAGTTTTTCAGGCACTCTGTCTATTAGATCTAATCCCTTGAATCTATTTGTCCCTTCCACTGTGTAATCACAAGGGATTTGATTTAGGTAATACTTGAATGGCCGAGAGGTTTTCTTTACTTTTCAATTTAAGTCTGATTTTGCAATAAAGAGTTCATTATCTGAGCCACAGTCAGCTCCCTGGTCTTGTTTTTGCTGACTGCATAGAGCTTCTCCATCTTTGGCTGCAAAGAATATAATCAATCTGATTTCAATATTGATCATCTGGTGATGTCCATATGTAGAGTCTTCTCTTGTGTCATTGAAAGAGGGTATTTGCTATGACCAGTGTGTTCTCCTGGCAAAACTGTGTTACCCTGTACCCTGCTTCATTTTGTTCTCCAAGGCCAAACTTGCCTGTTACTCCAGATTATCTCGTGACTTCCTACTTTTGCATTCCAGTTCCCTGTCATGAAAAGGACATCTTTTTTTGGTGTTAGTTCTAGAAGGTCTTGCAGGTCTTCATAGAACTGTTAACTTCAGCTTCTTCAGCATTAGTGATTGGGTCTTAGACTTGGATTACTGTGATATTGAATGCTTTGCCTTGGAAATGAACAGAGATCATTCTGTCATTTTTGAGATTGTACCTGAGTACTGCATTTCAGACTCTTGTTGACTATGAGGGCTACTCTCTTTCTTCCAAGATATTCTTGTGCACAGTAGTTGATATAATGGTCATCTGAATTGAATTCAGCCATTGCTGTCCATTTAGTTCACTGATTCCTAAATTGTTGATGTTTTCTCTTGCCACCTCCTCCTGTTTGACCACTTTCAATTTGCCTTGATTCATGAACCTAACATTCCAGGTTCCTATGCAATATTATTCTTTACAGCATTGAACCTTACTTCCACCACCAAACACATCCACAACTGAGCATTGTTTCAGATTTGGCTCAGCCTTGTTATTTCTTCTGGAGCTATTTCTCTGTTCTTCTCTAGTAGTGTATTGGGCACCTCTTGACCTGGGGAGTTCATCTTTCAGTGTTATATCTTCTTGCCTTTTCATACTGTTTGTGGGGTTTTCAAGGCAAGAATACGGAAATGGTCTGCCATTCCCTTCTCCAGTGGACCGTGTTTTGTCAGAACTCTCCACCATTATGTGTCCATCTTGGGTGGCCCTGCATAGCATGGCTCATAGTTTCATTGAGTTAGACAAGGTTGTGATCTGTGTGATCAGTTTGGTTAGTCTTCTGTGATTTTGGTTGTTTTTCTCTTTATGACTTACTTCGCTCTGTATAACAGGTTCTAGGTTTATCCGCCTCACAAGAACTGACTCAAATTTGTTCCCTTTGTTTCATTGTATATATGTACCATGTCTTCTTTATCCATTCATCTGTTGATGGACATCTAGGTTGCTTCCATGTCGTAGTTATTGTAAACAATGCTGCTCTGAACATTGGAGTGCATGTGTCTTTTTCATTTATGGTTTTCTCAAGGTATATATCCAGTAGGAAGATTGCTGGGTCAAGATAGTTTTATTCCTAGTTTTTAAGGAATCTCCATGTGTCTAGTCAAGGCTATGGTTTTTCCAGTAGTCATATATGGATGTGAGAGTTGGACTGTGAAGAAAGCTGAGCGCTGAAGAATTGATGCTTTTGAACTGTGGTGTTGGAGAAGACTCTTGAGAGTCCCTTGGACTACAAGGAGGTCCAACCAGTCCATTCTGAAGGAGATCAGCCCTGGGATTTGTTTGGAAGAAATGATGCTGAAGCTGAAACTCCAGTACTTTGGCTACCTCATGCAAAGAGTTGACTCATTGGAAAAGGCTCTGATGCTGGGAGGGATTGGGGGCAGGAGGAGAAGGGGATGACCGAGGATGAGATGGCTGGATGGCATCACTGACTCGATGGGTGTGAGTCTGAGTGAACTCCGGGAGTTGGTGATGGACAGGGAGGCCTGGCGTGCTGCGATTCATGGGGTCTCAAAGAGTCGGACATGACTGAGTGACTGAACTGAACTGAACTGATACTGTTCTCCATAGTGACTGTATTGGATTACATTCCTACCAACTGTGTAAGCGGATTCCCTTTACTGTACACCCTCTCTAGCATTTATTACTTGTAGATTTTTTGACGATGGCCATTCTGACTGATGTGAGGTCATACCTCCCCATAGTTTTGATTTGCAGTTCTCTAATAATTAGTGATGTTGAACATCTTTTCATGTGTTTATTGGCCATCTGTATGTGTTCTTTGAAGAAGTTTGTTTAGGTCTTCTGCCTGTTTTTTGATTGGGTTGTTTGTTTTTCTGATATTGAGCTGTATGAGCTGCTTATATGCTTTTTAGAGATTAATCCTTTGTCAGTTGTTTCTTGTTTGCAATTATTTTCTCATATTCTGAGGGTTGTCTTTTAATCTTGTTTATTGTTTCCTTTGCTGTGCAAAAGCTTTTAATTAGATCCCATTTGTTTATTTTTGGTTTTATGTACATTATTCTAGGAGGTGAGTCAAAGAGGATCTTGCTGTGATTTATGTCAAAGAGTATGTCCCCTATGTTTTCCTCTAAAAGCTTATAATTTCTAGCCTTACATTTAATTCTTTAATCCATTTTGAGTTTGTTTTTGTGTATGGTCTTAAGAAGTGTTGTTGTTTCATTCTTCCACATGTATCTGTCCAGTTTTCCTGGCACTAGTTATTGAAGAGGTTGTCTTTTCTCCACTGTATATTCTTGCCTCCTTTGTCAGAGATAAGGTGCCCATAGGTGCTTGGGTTTATCTCTGAACTTTCTGTCTTGTTCCATTGGTCTCTCTTTCTATTTTTGTGCCAGTACTAGACTGTCTTGATGAATGTTGCTTTGTAGTATAATCTGAAGTCAGCAGGATTTATTACTGCAGCTCCATTTTACTTTCTGAAGATTGCTTTGGCTATTTGAGGCTTTTTGTGTTTCCATACAAATTGTGGAATTTTTTGTTCTAGTTTTGTGAAAAATAATTTTGTGTTCTAGTTCTGTTGGTAGTTTGATGGGATTGCATTGAATCTATAGATTGCACTGGGTAGTATAGTCATTTTCACAATGTTCATTCTTCCAGTCCAAGAATATGGTGTATCTCTCCCTGTATTGGTTTTGTCTTTGATTTCTTTCATCAGTGTTTTATAAGTTTCTGCGTACTGATCTCTTGTCTGTATAGGTAGACTGATTTGTAGGTATTTTATACTTTTTGTTGCAGTGGTGAATGGGATTGTTTCCTTAATTTGTCCTTCTAATTTTTCATTGTTAGTTTATAGGGATGCTAGGGACTTCTGTGTGTATTAATTTTATATTCTGTGCTTTTACTAGTAGCTCTAGTAATTCTAGTTGAGCTATTTAAAATTCTGAAAGATGATGCTGTGAAAGTGCTCAGTATGCCAGCCAATATGGAAAACTCAGCAGTGGCCACAGGACAGGAAAAGGTCAGTTTCCATTCTAATCCCAAAGAAGGGCAATTCAAAGAATGTTCAGACTACTGCACAGTTGCATTCATTTCACATGCTAGGAAGATAATACTCAAAATCCTTCCAGCTAGGCTTCCATTGTACACGAACCAAGAATGTCCAGATGTTCAAGCTGGATTTAGAAAAGGCAGAGGAGCCAGAAATCAAATTGCCAACATTCGCTGGATCATAGAGAAAACAAGAGAATTCCAGAAAAACATCTATTTAAGCTTCATTGACTATACTAAATCCTTTTACTGTGTAGATCACAACAAACTAGAAAATTCTTAAAGAGGTGGGAATAACTGACCACCTTACCTGCCTCCTGAGAGAAGCCTGTACATAAGTCAAGAAGCAATAGTTAGAATGGGACACGGAACAACAAACTGGTTCAAACTTGGGAGAGGAATCAGTCAAGGCTGTGTATTGTCACCCTGCTTATTTAATATCTATGCAGAGTACCTCATGCAAAATGTAGTCTGGATGAAGCATAAGCTGGAATCAAGGTTGCTGGGAGAAATATCAATAACCTCAGATATGCAGATGATGGCACCCTTAAAAGAAAAGAGGAACTATAGAGACTCTATGAAAGTGAAAGAGGAGAGTGAAAAAGCTGGCATAAAACTCAACATTGAAAAAACTAAGATCATGGCATGTAATCCCATTACTGCATTCCAATAGATGGGAAAAAACTGGAAACAGTGACAGACTTTATCTTCTTGGGCTCCACAATCACTGTGGATGATGCTTAGCTATGATAGTAAAAGACACTTGCAAAAAAAAAGATAGAAAAGATACTGGCTCCTTGGAAGAAAAGATATGACAGACCTAGACAGCATATTAAAAAGCAGAGACAGCTGTTTGCCTACAAATGTGTGCACAGTCAAAGCTGTGATTTTTCCAGTAGTCATATATGGACATATGAGCATTGATCATAAAGAAGATTGAGCACTGAAGAATCGATGTCTTCAAACTGTAGTGCTAGAGAAGGAAGACTCTTGAGAGTCCCTAGGACTGCAAGATCAAACCAGTCAATCCTAAAGGAAATCAACTCTGAATATTCATTGGAAGGACTGATACTGAAGCTGAAGCTTCAGTACTTTGGCCACCTGATGTAAAGAAGCAACTCACTGGAAAAGACCCTGATGCTGGGAAAGATTGAGGGCAGGAGGAGAAGGGGGTGACANTTTTTTTTTTGATCATTCCTAATGTTTTCAGAAAAATAAAAATAAATTAGTTCCCTAAAAAATAAATAAATAAAAAATAAGTGGTGTTGGGAAAACTGGATAGCTACATGCCGAAGAATGAAACTGGACCACTCTTACATCATACACAAAACCTAACTCTAATTAACAGTTAACAATATTAACTCAAAATAGATTAAAGATTTGAATGTAAGACCTGAGACCATAAAAATGCTAGAAGAAAACATAGGTGGTAAGCCTCTTGACATCACTCTGGCAATGACTTTTTAGATTTGACACCAAACGCAAAAATAAACAAGTGGAACTATATGAAACTAAAAAGTTTCTGCACAGCAAAGGAAACCATCAAAAAAAATGACAAAGCTGAATGGGAGAAAATAGTTGCAGATCATATCTAATAAGGTATTAATATCCAAAACATGTAAATCGTAGGCTTTATAATGACAAGATAATTTGCCTTTTCTAATGGATAAAAGGCCAAAATCCAGCGCACACACACATAATCAAACAAAGACAAGATATTCCTGAGATTTTTTCTTTCCTTCCTTTTTCTTTTGTCTGTGTGGATTATCATAGCTTTATATGAGATGTAGTTCACATACCATATAATTCATCCATTTAAGGCCTACATTTGGCAGTTTTTAATCTATTCAGATTTGTGCAACCATCACCACATCCAGTTTAGAACTTTATTACCTCAAAGAGTAACTTCATTATCTTAATCACTCCTTATTTACCCTTCTTCTGCCCAAACCTAACTTTATCCATATCTTCTGTCTCTATAGATGTGCCTATTCTGGGCATTTCATTAAAAATGGAGTTACATAATTTTGGGTCTTTTTTTGGCCAATTTCTTTTACATATCACCATTGTTTTCAGGATTCATTCATTCATGTTACACATGTATTGTTACTTCATTCTTTTTTTCTAGCTGTGTTGTGAGGATATATCACATTTCATTTCTTCATTCATCAGCTAAGCAACATTTGGCAGCTTGTTTTTTCCTTTTGGCTGTTATGGATAACACTTCTGAAACTACTCACGTATAGGTTTTTCGGTGGACATATGCTTTATTTTTCTTGTGTATATCTAGGTAGAGAATTACTATGGGGCTTCCTTGGTGGCTCAGTGGTAAAGAATACACCTGCTTAGCAGGAGACCGCCTGCAATATAGAAGACTTGGGTTCAATCCATGGGTTAAGAAAATTCCCTGGAGAAGGAAATAGCACCTTACTTTAGTATTCTAGCCTTGAAACCCCATGGACAGAGGAGACTGATGGGCTACAGTCCTTAGAATCACAAGAGTTGGACACAACTTTGCTACTAAACCACCACCACCAGAAAATTACTGGGTCAGATGGAAGTACCAGATATGACTAGTATGTTGAGCATTTTTTCATAAGTTTATTGGCCATTTGTATTATCATCTTTGATGAAATGTATGTTGAGATCCATTGCCCAGTTTTTAATTGAGTTATTTGTCTTTTTATTATTGAATTGTAAGAGTATTCTGGAAATTTGTTTCTGATTAGATATGGTAGTAGATGCCCACAGTCTACTTTAACTACAGCTGCTCCTAATAATTCCCACTATATTCTCGAGCAGCTAAAAAACTAAACAAGATTATAAGCCATTAATACCCATTTCTCCAGCAGCTGAAAATACTGAAAAGTCAGATACACCTACACAAATGGGGAAGAGTCATTCATTTATCTGCTCATCCTGTATCCTTGGGAAATAGCTGAAATTGCTGGATCTACTCCTGTAAACAAAAAAGATCCATAGAGTACGCAGCACAAAGATGGTACAGAGCTTGTTCATCATCATTTAGGATTCTTGCCATGAAAGGAATTAGAAAATGGAGTTAAAGTCTCTTTGAAAGAATGAATCCAGGAAATGCAAGAACATGCTGTATTGTAACTGTTTACATTCTCAAATGGAAACATTCAAAGAAAACTAATAAAAGGGAAGGATAGCTGAGAGAAATGAAGGAAGGAAGGAAAAATAAAATGATTATAGTGCTGAAAGCTAAATTAGGAGTAGCTAGGAGTAGAATATAGGAGAAGGCAATGGCACCCCACTCCAGTACTCTTGTCTGGAGAATCCAATGCACAGAGGAGCCTGGTGGGCTGCAGTCCATGGGGTCGCGAGGAGTCGGACACGACGGAGCAACTTCACTTTCACTTTTCACTTTCATGCATTGGAGAAGGAAATGGCAAACCACTCCAGTATTATTGCCTGGAGGATCCCAGGGACAGCGGAGCCTGGTGGGCTACCGTCTATGGGGTTGCACAGAGTCGGACACGACTGAAGCGATTTAGGAGCAGCAGGAATAGAATATGGAGGATAGGTTTGAGAAAAATCAAGTACAACTGAAAAGAAGAAAAATCTGAAAGACAAAATGAAGATTTGTGTGACTTTCCCAAAAAACAACCAAAAAAAATGAAACAGAAATGATAGGTAAATATATAGTATGAGAAGAAGAAAACCTTGATTTTGCACATCAAAATATTTAACAGTTTATTTAACAGTCCTCATTATTGTATATAATAGTGTTGTTTTAGATTTTTGTAGTAAGGAGCTGTTAGGCTTTGTCTTCATCTCATATTTCTTTAAAATACAAATTGGTGCAGATGGTAAAGAATCTGCCTGCAATGCAGGAGACTGGGGTTTGATCGCTGGGTTGGGACTATCCCCTGGAGGAGGAAATAGCAACCCACTTCAGTATTCTTGCCTGGAAAATCCCATGGACAGAGAAACCTGGTGGGCTACAGTCCATGGGGTTGCAAAGAGTCAATGTTATATTAGAATTCAAATTGCTGAGGCAGAGAGTATAAACTTTTTAAGTTATGCACTATCAAAATGATGTTATAGATTAACACGTCATCTCATTGTTTTATATTTACATTTATCCTGTCATAGTGAACATTTTTTTTCCATGTAACTTGTCATTTACCTCTAAGTTTTTAGTTCATGTTCTTTGCCTTTTTCTTTTAAGTTTTCTTATCTCCTTGTCATGTTTATAGAACAAATTTTCCTTGTTTATTACTTTTCTTTTAGTTATGTCATTTTATATCAATAGTTTATATTTTTATGTAATCATATTTGCTATTTTGTTGTTATTGTTGTTTACTTAGAAAGTTCTTTCTCAGTAATCAGTTAAATGTCTATATTTCTTCCTAATATTTTATGGCTTTAGTGTTTACATTGAAGTAAGTAATTCACTCAGTGTTCATTTCCATTTTGTTTAGGTTTGGAGTGAAGATCTGAGGCATTCTTTTAAGAAATACCCAGATCTTCCCTAGTGGCTCAGTGGTAAAGAATCTGCCTGCTAATGGAGGGGACACAGGGTTGATCCCTGGTCTGGGAAGTTCCCACATGCTGTGGGACAGCTAAGGTTTATAACAAAACTACTGAATCTGTGCTCTAGAGTCTGGGAGCCACAGCTGCTGAGCCCACAATTATTATAGCATGAATGCTCTAGAGCCTGTGCTCTGCAGCAAGAGAAGCCACCTCAGTGAGAAACCCCTGCCCCCATTTACTGCAACTAGAGAGAAAGCCCATGCAGCAGTGAAGACCCAGCACAGCCAAATAAATAAATAAATAATATTTTTAAAAAATAAGTAACCCTTTTGCACAGTAAAGAAAATCAAATTAAAAGACAACCCACAAAATGGGAGAAAATATTTGCCAATGAAGCAACTGGCAAGGGATCACTCTCTGAAATAAACATACAGCTCATACAACTCAATACCAAAACAAGAACAATCCAATCAAGAAGTGGGCGGAAGATCAAAACAGACATTTCTCCAAAGAAGACATAGAGATAGCAAGAGGCATATGAAAAGATGTTCAGCATCACTAATTATTANATGAAGCAACTGGCAAGGGATCACTCTCTGAAATAAACATACAGCTCATACAACTCAATACCAAAACAAGAACAATCCAATCAAGAAGTGGGCGGAAGATCAAAACAGACATTTCTCCAAAGAAGACATAGAGATAGCAAGAGGCATATGAAAAGATGTTCAGCATCACTAATTATTAGAAAAATACAAATCAAAACTACAATGGAGTATCACCTCACTGATGATTCTGGTGATGGTGAGAATACCTATCACCAAAAAATCTACAAAAAACAAATGCTAGAGTGGGTGGAGAAAGGGAACCCTCTCACACTATTGGTGGGAATGTAAATCATACAACCGTTATGGAGAATAGTATGGAGGTTCCTTAAAAGACTAAAAATAGAGCTATCAATCCCATTCTTAGGAATAAATCTGAATAAAAACATGGTTTGAAAGGATTTTTTATTGTTCAGTCACTAAATTGTATCCAACTCTTTGTTGTTTCACTGTTTCCACTTTTTCCCCATCTGTTTACCATGAAGTGAGAGGATGGAATGCCTTGATCTTAGTTTTTTGCATGCTGAATTTTAAGCCAACTTTTTCACTCTCCTTATTAACCCTCGGAGAAGGCAATGGCAACCCAATCCAGTTCTCTTGCCTGGAAAATCCCATGGGCGGAGGAACCTGGTAGGCTGCAGTCCATGGGGTCGCTAAGAGTTGGACACGACTGAGCGACTTCACTTTCACTTTTCACTTTCTTGCATTGGAGAAGGAAATGGCAACCCACTCCAGTGTTCTTGCCTGGAGAATCCCAGGGATGGGGGAACCGGGTGGGCTGCCTTCTATGGGGTCGCACAGAATCGGACACGACTGAAGCGACTTAGCAGCAGCAGCAACATTAACCCTCACCAAGAATCTGTTTAGTTCCTCTTCGCTTTCTGCCATTAGAGTGGTATCCTTGAAAGGATAATGTACCCCAGTGTTCATTGCAGCACTGATTACAATAGCCAGGACATGAAAGCAACTTCAGTGTCCATCGACAGAAGAATGGATCAAGAAGATGCAGTACAATGGAACAGTACTCAGCCATAAAAAGGAGGAATAGTGTCATTTGCAGCTACATAGATGGACCTAGAGATTGTCATACTGAGTGAAATCAGATAGAGAAAGACAAATAAATGTACATCACTTATATGTGGAATCTTAAAAAAAATGGCACAAATGAAATTATTTACAAAACATAAATAGAGACAGATTAAAAAACAAACTTATGGTTAATAAGAGGAAGGCAGAAAGGGATGAATTAGAAGATTGGGATTGACATGTTGTTGTTTAGTCACTAAGTTGTGTCCAACTCTTTGCGATCCCCATCTCTGACTTGGCGTCTCTGTCGTTCACTATCTCCCAAAGTTTGCTCGAACACATGTCCATTGAGGCAGTGATACCATCCAACTATCTCATTCTCTGTTGCCTTCTTCTGCCCTCAATCTTTTCCAGCATCAGGGTCTTTTCCAGTGAGTCAGCTCTTTGCATCAGATGGCCAAAGGATTGGAACTCCTACTTCAGCATCAATCCTTCCAGAAAATATTCAGGATTGATTTCCTTAAAGATTGACTGGTTTCATCTCCTTGCTGAGGGACTCTTAGTCTTCTCCAGCATAACTGTTTGAAAGCATCAGTTCTTCAGCACTCANTGGAGCCCAAAAAAATAAAGTCTGACACTGTTTCCACTGTTTGCCCATCTATTTCCCATGAAGTGATGGACCGGATGCCATGATCTTCGTTTTCTAAATGTTGAGTTTTAAGCCAACTTTTTCACTCTCCTCTTTTACTTTCATAGAGAGCCTTTTTAGTTCCTCTTCATTTTCTACCATAAGGGTGGTGTTATCTGCATATCTGAGGTTATTGATATTTCTCCCGACAATCTTGATTCCAGCTATCACTATGTTACTATTGTCACTATGAACTATTGTCTACAGTNTAAATGTTGAGTTTTAAGCCAACTTTTTCACTCTCCTCTTTTACTTTCATAGAGAGCCTTTTTAGTTCCTCTTCATTTTCTACCATAAGGGTGGTGTTATCTGCATATCTGAGGTTATTGATATTTCTCCCGACAATCTTGATTCCAGCTATCACTATGTTACTATTGTCACTATGAACTATTGTCTACAGTAGTTCATCTTTTCTTGAGTTTCTTTGTCTCATAATTTTTTTATTGACTGATGGAGATCAGTAAATGTCCGTCTATTGATGGACATTTCAGTAGAGACTGAAACAAATAGTATTTATGCCCAGTATTACTAAATGTGCCCAAATAGTATTTATGGGCACATTTCACTTATCAGGTTGTTAGTATGGGGTTTAATTCAAGGTAGTTAGCAGTTGAGCTGGTTTGGGGTTTTTATTTCTTTTATTAACTTTAGTCACTAATGATTTCAAATTCTTCCAACAGTGAATTCAAACTCAATTTCAAATTTAGTTCTTTCTTATGTTTGGAATAGATTTTAGGGAGCTGAAAGGTTTTCATCAGTGTTCTAGCTTCACTCTCAAGTTTTAGTAATTCCTATACATCTGTGTCTCAGAAGGGAATGTTTCTCCCTGTACTTGAAACTCTCCAGCAGTAGGTGTTGATGCTTGTTACTTGGTGCTAGGCTAATGGTGGGAACAAAGGGAGATCTATATTCCATGGTTCATCCTTAGTATTGGGCAGATTCTATGGACCTGCACCTTGGAGATTGGGGAAACTGGTTTTCCTGCTCTTCCTGGTGCAGCCAAACTCAGTCTGGGTCTGGGGTTGGTCTTGGGTGGGAGAGAGTTCCTTGTCCTCCCCACCCCAACTCCTGTGGTGACAGGATTATGCTTGGTTTTAGTGTAGGATCCTGCACCCAAAAGGTTTTGTACCCCTCCCATGGAACGGAGGTATTTAATTTCTGTCCTTCTTTACAAAGCAATGGATCTTCCTCTATGTAACCTGAGCGTTTTCTACCCTTCCCCCAGGGTCAAATGGGTTTGACTTTTATTCCTCCCTTGGAAAAATGGGAATTTTTTTTTGCATTGCTTTCCTGCTCCTTCTTTAGCAATTTAGAGTTTTGGCTTCCTACCAGAGAAAAGTTCTGGCTTCATTTTGAACCCCAGCAGCAGCTGATCACCTCTTTGTGCCTGTGCCACTGAGGGGAGGTCTTGCTGGACTCCTGCCATGATCTTTCTGGTAGAGTCCTTTTGTGCCTGGGGTTCCCATCTGTTCCAAAATGACATCCACCCCACAATTGTCCTTTGAGAATTCACTGAAATTTTAGCTAATTTCTTGTTAGCCACTTGTATGGTGGCTCCTTCCCTCCCCTGTGTTTAACCAAGGGTGAATAGTTTATGTGTCCTGTTTCTCCTTTGAGGAAGAAAAATGTTAATTTATTTGGTTGCCTTGTGATTCAGATCTTTGATGGGCTCAAGAAAGATTATGATTTTATAGATTATTCAGATTTTCCATGATTATGGACCTCTCTGCAACTTTTTACGTTTTTCGTAGAAGTGGTTCAGTTTTAATTTTCTCTGATTCTTAGTCTGGAATTTGGGACATACTATGTTTTTATCTTCTGTATTCATCTTGCTCTTTATATTTTCTGTCCCTTCATATCTTTGTGCTTATTTCTGATTGTTCGTCAAATATGTATTTTGGTGCAGTAATTATTTCTTCATTTTCTGACTAATCTTTTTTAAAAAAACAATTACTGAAGTGTAGTTGATTTACAATACCAGGCTCTTCTGTCCATGGGAATCTCCAGGCAAGAATATTAGAGTGGGTTACCATGCCCTCCTCCAGGGAATCTTCCTGACCAAAGGATCAAACCCACGTCTCTTACATTTTCTGCATTGGCAGATAGGTTCTTTACCACTAGTATCACCTGGGAAATCCATTTTATATATAGTAGTGTGTATGTCTGGAGAAGGCGATGGCACCCCACTCCAGTACTCTTGCCTGGAAAATCCCATGGATGGAGGAGCCTAGTAGGCTGCAGTCCATGGGGTTACTAGGAGTCGGACACGACTGAGCGACTTCACTTTCACTTTTCACTTTCATGCATTGGAGAAGGAAATGGCAACCCACTCCAGTGTTCTTGCCTGGAGAATCCCAGGGACGGTGGAGCCTGGTGGGCTGCTGTCTGTGGGGTCGCACAGAGTCGGACACGACTGAAGTGACTTAGCAGCAGCAGCAGCAGCTGTGTGTATGTCAATCTCAGTTTTCCATAATCTGCTCTTAAACCCCTGTCCATTGAGTCTTTTTTTAAAATTGAAATATAGTTGATTTACAGTGTTAAGCCAATCTCTGCTGTACAGCAAAGTGACTCATTATACACATATATACATTCTTTTTTATATTCTTTTCCATTATGGTTTATCACAGGGTATTGAATATAGTTCTTTTTGCTATGCATTAGGACCTTGTGGTTTGCATCTACTAACCAACTCCTGGTCCATTCCTTTCCCTCCCCTCTCCTACTTGGCAACTGTAAGTCTGTTCATTATGTTTGTGAGTCTGTTTCTGTTTTGTAGATAGGTTCATTTGTGCCATATTTTAGTTCCCACATATAAGTGATATCGTATGGTATTTGGGTTTTTCATTCTGACTTACTACACTTAGTATTATGATAATCTCTAGTTGCATCCATATTGCTGCAAATGGCATTATTTCATAATTTTTTGTGGCTGAGTGAAGGAAATGGCAACCCACTCTAGTGTTCTTGCCTGGAGAATCCCAGGGATGGGGGAGCCTGGTGGGCTGCCGTCTGTGGGGTCACAGAGAGTCGGACACAACTAAAGCGACTTAGCAGCAGCAGCAGCAGCAGCAGCAGCAGTACTCCCTTGTATATATATATATCACATCTTGATCCATTCATCTGTTGATTGATATTTACATTGTTTCCATGTTTTGTCTATTGTGAGTAGTGCTGCTATGAACATAATGGTGCATGTATCTTTTTCTTTTTTTAAGATGCATCCTCATTTATTTATTTTTGGCTGTACTGTGTCCTCATTGCTGTGTGGGCTTTTCTAGTTGCGGCATGCCAGTCAACTCTGTAGTTGTGGTGTGCGGGCTTCTCATTATGGCGGCCTCTCTTGTTGTGGAGCACAGACTCTAGGGTGCGCCAACTTCGGCAGTTTTGGCTCTCCCATTCTAGTGCACAGGCTCAATAGTTGTGGCACACAGGCTTAGCTGCTCCACAGCATGTTGGGATCTTCCCAGATAAGGGATCAAACCCATGTCTCCTGCATTGACAGGCAGATTCTTGACCACTGAGCTACCAGGGAAACCCCCATGTATCTTTTTGAATTATAGTTTTTTCCAGGTATATGCCTAGGAATGGGATTGCTGGATCATATGATAATTCTATTTTTAGTTTTCTGAGGAACCTCCATGCTGTTTTCCACAGTGGCTGTACCATCTTATATTGTCACCAACAGTGTAAGAAGGTTCCCTTTTCTCCACACCCTCTCTAAGATTTGTTATTTGTAGACTTTTTAATGATTGGCCATTCTGTCTGTCATGAGATGGTATCTCTTTTAATTTTGGTTTGCATTTCTCTAATAATTAATGATGTTTGAACATCTCTTCATATGCATTTATCCATGTTGTTGTTTAGTCACCAAGTCATATCTGACTCTTGCAACTCTGTAGCCCACCAGACTCCTCTGTCCATATTCTTGCTGGATTTCCCAGCAAAAGTACTGGAGTGGGTTGCCATTTCATTCTCCAGGGGATCTTGCTGGACCTAGGGATTGAACCCACGTCTCCTACAGTGACAGACAGATTCTTTACCGCTGAGCCACCAGGAAAGCTCCTTGCTTATTCATTGAATCTATAATTTCACTGATAGTACTTGTCATTTGTAAAAGTTCTATGTGTCTGATTTTCAAATTTTCTTATCTTTTTAAAAAATAATCTTTTTTTAATTATTGCTTTTCCATGTAATTATTCTTGGTGATCTCCTCAGTTGTATATTCCAGTAAAGGAGATAATTATTGTTTCAAATTGTCTAATCGAGTATTAAAGCCGTCCACTCACTGATCTCTTAACTTCACTGTCAGGACCAGTCATTCCTCAAAGTTCTCTGTGTGACTTCTTTCATAATTTTTCTCTTTTCTCTTCTTTTCTTACTTCCTTTTCTGTCTTTCCTTTCTTCCTCTCCTTTTTGCTTCCTTCCTTCTTACTTCCCTCCCTCCCTCTCTCCTTCCATCCCTCCTTTTTTCTCTTCTTTCATACAATAAAATTGACTTTCTGTCATAGAAGTCTTGTCAATTTAGCACAAATATAAATTCATAAAACTGTCACTGTAATCAGAATAAGGAACAATTCCATAATACTAAAAAACTGTCATGCTGACCTTTTTAGATATGACCATTACTCCTCCCCCTAGGCACTGACTATCTTTGGTATGTTCTTCATCAGTAGAATTTAGCCTTTTCGAAGTGGAATCACATGGTATGTAAACTTTTGAGACTAGTTTATTTCACTAAAGCTAATTCCATTGAGATTAATTCATATTTTTGTGTGTATCAATAGCTTTTTCTTTTATTACTGAGTAGTATTGTATTACATGTCTATTCCACAGTTTGTTTATCCATTTACTCACTGAAGGACATTTGGGTTGTTTCTAGATTTTTGCTATTATGAATAGAAATGCTCTAAACGTTTGTGTGAAGGGTTTTGTGTGAGTGTAAGTTTTCATTCCTCTTAGGCAAAGATGGGCAAACTTTGATTCACAGACCATTTGCTTATTCTCTTTTAAGAATCAGGTCAATTTTATTTTATTTGGCTGTGCACCCTGCAGCATGCAAGATCTTAGTTCCACAACCAGGGGTCAAACCTGTCCCCCCTGCACAGGAAGTGTGGAATCTTAACCACTGGACCACCAGGGAAGTCCCCAGCTACCTATGTTTATAAGAGAAGTTTTATTGAAACTCAGCCAAGTCCATATCTTATGTATTGTCTGTAGTTGCTTTCATTGTAAAATATCAGAGTGAATTAATTTTACAGTGTTATAATACAGACCCCATTGTCTGCAAATTTGATGTATTTACTATCTGAAGTTTTAAGGAAAGTTTACTGATTTCTGCTCTAGGATGAATACTTGAAAGGACTCTTGGGTCTCGTGATAAGCACATGTTTTGTTTGTTCTAAGAAATTGTCAAGCCATTTTCCAGAGGCTTTTACCATTTTGCGTTTACACCAGCAATATTTGAGAGTTCCTGTTGTTCTGCATGGTCTCCAGGACTTCGTATGCATGTATTTTTTAATTTATCCATTCTAGTAGAAGTGTAGTAGAATCTCATTTTCCTGCACATGTTTTTTTCCTTATATTGCTTCTTTAGGTTGTTTCTCACTATTGTTTTGAGAGTTCTTCATCTATTCTGCATGCCTGCATACAAGTCCTTTATCATATATGAAATTTCTAAATATTTCTCCCATTTCCACAGGTTTTCTTTTCATTTTCTTAACAGGATCTTTCAAAGAGCACAATATTTTAGTTTCAAGATCACAGTTTGTCTTTATTTATTTACTTTTTTGCTCATGTTTTGATACGATGTCAGAAAACTCTTTGCCTAACCTCAGGTCATGAAGGCTATCTTCAAAATCTTAAGAAATTTTGATATTTTTACCTTTTACATTTAAATCTTTGATTTATTTCCGTTTAAGGTAATTGTTGATCTGTTTGGATTGGGCTTTACCCAGCAGTTTTTGTTCTTTTTCTTTTTTTTTGTATTTTTCCCTTCAGTATCTTTTCTGGATTCTGTGAATACTTTTAAAAATTCCACTTTAATCTGACTTTTTTCTATATCTCTTACATATTATAATAATATATCTAAATGTGTATTATGTGTATTTTATATATATATACATATATATATATAACTGGTTGATATAGGGGTCACTATCTACTTAGAATTAATATTTTACCACTTCAAATAGAAATTTTGTACTAAATAGATCCCTTTACATGCCTATCTCTTCATATTATAGACATCATTTACTTCTACATACTTTTTAACCCCATCAGATAATATTACAATTATTATTTTCTGGGTTTTAATGTATTTTAACAGTCTGATATAGCTAAGCAGATTTTTATGATTTGGGTTGTTTTTATTTATTTCTCATATTACCAGTTTCCCTCTAGCATCATTTCCTTTTGAGTAGGTTAAGTTGGACAAATTCTTTTCATTTTCTTTTTAAGAATATCATTTATTAAAGATATTTGCACTAGATATTGAAATCTGAATTGACTTCCTTCTGGCCTCCATGGTTTCTGTTGAGAAATCTAGTCTCTGAATCTTTGCTACTCTATGTGGCATGTGTCTATTTTCCTCTAACTGATTTATGAAGCTTTCTTTTTAATTTTCAATAGTTTGGTTATGATATATTTAAGTGTGAATTTCTTTGAGTTTATCCTCTCTGTGGTTTTTCTGAGTTTCTTGAATTTGTAAGTTTGTATCTTTTTAACTAATTTGGCAAGTTTTCAGCCATTATTTTTCCAAATTATTTTTCAATCATTTTTTCTCATTTTCTTCCGGGTCTCTGTCAACATGAATATAAAATCTTTTGATATTGTCCTACATGTCCCTGTGGCTCCATCAATTTTATTTAATTTTTTCCTTCTGTATTATTCTGATTAGATGGTTTCTGTATACTCACTGCAATCAGGATACTAAACACTTCTATCAATGTAAAAATTCCCTTATACTGTTCGCTTCAGTTCAGTCGNTGGAGAAGACTCTTGAGAGTCCCTTGGACTGCAAGGAGATCCAACCAGTCCATTCTGGAGATCAGTCCTGGGTGTTCATTGGAGGGACTGATGTTGAAGCTGAAACTCCAATACTTTGGCCACCTCATGCGAAGAGTTGACTTACTGGAAAAGACTCTGATGCTGGGAGAGATTGGGGACAGGCGGAGAAGAGGACGACCGAGGATGAGATGGCTGGATGGCATCACCAACTTGATTCACATGAGTTTGGGTGAGCTCTAGGAGTTGGTGATGGACAGGGAGGACTGGCATGCTGCGATTCATGGGGTCACGGAGAGTCGGACACAACTGAGCAACTGAACTGAACTTAATACAGTGGATGGTACATAGTAGGACTCAGCATAAGGAATGAATGAACAGATGAATTGGCATTGTCCTAATCTCATCTCTGATCTTTTCCTCTTCACTTGTCTCCTTCTACTGTAGCCCTTCTGTATACCTTGCAGTTCTCTGAACACAGTTTTCTCTTAACAGAGACCAGTCCTTGTCTGTACACCTCTCCTGTGTGCTTCCTCAGTAATGGAAAATAATATCATGCCTACTGAGTAGGTATTGTTGTACAACTGAGTTCATGGGGTCGCAATGAGTTGGACTCGACTGAGCGACTGAACTGAACTGAACTCTACATAGAGTTAAATAAACAGGGTAATAGTATATAACCTTGTCATACTCCTTTCCCAGTTTGAACCAGTTTATTGTTCCATGTCTGGTTCTAACTATTGCTTCTTGACTTGCATCATGTTTCTCAGGAAACAGGTAAGGTGGTCTTGTATTACTGTCTGTCTAAGAATTTTCCACAGTTTGTTGAGATCCACAAAGTCAAAGGTTTTAGCATAGTCAATGAAGCAGAAGTAGATGTTTTTCTAGAATTCCCTTGTTTTCTCTGTGATCCGATGGATGTTGTCAATTTGGTCTCTGTTCCTCTGCCTTTTCTAAATCCAGCTTATACATCTGGAAGTTTTCAGTTCATGTACTGTTGAAGCCTAACTTAAAGGATTTTGAGCATTACCCTGCTTAACACATGAAATGAGCACAATTTGTGCTCATAAATGTCCTCACCATGCGAGTACTATACAGTAGTTTGAATATTCTTTGGCATTATGTCTCTTTGGGATTGGAGTGAAAACTGACCTCTTCCAGTCCTGTGTCTGCTCCTGAGTTTTCCATATTTGCTGGCATATTGAATGCAGCACTTTTACAGCATCATCTTTTAGGATTTGAAATAGCTCAGCTGGAATTCCATCACCTTCATCAGCTTTGTTTGCAGTAATACTTCCTAAGGCCCACTTGACCTCACTCCCTAGGATGTCTGGCTCTAGGTGAGTGACCACGCCATAGAGTTTTCCCAGTCGTTAAGACTTTTTTTTTTATAGTTCTTCCATGTATCCTTGCCACCTCTTCTTAATCTCTTCTTCTGTTAAGTTCTTACCATTTCTGTCCTTTTTTGTGCCCATCCTTGCATGAAATAATGACTAGGAACTAGTAACTAAGACCAGATATATTCTTTACTGTACCACAAATCATCAAATGAGGTATCAAGGAGGATGTGTCATTTGTGTGATATCTTGAATGATGGGTAGAATTTAAGCATTTGAAAATGGAGAAAAGTGAAGTCTAGTCTGAAAAATCACACAGGGAGACATACTCAAAAATGCAGAGTTTGGTATATAGAAATATATCAAGCAAGTAGTGTCAGGTGTGTAAAAGGCAATAAGATAAAGCCAGATTGGGGGGGTTCATTTAATGATATTTATTAATCATAGAACCTTTTATTTCTACAGAGCAGAAGAAAAAAGAGATCTGCTTATGTTTTTCCAAAGCCTACGCTTCTTTGTGGAGTGGTGTGACTATCGTAAGCACACATTTAAACATTTCAAGGTAGAGTCTAAAGTCTTTCAATTTAAACATATATGGAAAGTGAAGCTGATGTAAATTTGGGGATTTAAGATAACATTCTTATAGTTTTCAAACAATAGAAAATGTTTTTATTGGCTTCTGGAATTTGCATTTATTTGCAATAAATAGAGGAGGAATGCTTCTGTACAAGTCAGTGAACCATTTTCATTGAAAGAAAAATAATTATAGTCATATTTATTTTATAAGATACACTTTGAAAAATTAATCTGTCAAGGACAGTTGAAGTAAAATGCCAAATGCTAGTAAAGAATATAAGCATAAGAACCCTTATAATGTCATCTTTACATCCTGAATCACTCTGAATTTAAGCTTCTTACTTATTATATATTTCAAGTTTAAATATTGAGGTCTGATTCTTATAAAGTAATGCTTCTTAGGTCTGATGCAGATACATTCAAAGACGTTTTTTTAAACTCCCTGTTTTTGTTTCTCATAGCTAAAATTATGTTTGGCTACGTTGTAATCCTCTGACTCATGATTAGTTGTATAGGATCAAATTATTGACAGCAGGGATTCACACAGAAATCAGTTCTGAAAGAGTTCACATGAATAATATGGCAAGGTTCAGGTTTCCTCAAAATTCTGAGTCATGATTTTTGTCACGACTATTGTTTTTATGACTGGTGCTAACACTCGTTTATTTTGGATTCTTTTTTTAAATCGTTGTCATCATCATTTGCATTTTATTTGGTTGAGCTAATCTGTCAGGCATAGGATTTTCTTTAGAATGAAGCATGCCGGTATCTGTAGGGTGCTATGGTCCCTTGAGGAGTTCTCAGGATTATGTTGTTTACTTGCAGGTGCTCTTGAACAAGAGCAGTTAAATAGCTCTTCTTCAGAATTGGTAAAATAGAGTAATGATTGAGGAGCATGCTGGCAGTTATGATAATAAATCATATCATATGGCCATTTACTTATACCTTAGGATGAGTTGTGGAAATATGAGTACTAGTTCCATATTTAAGCTGATTTTCCTCTACGTGTTTTTAAGGCAAATGTAGAAGTATAATTGGTGTGCTTTTCCTGTAGCAGATAAAGTGCTTATTTGAGCTGGTCTTTGCTGGTGACAGTGTTGTTAGAATGGAAAGAAATAGTCACATGTTTGTACAGTCATCACCAGTGTTTATCTCCAGAATGTTTTATTCATCCCAAACTGAAAACCTTGTCCCCATTAAACACTTAATTTGTCATTCCTCTGTCCTCCAGCTTTTGGGAACCATCATTCTGTTTTCCATTTCTGTGAATTTGACTACGTACCTTGTTCAGGCAGAATCAAAATTTGTTCTTTTTGCCAGATTATTTCACTTAACATACTGTCCTCAAGATGTATTTATATTGTAGCATGTGTCAAAATTTCATTCTTTTTTAACCCTGGATACTATTCTGTTATATATACTTACCAAATTTTGTTTATTCATTCATCTTTTAATAGACACTTAATTGTTTTCACATTGTGGCTATTGTGAATAGTCCTTCTCAAGTCATTGGTGTACAAATATCTATTCAAGTCTCAGTTTTAATTCTTTTAAGTATATATACCCATAAATGGAATTGCTGGATTGTATGGTAATTCTTTCTTTCAGCTTGCACCACTTTACTTCCCCAACAGCAGGGCAGGAGGCTTCCAATTTCGTCACATCCTTGCCAACATTCCTTATTGTCTGGGTTTTTGTTTTGTTTTTATTTTTGTTTTGTTTTTTGTAGCCAAACTGTTGGGTGTGAATTGGTATCTCTTTCTGGCTTTGATTTGCATTTCCTTCCCTAATGATTAGTGACCTTGAGTATCTTTTCATGTGCTAATTGTCCATTTGTATTTCTTCTTTGGAGCAGTGTCTATTCAAGTTCTTTGTCCCTTTTTGCATCAGGTTTTTTGTTGTTGTTGAGCTGTAGATAATTTTTATATAATTAGCTCATCAAATACAATTGGCACTTATTTTCTTCCATTCAATGAATAGTCTTTTCATTTTCTTTCTTTCTTTTTTTTTTTTTTTTTTTTTTTGTTGTAAAGATTTTTTTTTTAAAAAAAAGGGNTTAGCTCATCAAATACAATTGGCACTTATTTTCTTCCATTCAATGAATAGTCTTTTCATTTTCTTTCTTTCTTTTTTTTTTTTTTTTTGTGTGTGTTGAAAAGATTTTTATTTAAAAACAAAGGGAAAATTCCTCAAAACTTGAATCGAAGAGGTTTCCATATTTTCCTTTGCTACTGCTAAGTCACGTCAGTCGTTTCTGACTCTGTGCGACCCCGTAGACGGAAGCCAACCAGGCTCCTCTGTCCCTGGGATTCTCCAGGCAAGAACACTGGAGTGGGTTGCCATTTCCTTCTCCAATGCATGCAAGTGAAAGTGAAGTCGCTCAGTCGTGTCTGACTCTTAGCGACCCCATGGACTGTAGCCCACCAGGCTCCTCCGTCCACGGGATTTCCCAGGCAAGAGTACTGGAGTGGGATGCCATTGCCTTCTCCTCATTTTCTTAATAGTGTTCTTTGATGTATAGAAATTTTTAATTTTGAAGTCCAATTTATTTTTTCTTTTTTATCCTGTGCTTTTGATGTCATATCCAGGAAATTGTTGCCAAATTCAGAATCATACAGAATTTTCTCTTTATTTTTAGTAGGAGTTTTATAGATTAGCTCTTAAGTTTAGATATTTAATTCAATTTGAGTTAATTTTTGTGTATGTTATAAGCCTGCAATCCAATTTCATTCTTATACACGTGAATATCCAGTTTTCCTAGCACCACTTGTTGAAGAGACTGTCTTTTCCTACTTGAGTGGTCTTGATGCCTTTTTCAAAAATCATTTGATTGTACATGCAAAGTTTTATTTCTGGTCTCACTATTCCATTGGTCTACATGTCTGTCCTTATACCAGTATCACACTTTTAATTACTGTAGCTTTGTAGTTACATTTTGAAATGAGGAAGTGTAGAATCCTCCAGTCTTGTTCTTTCTTTCAAATTTCTTTTGACTATTTGGAATCCCTTGAGATTCCATATGAATTTTGGTGGGTTTTCCCTGTTTTTCAAAATATTACATTGAGATTTTGATAAGGCTTGTTTTGAATCTATAAATTGTTTTGGTTAGTGTTGACATACTAACTTTTCCATCTTTCATTCATGAACACAAGCTGTCCTTCTATTTATGCGTATTTTCTTTAGTTTCTTTCAGGAATGTTTGTAGGGTAAAATATTTTAAATTTTAATCCTCTGTTTCTTTCATTATCAGTGTCAAAAATAAACCGTTATCTATTTAAGATAATGGAAATGAGCATATTTTTTACTTTTATTACTTTACTATGAAATGAAAAAACACCAATAATATTTGTTCTGGAAATAGGATAGAGACCAACTTGATTCTAATTTATAATTGATGTTGGAAAAAATGTTGGTAATTTTTATATACGCACTTCAGACTTTTATTTCTAAAGCAATGGTAATTTCATATGCAACCTCAAAGAAGTGTGGAAGCTAAGAATTTTGAATGGGGTTTGGGCAAGAGGAAAGTAATTTCAGGAATTTCAGTCTGGCAGCAGTGCCATTATAAATCATCACTATTAGATTAGAGATTAATTCTTATCTTTAAACATATTAGTTAATCATGGATCTTTAGAAAATGTTGCTGAGATGCTTTCTTATGAATATATGGCCTAATTTCATGAACATGAATGTGTATGGGTGGTTGGGAAGGTGGTGTGCAATAGTAATGCCACAGAATTTGCTTTGTTTTCATATCTTATATTTGGATAAATTTATTGATAAGATTCATTCCCATAGTATAAAAAATATTTTGCAGATATATCATAACTGAAAGACTTTACAGTGGAGAACTTTATGGCTATATTCTGAGAAGCAGAGTGGACTTTCAGTTTTTTTAATAAGCATACTGATTTTGATGTGCTTAGCTTTCCTAAAAGGTTTTGTGGTAGACTTAGAATGTTGATTATTTAGAGTAAATAAATTTTTATATTACTTTACTAAAGCTTTTAATTGTGCGACCACAAAACAGAATAATTGAACATTACTATATTAACTCTTTGTCAAGAGAGTAAAATTATGCTTTATTTGGAAAGTTTTGCTTAGGTATAAGACTATACCCTATTTCTCAGGCTAAGTAAAAATATAGTAGCTGCCTTAAAAGAAAGAAAACAGAGTTCCTACTTTATAATGAATAGTGTATAAATCATAAAAGAAAGAAAAGGGAGAGATCCTTAGAAATATTCAGCTTTTCAAAGTCTTTGGAATATATGCCTTAAAAGCTTTAGGGATCAAGTTGAAGCCAGGAAAGACAGTTGAAAGTTTCTTGGACTTATCTTTTAACTTTGTAACGCTTCTTAATTTGGGGTATTTATATAAAAACATACTGGTACTCTATTACAAACTACAGGGATTTTGTAATTCTGTTCAAATATTTTCACATTTCTGTTTTGAACTTAGAGATTCAATCTTACTTTTTACTTGTCATTATATATAAGACTTTTTTTAATATCCTGCTTAAAGCATAAGTTCCTTCAATAGTCAGATGCAAAATTAATATTAAATATTTATGTTCCTTTAGACATTGTTGAGACAGATTATAAGTATGTGTGTACTTTAGCTATGCTGTATTGATAGTGGTTAAATGTATGACCCTACAGGCAATCTTTTTAAGCAGATAAAACTGTTGGGATGTTTTCCCAGGATGATGGGGTTGCCCTCCAAGCGTATCTCTTCAATGCGGTCACGAATATAACTGGTGTCATTAGCCTTGCAGAATGTATCATCTGTAATTGAAGTTATGTTGTTAAACTGGAAAACAAAAGGGAAAAATTGTTTATAAACTACAAATCATTCTTTTGTATGCTATGTAATGAAGTCTGGCAGAATAAAAGTGATAAAAAGTGATTTTTAAAATACTGTACATACTGTATATCCAATCTTCATGGTAATGAAAAACCCTGTCTGAGCAATCTGAGCCTCCCTTTTTAAAGTCTACAGTATTACTTTGAAAGAACAGACTGCTTGCTTTTTCTAAGAATAGAACTCATGTATGTAACAAATTTCTGGGTACAAATAAGATTATACTAGCTGGAAAATGTATCCTGTTGTAGAATGTCAACTCAAAATGGGTACTGTGTCCTTAAATGTACTTTAAAAAAGTAAAACGAACAAATAAGAATTCTTGTGATGGTGAAAGACCACTTTTAGTTTCTTTTTATTCCCTCTTCACTTTTCTGTTACCCTTGATCTTGGACAATAAAGTCAGCTGGGAAGTCTCCAAAAGCAAGTGTTTACTGCTATTTGGAGAAAGAAACATAAACCACAGGTCTTAGTGTCCCCTAACTTCAAATCCACATGTCAGATTAACTAGGAGATACCAGGTACATACCTGGAGACAAGCCATACTATAAGAGCAGACCTCATACCTGGTGCTACTGATCCTTTGGTTTTGCTCTGAATAGAACTGTGGCTTCTGGGCAAGAGAGAGTATTTGACTAAATATTAATTATTTTGATGGGCAACGTTTGTATATAAGTAAGTGAATTTCCTAATGAATTCTAAGATTGACCCATAGTAATATGAATTAAAGTCTGATACTGTGAAAGGAGCAGTCATACCTGAAGATGAATTACACGCAGACTTTCTGGTAAATTAAGAGGCACAGATTCCAAAGCATTGTGATCCAAGTAGAGGAAGGAGAGGTTATTCAGCTTCTGTAAGGGAAAGGTGCTTTTGCTTGAGTTGATACCTGAGATCAGTGCATTTCTTCATGATTCAAGCTATATACATATATATATAAGTATAAACATATATAAATACATATATAGACATGTATCAATGCTATTAATCATTGGTATGGTAGTTTTTGATTTGGTGGGATTTTTTGTTTGTTGTTTTGGTTTTACAAGTAGTGTATTTCTGTCCTTTACAAAGGGCAATCGAACCCTAATGCATCCCCATGTCTGTCTACTCATCTCACATCTGAATACCCGGTCATAGCCAGCCTCAGCCTTCATGTCAATTTCTGGGGCTCTTTGAATTTGTCTTGGGAATAGGTGATGATATTAATGCTTATGCAGGATTGTATTTGGATCCTGGTACTGCTATAACCTCTCTTGAACCTCCAGAACTTTCCATTTCAGGTCCACTAACTTGTAGTAGAATGAATATTCCTAAGAGATGTGTGTGCTTGTTAGTAAGATATCTTCCAAAGCAATATATTAAATATGTGGCTGGGTATGATTTTTTTTTATCCTCCTAAGGAGCGACTGAACTGAACTGAACTGAAGGGGTCTACATTAGATTATTCTTCATAATCAATAACCCATTATTGTGTATAATTCTGTAGTTTTAAGATATAGTTTCCCCTGAAAGTAATGTTTTACATTACTTTTTATATACATCCTATGGCAGAATTTGGATTCTTTTTTTTTTTAGAATTAATTTGTTGTTATTTTAATCCTTTCTTAAGCATCCTACGTGTGTACTTAGTCACTCAGTCATGTCCAATTCTGTGTGACCCATGGAACCCACCAGGCTCCTCTGTCCATGGGATTTTCCAGGCAAGAACACTGGAGTGAGTCACCATTTCTTATACCAGGAGATCTTCCTGAACCAGGGATCCAACCCAAGTCTCCTGCTTTGGCAGGTAGATTCTTTACCACTGTACCACCTAGGAAGACCTCTTAAGCATCCTACAATCCATTAGATAAGAATCAAACTCCTGTCTTCCCCAGTGGACCTCTTTACATGGATTAGAGTGACTTGATTTTACCAGTGGCTTTTGCAGCCTTGGGCATTAAGCAAAACTAGAAAATAGCTGACTTTATCATTTTGATGCCAATTTGTCATGAATCCCTTCTGTAATCCATGTGTAAAATATTCAAATACTTCTTTTGTAAATGTTGACCAGCTCTTGTAGGTCTCTAATATACCAGTTATTCAAAGGTTTACCTGCTCAAATTGTGTATGTTCAAATTACAAGCATTTTTTTGTTTGTTTTTAAAGTAAGTCCAGTTTCTGAAAGTCCCCTAAGAGTTCCTTAACTTCTGAGGAACTATTAGGAATTGTCAAAAGGAGCTACAATCCTGTATTTTGAGCAAGGTCTTCTGTTGCTAACCAGTAGCATGATTATCTCAACCTTTTATCTGGGGTTTCTTCCAGGACTGGGAATGAGTACTTCAGATCTATGGAAGTCCTGGGCTGAGGTGATTACTTCTCTGTAGACTGCATTTTGAGACAACCTGGCTACCTAAATCAAAGTAAATCACCGTCCCTTTTTCCTGAGCATTTATTTTCTTGAATGACTAAATTAAGAAATATATTTAATTTTTACTACATACAGAATTTTGTATTAGGTGCCATCATGGAATTAAAAAGACTATCTCCCTACAGAATTCTATGGTACAAAACTTTTAAGTATTAAAAATAAAATTCAGTCTTTAGAGCATGATTTTTCTGGTGTTTATGAATTACTAACACTGTAGGGAAGAAGAAACACAGGAAAACTTTCATTTTGAGGTTATGAAGACTCTTGGTACCATGAGTCTTTAGTCTATATAAATAAATATTTGCTGTGTGAACAAAGGAAAGAGATGTGACACCAGGTAGT
Source organism: Neotragus moschatus (assembly GCA_006410615.1). Taxonomy (NCBI): domain Eukaryota; kingdom Metazoa; phylum Chordata; class Mammalia; order Artiodactyla; family Bovidae; genus Neotragus; species Neotragus moschatus. The sequence continues at coordinate 89,841 of SJYA01001417.1, forward strand.
CCCATGAAACAAAATAGTTATTTTAAGTGAGGTACAGGCATAAGCTAGACTTGAATAAGCCTAATAATATCACTATTTATTATGTAATAGTTTAAAAACAAAAGTCTAGGCTATAGTTTCTTCTTCTTTTATCATGTTACTATTGGCTGTATAGCAATGATATTATATTGTGCTCAGTCGTACTATAAAATACTTACTTTGAATGCATTTGCTTTGATTCCTCTACTCTTGATTTTGTTATATTTTGCATTAAATAAAGTAAGCTTGGGAGGGAGAACCGGAAGCTTCAGTAGTTGATTTTCAGCTAGTGTAAGTTCTTCTAACAGAGAAAGTTTTGAAAAAGTACCATCTTCTATGTCTTCAATCAAATTTCCCGTAAAATCGAGTCGTCTTAAGTTAGCTTGAAGAAAAAATATACAAACAATACAGAAAAAAATTTTTTTAATACATGAAGTTAAATTCTTAATTGTGTGGACTGAGGAAAAGCATTTATTTAACAGGTAATTCAAATTTATTTTTAGTGCTTTGTAGAACATGTACAATTAATAGCTTAGTAAGTTTTATTGAATGAATACTCAGCATATACTCAGTGCTTGACACTGATGGCATTTCACACTGGAGTTCTAGAATTTCAGGTTTGGAAGGGAACTTTAAGTTAATAGAGTCCTTCTATCCTTTTTTGTTTGAATTCTCAGTATGCTCAAGTAATTTGAAAGAAATTATTTGTTGCAAATTATGGAAAGCAAGCATTGTGTTTGATTGAATAGAATCATGTAAATATTTTTGAATTTCTTGCCATCCTGTTGTATTGTGATTATGGGTTTATTTTGTTTGCATTAGTTGCTCAGTTGTGTCTAATTATTTGCAATTCTATAAACTGTAGCCCACCAGGCTCCTCTCCTCTGTCCCTGGCATCCTGTCCAGGCAAGAATACTGGAATCAGTTGCCATTCCCTTCTCCAGGGGATCTTCCTGACCCAGGGCTTGAACTCAGGTCCTCCTACATTGCAGGCAGATACTTTACCATCTTAGCCACCAGGGAAGCCCTTGTGATTGTGGGTATATTATCTTAATCTCTCCATGCCTTATTGCTTAAAAACAACAAAGACAAAAATGTTCCCTAATTTGTTAACGTGGTACATATTGAGAGAGAAATTCAATATATGTGTGTATGTATGCACCACTTTTGTTTTGTCTAGGATGATTAGGAGATATGGTCACCTCTCACTATTTAAGGTACTCATCTATAAAGTCAACACAAATGCTGAATTAGTGAATATGGAACCTTTGCTAGGGGATATACAGATTCGAGCCTTTCATCACACATTTTCATCAGCCAATCAGAAAATTTTATGTGTGTTTCTTTTTCAAAGGCATCTTATTTAGTATATATTGTTGCTATATTAATATTAAACTCACGGCCCACAGCACTGTAACTCACTTAAATGAAGACTACTACTTAACACATATTTTCTCTGGAAGGCACATCACAGCCTTCTTGGTGTTAGGAACAATATACAGCACTTCAGCACTATATTTAGGGAGTGTTTCAGACAGCAAAAAAGCCAAAAAATGAAAAGTGAAAAATATTGCACTAAGTAGACTGTAAACGAGGTACTTGTTTAAAGCTGAAATAAAGGACAGAGCATCTTGCTCTACTTCACCTGGATGACTCAAATTTTTTGCCACTGTGCACATGCCTGTGAATAACCCTGAAAGTGCCAGAAGTATTTATTTTGGGGTTACAAATAATTTTATAAAGTAGGTGAGTTTGAAAACATAAAATCCACAAATGAGAAACAACGGTATTCAATCAGTTGGAAACTACCAGTGACAGCGTGAATTCAGTATGGTTAATATCGTAAATGTGTAGTGGAGCCAGTGTGCATTTCTTGGTATAATTTTCTTCAGAAGCCCTTGACAAAATTGGAATATAGAAAATTTTTCCGGGACGAGTGATCCAGGACTTGGACTTGACTGCAGAAGTAGTTGCTGTGTGTGGCGCTTACAGCAACACCGCCTGGCAGGATGCTTAAAATACCCCAACAGTGACTATCCTACATGGATAGGCCACAGGTACCTAGAAACTTGTGTTTATATGAGTTAAATAACTAACATGAGTTAACATTAATATTTTATTTAAAATTAGCTTACGTATGTCTGCAAAATCTTTGGCGGTCAGCTTTTTAATTTTGTTGAATCGTGCATAAAGATAGGCTGATTCCTTTGGCAAAGGTGGTACAGCATCAATGTCAACTTCTTCACAGTATACAGAGCCACTTAAACAAACACATAACAGGCATGTGGGCATTTCTGAATTGGGAAACAAAATCATAAAAATCAATCATTTAAAAATATCTGACCTCTAGTATTAAAATTCTTGCTATCATGAATGTTATTACTAATTTGAAAAGATACTTTACACAATTATAGATGGTAACAGGAAAGATGTTATGGTCATATTAGCTAGTGATCTATATTGTATCTGGTAACTCAGCATAATTTTATTTTAAATTCTATAATACACAATCTCTTTTATTCTCCTGTCTGTTTTGGCAATGATCATTTAATTGCTGGATTGATTGACAGTTACATTTCTTCATTTGCATATCAAAAAATCATAAAGCTGGACTTAAAGTATTATCACTTGGGGTAGTGCAAACACATTTCTAATGAGTTTGTTGTTCAGTTGCTAAGTCATGTCCTCCTCTTTGCAACCCCATGCACTGCAGCATACCAGGCTCCCATCTCCACTGTCTCCCGTAGTTTGTTCAAATTCATGTCCATTGAGTTGGTGATGCTATCTAATCATCTCATCCTCTGCCACCCCCTTCTCCTTTTGCCTTCAATTTTTCCCTGCATCAGAATCTTTTCCAGTGAGTCAACTCTTCTCATTAGGTGGCCAAAGTATTAGAGGTTCAGCCTCAGCATCAGTCCTTCCAATGAAACTAATTAGTAAAATAAACAAAGTATGAACTTGGACTCATAGAGAATTTTGAGTTTTAGCTTCATAATAATCTCCTCCAATCTCCCTTAAACTTAGATTCAAGTAAAAGTCATTTCCAGCAACAACAACAGCAACAAAAATTTGGAATCATTGTGGGCACTTTTAGAACCCCATTGCACCCTGTATCATTCATTGCACTTACTTGTCAGGCCTTCAGCCTGGAAGAGTTCCTTAGTCTTTGTTTTTCTTATCTTTTTACTGTTTTGGAAATTTTTGAATTTTTAAAAAATTTATTTTCAGGGCATTTATTTTGCAGAATGTCTTTCAACTGGGGTTTATAAAAAAGGTTCCTCATTTTTGGCAAGAATACTACAGAAATAATGTTTCATTCTCTGTGTCATGTATCTGTCTCATTCCTTACAATGCTGTCTTGGGTAACTTGGTTCAGCTGGTGTCTGCCATGGTTCTCACCCTATAAAATTACTGTTTTTCTCTTTGTAATGAGTGTGTACCTTCTAGAGAAGTACTTTGAGATTCTAAACATCAGGTTTGTTATCAAACTTCTATGCTTTAAAACTCTAGTTTTCATCTATTGAAGAGTCTTACCTGAATCATTTACCACTGGGATAGTTGCCAAGTAATAATTTTTCTGATTCCGTCATTTCTTCTACATTTGTTAGTTCATATTCTGATATGAGGTGGAATGTTCCCTCCTTATTTATTTTTGTCAGTATGAACGTATGAATTCCTTATCCCATGGGTCATATATTACTGTCATATTTATTTTGACAATCAAATTGTCCCAGATTAGTCAACAAGAACTCCTAAACTCAGTTTTATAATCCCATAGCCTTTTTGTGGTTCAGTGTTATACAATAAGTTGCACATATTTAACTTGTATAATTTATAAGTTGGATGTCCATCACCACAATCAAGATAATTAACATATCTATCACTCCAAAAGTTTCCTCATGCTCTTTGGTAATTATCTCTCCCTCACAGTAACCACTAATATCCTTTCTGTCATTATCTTATTATGTTAATATTTTGAATATATTAAGGACCAGAGACTTAGTATATTATTTCTGAAACTTTTATATCAAAAGAATGCAGTATATACTCTTTTGTCTGGCTTCTTTAACTCCGCATAATGATTTTGAGGGTCATCTATTTTTGCATTATCAGTAATTCATTTCTATTCATTTTTGAGTTCATTCCAATTTTTTCCATTCTGTCAATAGACACAGTTTATACAGTCATCTCTTACATATATTTGGGTTGTTTCCAGTTTGCAGCTATTTCAAAGAGCTGCTATGAGCGTTAATGTATGGACTTAATGCTTTCATTTCTCTTCTATGAAGACCTAAGCATAGAATGGCTGTGTCTTATTATACATATATATTTTACCTTTTGGAAAAAGTCCTAAACTGTTTCCCAAAGTCATTATGCCATTTTACATTCTTGTTAGCAGTACATCTAAGTTCCAATTGCTCCACATTCTTTCCAACATTTGGTATGTGTGGTTGGACTTTTTTATTTTAGCCTTTCAAGTAAGATGTGTTGTGGTATCTTGTGTTTGAATTTACATTTTCCTAATGACTAATGTGCTGAGCATCTTTTTATATACTTATTTGCCATCCACATGTTTTTTTGTGTGTGGTGAAGTGTCTACTCATGTTTTTTGCCTGTTTTAAATGGGTTTTGCATTATTCGTCTTGAATTATATATATTATATAGATAAGTCATTTGTCAGATTTATGTTTTGGAGAAAATGTTTTCTCAAGTTTCTGGCTTGTTTTTGTTTTTGTTTTAAATTTCTAATCAATGTTTCTTAAAGAGCAAACGTTTTTTATTTTATTGAATAATAATTGATTCCCTTATAGTTCATGCTTTTTGTGCTGTGTTTAAGAAATCTTTGCCAACCACCAAGTTTTTATCCTGTTTTCTATTAAAAGTTGTATAGTAAGTCTTGATATTAGGTAGTGTAAATTCTCCAAATTTATTCTTCTTTAATGTTATGTTTCCTCTTGGTTCTTTTCATTTTTATATAAATTTTAAACTCAGCTTGTTAATTACTTAAAGCCTGATAGAATTTTAATTGGGACTGCATTGAATCTACAGATGAATTTGGGGAAAATTGAAATTTTAATGATATTGAGTTTTCTGGTCCTTGAATACAATGTATCTCTATCTATATATTTAGGTTTTTTTAAATATCTCTCAGCATTATTGTCTGGATTTCAGTGAATAAATCTTATACATCTGTCATACATTTATACATTTTTTAAAATATTTTGATTAAAAAATTAAATGTCTCTACTATTCTTTGAGAGCTTACTTATTTTCTGGCATGCTGAGATGCCCCATACCAGTCCTTGCCCTTTGCCTGCCCCAGGTCTGAAATCAGCTATTACTTCAAGAAGTACTGGCTCATTTCAGTAGAGAATGGTATTTAGAAACCAAGATTTGGGTGTGCATGTGCTCACTGCTACTGGGATCTCATTGTTTCTAAGATCTTTCAGCAAAGAGGACTGGGAAATATATTTATTTTTATTTTGCTCTCTTTTCATATATAATACAGTGAAGGAAATGGCAACCCACTCCAGTATTCTTGCCTAGAGAATCCCGTGGACAGAGGAGCCTGGTGGGCTGCTGTCCATAAGGTTGCACAGAGTAGGACATGACTGAAGCGACGTAGCATGCATGCATGCACTGGGGAAGGAAATGGCAACCCACTGCAGTATTCTTGCCTGGAGAATCCCAGGGACAGAGGAGCCTGGTGGGCTGCCATCTATGGGGTCGCACAGAGTTGGACACGACTGAAGCAACTTAGCAGCAGCATATGTAACATATACATCCACACGTATATGTCTTTATACTTGGACATACTATACATGTACACACATGTAAACATATATAATATATACGTACCATATGCTCATATAAAAACATAAACATATGCATATATGCACATACATTCTCATACAGGGAAGCAAGCATGTCTATATCTTTTTCTGTATATCTGTATATAAACCAGGAGTTGATGCTGATACCTTTCATTCCAGTCCATTCCAATTCATCTCCATAGTGTTCCTTCTAGCCTTCCCCCTTACCATATCTTTTAACACCCTTCTCTGATTGTGAGAAACCTGACTCTCCTGATCCACTTTATATTTACTTTACTCGATCCTAGAACACACATTAAGTAGTTTCAGTATTGTTAACCTATAACACTATGGAAAACAAACCTACTCATTGGAATTTTAGTATTTGTCTACTGAAAGTATACATCAAAATACTGAGTTACTTCAGTTAGATTTCCTTTCCTGTAATTTGTTATGTTATTCATTTGAAATGCAGTTAAGTTTGTGTTTTTCTATTTGTTTGTCAGTTTGGGTTCTTTTTATCTTATCCTTGTTGATTTTATTTATGAATGTACTATATTTATTTGCTTATGGAATATACTGTTGTTCTAAAATCAAATATGCATAGAAAGTGTGCTCAGAGAAGTTCTGTCACCTTTTCCCTGTATCCGCAGTTCCCGTCCCCCTTCTTCCACCCCAGTCCATCTGTAACCCATAGGTAACTAGTCTCAGCTTAATTGCCCTTCTTGAATTCTTTCACACAAGTGTATCTTTTCTTACATCCCTTTCATTTTTAGAAGAGACAGCATACTGTAGATACTCTTTTGCACTTTGGTTTTTTTCACATAATCTCTTCTAGAAATCAATCTATATTTGTTATAGAAATCTTCCTCATTCATTTTTGCCACTGCACAGTATTCCCTAGGTAGATATACCATACCTTATTCAACCACTCTTCAATTTATGAATAATTAGATTGTTTCCAATATTTTGCTGTTGCAAGCAATCCTTCAGAGATTTTGCATATGTGTTTTCTTACTTTTGAAGGTATAGCTTTAGGATAAATTGCTAGAGGTCAATTGCTATGTCACAAAGTAAATGCATATTAGGTTTCATCAGATATTACCAAATTCCTCTCCGTTCTACCAATTTGCATTACTGTTAGCAACATATGTCAGTGTCTGATACCCCACAGGTTTTACCAGTGGAATATATTAATATATTGTCACACTTTTGTGAGATAGGTTAAAAATTTTTATCTCAATTTAAATTTACGTGTGAGATTAAACACCTTTTATGTGTTTAAGGGTCATTTTTATGTCATTTTGTGAATTGTCTGTTCATACCTTTTGCCCATTTTACCCGTGGATTTTTTTTTTATCAGTTTCTTTTTCCTGGATTTTTACTTGTTCTTTATAAATTAGAGATATTAACTCTTTACAGTGGTGTATATTGAAAATATTTTTCTCAATTTTAAGTTGTCTTTGGCTTCATTTATGATGATTTTTGCAATGCAGATGTTTTTTGTTTATGGAGTCAAACTTATTGGTCTTTTCTATTATCATCTCTGGATTTTGAGACATCCCACAGTCAAGTTATCTTCTACTATTTAAATGGTTTCACTTTTTACATTTAGACCCTAATTTATTTGAAGTTTATTTTTCTATCTAAGAGGGATGCAGTTTTTAAAAATATCGTCTTTGGGACTTCCCTAGTGGCCCAGTGGTTAAGAATCCATCTGCCATCTGCCAATGCAGGGGACATGGGTTCAATCCCTGGTCTGGGATGATGCCACATGGCACAGAGCAACTAAACTCCTGAGCCACAGCTACTGAGCCCACATGCTACACCTATTGAAGCCTGAGCACCTAGAGCCTGTGTACTGCAGCAAAGGGTAGCCCTATCTACAACTAGGGAAAATTCACAGACAGCAATGAAGACCCAGAGCAGCCATACATAAATAAATAAATATTTTTTTTAAATAAAAACATCATCTTTCCTTCAGTGATTAAAGATGCTCCCTTTGTTATTTACTAAATTTCTCTATGTATTTCTTTCTGTCTGTGGACATTCATTCATGCACCAGTATTATACTTATTTTAAGTATGGAGGCTTTAAAGTATGTTCTGACAGGTGATTTCATGCAGATCTGATCTTCCATCTGAACTTGAGGATCAACCTTGCCCAACTCTTTAAAGAAGTTTATTGTTACATATTTAGGGAGAACTACCATCTTTGTAATGTTAAACCATCCTATCCAAGAGCAAGAAATGTCTTTTAATTTGCTTTTCAAATTTCTTGAGATATATTTTCTGTTTTGTTTCATTTTAATTTTATTGTATCACTATAGAAATTAGTGTGTTTTTTTCCATATTGTCACGAAATAATGGTCTGTGAGAGAGCAATAATAAACCAAATAGAAACTAATAATTAGTACTTTGTAATTTGTTATTTTATGTTTGCTATTGTTTTGATTGAAGCATACATTAGAATTACTTATGTATATAACCATCTATCCTGTGAATTTCTTAAAATCAAAAGTAATACTTCATTTACTTTATCCTCAGACTACACGTGAAAGTGAAAGTGAAAGCCGCTCAGTTGTGTCCAACTCTTTGCAACCCCATGGACTATACAATCCATGGAATCCTCCAGGCCAGAATACTGGACTGGGTAGCCATTCCCTTCTCTAGGGGATCTTCCCAACCCAGGGATTGAACCCAGGTCTCCTACATTGCAGGCAGATTCTTTACNTATGTAACATATACATCCACACGTATATGTCTTTATACTTGGACATACTATACATGTACACACATGTAAACATATATAATATATACGTACCATATGCTCATATAAAAACATAAACATATGCATATATGCACATACATTCTCATACAGGGAAGCAAGCATGTCTATATCTTTTTCTGTATATCTGTATATAAACCAGGAGTTGATGCTGATACCTTTCATTCCAGTCCATTCCAATTCATCTCCATAGTGTTCCTTCTAGCCTTCCCCCTTACCATATCTTTTAACACCCTTCTCTGATTATGAGAAACCTGACTCTCCTGATCCACTTTATATTTACTTTACTCGATCCTAGAACACACATTAAGTAGTTTCAGTATTGTTAACCTATAACACTATGGAAAACAAACCTACTCATTGGAATTTTAGTATTTGTCTACTGAAAGTATACATCAAAATACTGAGTTACTTCAGTTAGATTTCCTTTCCTGTAATTTGTTATGTTATTCATTTGAAATGCAGTTAAGTTTGTGTTTTTCTATTTGTTTGTCAGTTTGGGTTCTTTTTATCTTATCCTTGTTGATTTTATTTATGAATGTACTATATTTATTTGCTTATGGAATATACTGTTGTTCTAAAATCAAATATGCATAGAAAGTGTGCTCAGAGAAGTTCTGTCACCTTTTCCCTGTATCCGCAGTTCCCGTCCCCCTTCTTCCACCCCAGTCCATCTGTAACCCATAGGTAACTAGTCTCAGCTTAATTGCCCTTCTTGAATTCTTTCACACAAGTGTATCTTTTCTTACATCCCTTTCATTTTTAGAAGAGACAGCATACTGTAGATACTCTTTTGCACTTTGGTTTTTTTCACATAATCTCTTCTAGAAATCAATCTATATTTGTTATAGAAATCTTCCTCATTCATTTTTGCCACTGCACAGTATTCCCTAGGTAGATATACCATACCTTATTCAACCACTCTTCAATTTATGAATAATTAGATTGTTTCCAATATTTTGCTGTTGCAAGCAATCCTTCAGAGATTTTGCATATGTGTTTTCTTACTTTTGAAGGTATAGCTTTAGGATAAATTGCTAGAGGTCAATTGCTATGTCACAAAGTAAATGCATATTAGGTTTCATCAGATATTACCAAATTCCTCTCCGTTCTACCAATTTGCATTACTGTTAGCAACATATGTCAGTGTCTGATACCCCACAGGTTTTACCAGTGGAATATATTAATATATTGTCACACTTTTGTGAGATAGGTTAAAAATTTTTATCTCAATTTAAATTTACGTGTGAGATTAAACACCTTTTATGTGTTTAAGGGTCATTTTTATGTCATTTTGTGAATTGTCTGTTCATACCTTTTGCCCATTTTACCCGTGGATTTTTTTTTTATCAGTTTCTTTTTCCTGGATTTTTACTTGTTCTTTATAAATTAGAGATATTAACTCTTTACAGTGGTGTATATTGAAAATATTTTTCTCAATTTTAAGTTGTCTTTGGCTTCATTTATGATGATTTTTGCAATGCAGATGTTTTTTGTTTATGGAGTCAAACTTATTGGTCTTTTCTATTATCATCTCTGGATTTTGAGACATCCCACAGTCAAGTTATCTTCTACTATTTAAATGGTTTCACTTTTTACATTTAGACCCTAATTTATTTGAAGTTTATTTTTCTATCTAAGAGGGATGCAGTTTTTAAAAATATCGTCTTTGGGACTTCCCTAGTGGCCCAGTGGTTAAGAATCCATCTGCCATCTGCCAATGCAGGGGACATGGGTTCAATCCCTGGTCTGGGATGATGCCACATGGCACAGAGCAACTAAACTCCTGAGCCACAGCTACTGAGCCCACATGCTACACCTATTGAAGCCTGAGCACCTAGAGCCTGTGTACTGCAGCAAAGGGTAGCCCTATCTACAACTAGGGAAAATTCACAGACAGCAATGAAGACCCAGAGCAGCCATACATAAATAAATAAATATTTTTTTTAAATAAAAACATCATCTTTCCTTCAGTGATTAAAGATGCTCCCTTTGTTATTTACTAAATTTCTCTATGTATTTCTTTCTGTCTGTGGACATTCATTCATGCACCAGTATTATACTTATTTTAAGTATGGAGGCTTTAAAGTATGTTCTGACAGGTGATTTCATGCAGATCTGATCTTCCATCTGAACTTGAGGATCAACCTTGCCCAACTCTTTAAAGAAGTTTATTGTTACATATTTAGGGAGAACTACCATCTTTGTAATGTTAAACCATCCTATCCAAGAGCAAGAAATGTCTTTTAATTTGCTTTTCAAATTTCTTGAGATATATTTTCTGTTTTGTTTCATTTTAATTTTATTGTATCACTATAGAAATTAGTGTGTTTTTTTCCATATTGTCACGAAATAATGGTCTGTGAGAGAGCAATAATAAACCAAATAGAAACTAATAATTAGTACTTTGTAATTTGTTATTTTATGTTTGCTATTGTTTTGATTGAAGCATACATTAGAATTACTTATGTATATAACCATCTATCCTGTGAATTTCTTAAAATCAAAAGTAATACTTCATTTACTTTATCCTCAGACTACACGTGAAAGTGAAAGTGAAAGCCGCTCAGTTGTGTCCAACTCTTTGCAACCCCATGGACTATACAATCCATGGAATCCTCCAGGCCAGAATACTGGACTGGGTAGCCATTCCCTTCTCTAGGGGATCTTCCCAACCCAGGGATTGAACCCAGGTCTCCTACATTGCAGGCAGATTCTTTACCAGCTGAGCCACCAGGGATTTGCAACTAATGGGAATTTAACAAGTATTTCTTGAATTTATTTTATATAGATAGAAGCACAACTTTATAGAGGCTAAACCTAAACTGAACTTTGGTTGTTCTTGAATGTTCCTATTCCATGTTTTTCACTCATAATGTGGAATGGCAAATGGTGAAAATTCACAATACATCTGTCTGACTTTATCATTGGAGGTAAAATTCCACTGTTTGGATTTACTGTATCCTGATGCAATTTTGAACAATAACAAATAAAGTTCCATTGTAAGCTACTTTTTAAAGCTCTTTTTAAAAGTTGGATAATAGAGTATTCATACTTACCATCATTTTCTTTCTTGGGGGGTGATGGCGTTATACTCTCATCTTTTTGTAATTGAAAACTTTTCTCATCGGGTACTATTATCATAGTTTCTTTTTCCTATTGGAAAAAGAATTACAATTATTTACAATTTGGTAATTTTGGTATTATTTACAATTTGGTAATTTTGGTATTATTTACAATTTGGACTGTAAGACTGAGGGATTACAGACAGCATTCTCCCATAAATGTTCTGGTTGCACAGTCCCTCCACTCTCCATTTGTCTATTAAGTGCTGTTGAATTTTGCTCCACTTCACAAATATCTTGGTCCCTGTGTTTATATTTAGAGAGACTCCTAAAGCAATGTAAAGAGAAGAAGCAGAGAACTTTTTTACCTACTACTTTTTAGGGACCAGGAGATTTTGAAAGTATTCTTTAAACTGATTGATAAGATTGAAATCAGCCATGTGAGCTTGTTATAATAGGCCGTTTTTTTTTTTCCTAAGCACCTGGGAAGCATGACTATATATACATATATTATTAATATATACATATATGATAATAATAATACTACCATATTAGCCAACTTCATTGAAAGAAATTGTATTATTAACATTTGCTCATCTGTACTGAAAAAAAAGAATCTATTATAACTGTTCACTCTTAAAATACTTTATCTTATTTATAGTAGAGAACTTTTGAAGGAATCAACATTGTTAAGTATTTGGCTGCATCTCTCATTTTCCCTTTTGCGTGTGTGTGTGAGAGACACATACAGACACACTGTAGGCAGGCAACAGATCCTTATGTGCTGTGTTAACTTTTTCTTTGTCCAGTATTCATTTCTGTGTTCCAGTAAAACCACAAGTAATTACTTAGTCCCTGTACAAGCAGAATATGAAAAATGTGGTAGGAAAGTCATCTCTGTAGACAGTGACAGTGACAGTTACTTGGTAAAATGATAGAGCCTAAATTGTTGAAATTGATTGAAAATCATGCTCCACATTAGTAGTTTTCATTTTTTGATACTGTGTAGTTGACATACGTGAATTATTATGAAATCCTGTAGATACAAAATAAGCAGTACTCTTCTATTTATGTACTTGAGCTACTTCTTCCTAAAATAATAAACCTTAAGCTGGTAATCCATCTTTATTTCTCCTAATACACATTTCTCCTATTTTATTTTAATATACAAAGAAATGGCACTTAAATGTAAATCTCTGCTGATAAGAGATCATCTTTAAATTGAATTTTCCTTAAATTTTATGTTTCAAATTTTAGTTTTCCGTAAATTTTATGTTTTGATTGTTACAGATACTATTTGATTATCATAGAGTCTATGTATTAATTTGGGAAGCATGCATACTTCAAAAATATAATTTAGGGACAGTTATTTTTAATTGTTTTGAATCATTTCAAGTGCTTTTCCTTTCCTCTTACCTTATCAGATACATTCAGAAAAAAACAAAAACATGCATTTAAATGGGTGACTATTTTAGAAATTAAATTTAGAGTAGAAATAAAATACCTTAGTACTTTTTCCATCCAGGTATTTATCCTCATAATCTTGGCTAAAAAAGGTTTCTTCAAGATTATCTGTTCCATAATCATAGATAATGCGTGAATCCTGCTGAGATGGTGGTGCTGGCTTTATCAGAGGCACAAACAGGAACAGGAGAAGTGTAGATTGCAGAGTCTTCATTTTAATAGAAATTAAGGTGCCTGAAAACTAATAAGCTAGTGGCCTGCTGACTGTGGGACAATACTCTCTTTTTCCCTGGAAATAAAAATGCAGACCATCGAAGCAATATTTAAAAGCTTAGAGGACTTTTTGGCAGGGTATACGCAGCAGGGGCCAGCGAACAGTATTTAACCCTTTGTGATCTTTAATTAGATGCTAAAAGTTTTTATGTATCAGTGATATTCTGAAAAATAGTTTCAGAAAATGGTTTTAGTTCTTTTTCTATCAAAAATCCAAGCAACGTTGATAATTTCAGTTTTTTAATAATTAGATACCTTGAACAAAGGTATGCAATTGAAATCTTCTTAGAGTCTTCACAGAATACCTGTAATGTAAACAGTTAAATGAAGACCCATGATCCTGTCTCATGTGAGTTAAAAATATCATATTTCAGCTTTGCTACTTTATAAGAACTCCTGATTTGTATTGGTATGAGCAGAAACAAGTTCCAGGAACAGTTTTAAAACTTAAACTTTAAATTTAACATTATGAAAAACAGTCATTAACACTTATTTTTAGGTGATACAGACTATTGAAAAAGCCATAATTTCAAATTCCTCAGTTTTATAGTTTCCATATATATCATTATTTTTAGTTAATAGCATTTCTTTTAAAATTTAAGGTATGAAAAATGCAAAAATAGTATTACAGACTAGAAAAATAATAGAACTTCAATCAAAGATTTCAAAAGAATGAAATGGGAAAGATTCTTTTAGGCTCACCACTGGATTTTATCTGGTTGGTACACATTTTCTACTTTTTCTTAAGTAACTTCAGACAGAATCACTCAGAATTGCTGGTGCTGCATTTTAGATACTAGTTAGTCAAAAAAGTCAGTGGTTGAAATTAAGCATAATATGGTTTTGTGACTTTTGCAGCATGCTCTTCTTGCCTGCATGGACGTTCAAGTTATGCAGTGATATACTTAAGTGCTTGTTAAAAAATAATTGTCTGAAGTAACTGAGACTTAAAAAGAGTAAAGATTGCCTTTATATTTACTAAGATTGTTATATGTCACATTTTAACAAACAATATTTAAAATAATATGTGAGAAAAGAGCCTACCGTTGTAGCTGTTTTGAAGTTTTTTGTGGTTTTCCTCAATAGATGGTCATGGCTTGCATTAGCCCCAAGTGGGAGGGTGAATGAGAAAAGCTGTGGAGTGATTTCAAACTGTTGAATAGAATTTCAGGGCCCAACAGCTTTAAAAGCAGTTTCCATGTGGTAGAGATCTTTGCCAACATTCTTTCTGCAGGGTGAAATGTAGTGTGTTGTACTAGAGAACTAAAATATTTGTAACTGCTGTACTCAGATTGCTTCCACTGATTATCATAAACTTCTGTTTTTTTTACCTTGTGTAATAAATACTCATAGCACAAATTATTTTTTAGTTTAGTCATTTGAGGCCCACTTCCTCCTTTATTTTGTTATATGTAACAAAAACTCAACTGTCAGAATCAGCTTTTTAAGTATAAATGTTACAATTTGGGATTTGATAGCAAAATATGTTTTTGTTTGCTGAGTGAAGAAAATAGTATTAATTACTTTAATAAAGATAAAGATTAATTTTATCACTGGTATTTTAGCAATCAAAGTAACCTTTCTTTCTCCTCTCAGCTGAAATTTCAGTAAGTGTGGATATGAATATTTTGTAAAAAAAAAAAAAAAATAGAAAGTGAAAGAATACTGGTTTGTTTTCTTTTCTATTCAAAATTGGCTTTCGAGTTTTTTGAATTAAAGCTTGAATAAACTAAGAATAAACTAAGATGTGAATACTTACATTTTTACTTGAATGTAAATTAGTTTAAATTTAGTTGTGATATTCTCTGATTTGGGTTGATTTTATGACTTTATAGTCTTTGGAAATATCTAATAATGAAATAGCAGATACTGATTTGTTTTCTGTTGTGTGGCAGGTTTAACGGGATGTTGAGAAGTGAACGGAATAGATGTTGAATAGATTTAGAGAATCTTAGAGGTTCATAGTTTACTATGGTATACACAGTTTTGTAGTTTGTACTACAGAAAATTATTTTGTGGATTATAACTCTTTTTTTCCTTGAAAAGTTATGACCAGTGTGTATAGTTTTATTGGCATTCATTCATTTGTTGTTATTGTTCAGTCCCCAGTCTTGTCCAACTCTCTGCAACCCCATGGACTGCAGCACGCCAGGCCTCCCTATCCCTTACCATCTTCCGAAGTTTGCCCAAGTTCATGTCCATTGCATCGGTGATACCATCCAGCCATCTCATCCTCTGATGCCCTCTTCTCCTTCTGCCCTCAGTCTTTCACATTGTCAGGGATGTTTCCAGTGAGTCGGCTGTTTGCGTCAAATGACCTAAATACTGCAGCTTCAGCTTCAGCATTAGTCTTTCTGAAGAGTATTCAGAGTTGATTTCCTGTAAGATTGGCTGGTTTGATCTTGCTGTCCAAGGGACTCTCAGGAGTCTTCTCCAGTACCACAGTTTTGAAGGCATCAATTCTTCATCTCTCTGCCTTCTTTACTATCCAGCTCTCACAACCATATGTGACCACTGGGAAGACCATAGCCTTGATTATACGGACCTTTGTCAGCAGAGTAAATTCATTCATTTAGGAGAAATTTATTGAGTGCCACTTCTCTGCCAGTACTGTAGAAAAATAAACCCAGACAAGCAAAACTCGTTTTTTCCCTTCAAGGAGGAAGAGTTTTTAAATAAGCAAGAATGGCAGCAAACAAGTGATAGAAGGCACAGTGAGCGGCCTGCTACACAAAAATATTCTGCAGTAATCTGGGAAAGGGTAAAGCCACTGAGGTGGCATCAAACTTACTTCTGTGGAGAAAATGAGGGGGTAGTTATGGCAGGAGCAGACCAAGGGAGAATTGCTCTAGGAATAGGAACAGTACATAGGTGGGGAAGATAGATCATTAAGATAATTTATAATTAGTTGTATATGGCTGGAGCTTAGAGGGAGAAAGAGAAGAGGTTAGGGGCGGGTGGTACATATTAAGAGATCAGACAGGGTATCAGAGGTCAGATTAAGGAAAAATCTTTTATACCTTGCTGCGATGTTTGACTTTTATTTGTATCAGTGAGAGACCACTGAGAAATTTTTTAAGCCAGCGAGTGACATGATTCTATTTTCGTTTTAGAGATAGCCCTCTAATGTTGCATTTCTGAAGAATACTACTAGTTACCTATTTTATTGGTTATTTATTACAGGTATAGTGATCTAAAATAACACACCTTTATTATCCCACAGACTCTGTGGCTCAGGAGTCCAAGTATGGCTTTGCTTGTGCATGAGTGCCAAGTTGCTTCAGATGTATCCAACTCTTTGCAACCCTATGGACTGTAGCCCTCCAGGCTCCTCTGTCCATGGCTTTGTTTATATCTCATCTGCAGTCAGGTGTTGGCTAGGGCTGTACCCTCTTTTCAAGGGTCAAGTAAGGTAAAGATGTATGAGCCCATGTGGTTGTTGGCCACAACTCCATTCAGAATGTGGGACGAAGCCTCAGTCTCGCTTGATGTTGATTGAAGGCCACCCTCAGGTATTTGCAACGTGGCCTCCACCATTGGGCAGCTCATATTACGGCAGATTTCTTCTTCACAGCCTGAAAGGAAGATTAGTGTTCCAACAAGGCGAGCAGTACAGTTTTTGTAGCAATCATGTACCTGTAATCATATATGCCATCTCTTTGTAGTATTTTGAGATCAGAGATCATATCCACATTGAAGGGGAGATGACTGCACAAGAGAGATACTAGAAATATTCAGAGTTACACCAAAAAATATGTATGTTCCCTCCCAGGGTTAAAGTTTGAGAGCACACTTCCAAAGACCATATTCATTTCTTATACCAACTGCAGGTTTGAGAGTTTCCCAAAACCACCCTTACATTTGATAATTTGCTTAAAGGACTCAGGATTCACAGAAAGCCATTATTTCATGGTTATGGTTTATCACAGAGAAAAGATACACATAAATATCACCCAAAGGAAGAGAGGCAGTAGTCAGAGTCTGGGAGGGTTCCACATACAGAACTCTTATTGTTCTCAGGATGTTCTCATCAGTGCCCTCCTAGTATTGATGCATGACAAGGAACATGGATATTGCCAACCAGGAAAGTGCTGTTGAACCTCATGGTTCAGCTTTTACTGGGGCTTCATTACATAGGCATGATCAACTGAGTATTCCTCATGGTTGAACTCTGCCCCCAGTTTGACTGATTCTACATGACCCATCCTAAACCACATGGTTGTCTTTCTGGCATGGCCAACCTAAGACTGTTGGGTTTGGCCTGTCCCATCCTAAAATCTGTTGTTGTTGTTCAGTTGCTAAGTCTTGTCCAGCTCTTTGCACCCCCATGGGCTACAGCAGTCCAGGCTTCCCTGTTCTTCACTATCTCCCAGAGTTTGCCCAAACTCATGTCCATTGAGTCAGTAATACCATCCAATCATCCCATCCTCTGCCTCTGCCTTCTCCTCCTGCCCTCAGTCTTTCCCAGCATCATGGTCTTTTCCAATGGCTGTTCACATCAGGTGGCCAAAGTATTGGAGCTTCAGCTTCAGCATCAGTCCTTCCAATGAATGTTCAGAGTTGATTTCCTTTAGAATTGACTGGTTTTATCTCCTTGCTATCCATGGGACTATCAAAAGAATTGTTATTGTTTTTCAGTCGCTAAGTCATTTTGCAACCCCGTGAACTATAGTACACCAGGCTTTACTGTTCTTCACTATCTCCTGGAATTTTCTCAAATTCATGTCCATTAAATATAACCCTCATTTTAAACAAAGATATAGATTAATTCCTAGAAGCTGCACAAAGCCCAGACTGCTCTTTGGAGTCAAATTCTTTACTAGTCCATTTCTAGTGCAAAATATATTTCAGACTTAGATTGTTTTCTACTCCAGAAAGAACTATTTAACTTTCACTGCATAGTAATAAAAGATGAATGCCGTCAAGGCTCAAGAGCAGGCATTTATCCAAAATTGAGAGGGTTATCTCTGTGGAGTTCTTTCTGTTAACCCTACTACATTATCCGTGGTATCTTTGTAGGGTTTTACGTCTTTGAAGGTGTATCAGAATTTTACCTTATGTAATCATTGCTCCTTCAATGTAGGAAAGACCTCTGACTTGTTTCTAACCAACATTCTGGGCTTTTTGTGGGACATCTATGATTTGAATCTCCATCTCAAATACCTGCTTATACCTAAAGCCTAATATTTGGTCAAATGAAATAAAGATGGGAACCCAAGTACTTTCTGGACTAGAAGCCTAAAACTTAAAGGGAGGGGAATTATGACTCAATATAAATAAGGGCTAATGTTTAAAATGGATCATATTTGTGATTTTTTCTGAGTAGTATACATAAGTCCCCGTATAATAAGTTTGTAACTTAAAGATGCAACGACAGGCATATCCATAAATGCTGTTATATTTACTTGCTGGGCATAGCAGGTTATATTTATTTAGGAAATTGGAACATAAAAGAACCTGGATTTTTAGCTGTTATGATTTAATTTTGTTTCCAGCTGCTATTATTCTTCATTTCCAAGATTTAGAAAAGATGGATTTGGAATCAGGAAATTGGAGTTTTAGTTCTAGTTTTCTTGGACTTCTTTGCTGCAGTAAAAGTATACAGAAGAAACAGATTTATTTTTTTCAGCTTTCATACCATGGAATTGGTTAAGTGTGTGTTATATGATATGCATATATCTGCGTTTTGGTTTAGTGGTTCCAACTTGAGGAATAAAGTAAAAAATGTATAGTTTTCAGGTTATACTTAAATACATGCTAAACATTCTCAACCAGTATATTGTAATCAAATTTACTGAATATCCCTTATTTTTATTTCCTTTTTAATACATTTGTTAAGCTTGGGTTCATGGTGTCATTTGGATTTATTCATTAGTAGGCACAAAGACAGAAAGTTCAACCTCAGAGCTAATATAGCTAATATTTTGAAGTGTAATGAGAAAATTGATGAATTTTCATCTTTTTCTTTCCTGATAACATCAGCTAGTTTTGTCTATAACTCTGGTAGGAGGTAGAACTTTATTTTTCTGTTCCGCAGAAAGCAGTGGTTGTTTGTTTTGTTTTCTTTTTACTGAGAACTACTTGGGGTATGAGTTCCTCTGGGCGTTTTTGATTAATGTAAGATGGTTGTTCATCTGCCTCCCTCTGGGCCCTGCAGCTGGAGGACATTTTGTGACGTGTTTATGTGTACTTGCCTTTAAAGGGAGAGCAGAGGTGGCCTCTTTGACCTCTTCTACCCAGTAGACAAGAAGAGTTTCACCTTACTCTGGCCAGAGGAGCCAGGCAGCCAAATGCCTCGTGAAGGGTCTGGGAAACTCTGCTCCCCATCCTTCTAGGCTATCTAGAGGTGTTTTGGAAAGCTAAACCATCAAATAATGACTTGGAATATGTTTGTTGTGGGTATATGAATTTAGATCTCTCTTCTCTTTCCCTAATGAAACCTTTGTAAATTCTCTCTTGTTTACTAATCTTTTGTACAACCGAACCTTGGAAGGAACCTGAAAGATGCAAACTCCTTTCTAGAGGATCCACTGAGGCATGTGAAGCACAGCTGACAGCTTGGGGCACATAGATCCAGTGGGGGGCTGGGCTGGACATGCTGCAGTAATAGTTACTGCTTGTAGGATACCTGTAACTGGCATGCATGTGTGTGCGTGCTCAGTCGCTCTTTGTGACCCCCTAGGCTGTAGCCTGCCAGCCTCCTCTGTCCATAGGATTGTCTCGACAAGAATACTGGAGTAGGTTGCCAGTTCCTCCTCCAGGAGATCTTCCCTACCAGGAATCGAACCCACGTCTCTTTTGTCTCCTGCATTGCAGGCATTCTTTACTGCTGAGCCACAGGAAACCCTTGTAACTGGCATGTACTTTGTTAAATGCTATGGTGTGTATACTATCTCTGCTTGTCCTAATAACAGCCCTGTGAGAACCACCTTCCTTACAGAAATGCAGAAAGAGAGACTTCAAGAAGTAACTCACTCAGAGTCATCTTGCTTAGTTACAAGAGTAAAGTCAAGCTTCTACCAAGGTAGATCTGATTTCAAATTCCATGTTTCCATCAGGTTTTTTCTTCGCAAAGCCTGTTCTTAAATGTATTTTCTTTTGTCAGTTTAGGAGGAGATAAAAACAAGTGCTCCACAATTCTCAAAATTTGGAATGTTTTAACTGTACAAGAAGCAAAATAACTAATTACCTCATCTTTTTGTTAATCTCACCTTGGGACCTTATTTTCTTCACTCCTGCCAGTCAGTCACTACTCACAAAGTACCACCTCTTCCTTGAAGCCTTCAGTTGTTTCACCACATCCTGGCCAGAAGTAAAGTTAATATATCTGTTTTCATATCATTTTTCAGTTACTGCCACATTTTTTTTCTTTCTTCCTTTTGTTAGAATGAGTTATTACATCTTATTTTCTTTGTTAAATTTTTAAATAACAGCTTTATTGAAATAATTCACATCTCATACAACTCACTTTTTTAAAGGGTACAATTCAGTAGCTTTTGGTGTTTTCACACTTGTACAGTCATCACTACAGTCAATTTTAGAATATTTTCATCACCCCAAAAGAAATTCTCTATCCATTATCAGTCACTGCCTAATTCCCCTGTTTCTCCTGCTCCCCAGCCCCAGGCAACCAATAATCTTTCTGTGTCTATAGTTTTGCCTGTTTTAGACATTTCATATAAATGGAATCATGCAATACGTGTTCTTCTATAACTGACTTTTCACTAGCATAATGTTTTCATGGTTCATCTCTGTTATAACATGCATCAACATCCTTCCTTCTTTTGACTGCATAATATTCCATTGTGTGGATATACCATATTTTGTTTATCCTTTCATTAGCTGAAGGACATTTGGGTGGTTTCTACTTTTTGGCTATAAATGGATAATGCTGCTGTGAACATTTGTGTACATATTTTTGTGTGACCACATGTGTTCAGTTTTCTTAGGTGTGTATCTAGGAATGCAATTGTTGGTTCGTAGGTGACTAACTGAAGGACTGCCAGACTGCTTTCAAAGCAGCTGTACAATTTGACTTCGTCACCAGTGGATTCCACTTTCTGCGTCTCCTCATTATACTTATTGTTTGTCTGCCTTTTTGATTTCAGCCATCCAGGGAATGTAAACTATCTGGTTGTAGTTTTTTATAATTTGCATTTTCTTGACAGCACTCATTGAATTTTAAATAGTCTTCTCTTTCTCATCTCGTAAAACATCCACAGTGTTTTCCATATGTTAGGTCATAATAAATGTTTACATTTGTAACCCTGTTTTTTAAAATGTCAGTAAAAGGGGAGATGGTCCTTAAAGTTTTTTACTCTTTTGAAAATGTGATTTACCCACATCACTAACATTTACTCTTTACCGTCACAGCTGTTGCCTTACTGTGTCACAGATACACATACCTGTTCTGTTTGACCTCTCACTGCTAAGCCCTGCATACCAAATGACTTCATGAATGTTTATTAAGTGAATGAATGGAGTATTGTTCATATTCACTCTGGATTGTTGAGCTAACCCCTAGGACACACGAGTAGTCTGTTTCTGCTAAATGTTAATAACGTGCTCAAAGATATAAATGAGCATTAGAGGCTTCATTTTAAACTATCATCTCCAGAAAGTTAGACTCATTGCTGGAAAACTGCTTCTAAAATATTGTTCTAATTGTCTGGTCTTTTTGGATACTGTTTAAAAAAATTTTATAGGCAGTCCCAGATTTTTGATTATTCCTTACCTGAGGAATTCTATAAAATACTAACCTGGTAAATCAAGAAAGTTCATCATAGAAGTTATATTCCATGATAAGGCATACTTAAAATGCTTCAAAATGATATGTGATTATTAAGGTTTTAAAGAAGATACCAAAACCTATTATTGAAATTTCAAAGGAACTCTATTCAACTTTAGCACTATGTACATAAACATTGGCTGATATACATATATGTTTCTAACATATTGTGCTAGGAAAATAGAAGTGTTACTAATGCTGATATACTTTCTTGTGCTAACATTAACTTAATCTTATAAATAGAGCAATTATTTATTAGCAAATTTTTATGTAACTAAAACCTTTCTCTAGTGAATTTATTATAAAAATATTTATCCCAGTTAAAATGGAACATAGAAAAGACTGTGTTGTATAATAGCTGGAATTTGCTAAAATACAAATTGTGCTGTTTTTCTGGCATCCAATAGGCATGCCAGTGATAAAGAACCCGTCTGCCAATGTAGGAGACATAAGAGATGCGGGTTCTATCCCTAGGACAGGAAGATCCCATAGAAGAGAGCATGGCAACCCACTCCAGTATTCTTGCCTGGAGAATCGCCATGGACAGAGGAGCCTGGCCGGCTACAATACATAAGGTTGCAAAGAATCAGACACGGCTGAAGCATCTTAGCATGCATGCATGCATGCAGACATCCAAATACAAGGTTTAAGTTTTTGTTGCTTTGGTGCTCTGAGAGAAAAGTAAGACAAGTTGATTTCAAAGGCACATGTATCCCATTTTTCACTGCAGCACTGTTTACAATAGCTAGAACATATAAGCAACCTAGATGTCCACTGACAGGTAAATGGATAAAGAAGTTGTGGTACATATACACAACAGAATGTTACTCAGCCATAAAAAGGAACACCTTTGAGTCAGTTCTAATAAGGCAAATGAACCTAGAATCTATTATATAGAGTGGAGTAAGTCAGAAAGAGAAAGATAAATATTGTATTCTAATGCATATATACAGAATCTAGAAAAATGGTACTGAAGAATTTATTCACAGAGCAGCAATGGAGAAACAGACATAGAGAATAGATTTATGGACATGGGGAGCGGGGAGGAGAGAGTGAGATGTATGGAAAGAGTAACATGGGAACTTACATTACCATGTGTAAAATAGATGGCCAACGGGAATTTGCTGTGTGATTCAAGAAACTCAAACAAGGGCTCTGTGTCAGCCTGGAGGGCTGGGATGGGGAGGGAGATGGAAAGGGGGTTCAGGAGGGAGAGGATATATGTATACCTATGGCTGATTCATGTTGAAGTTTGACAGAAAGCTGTAGAATTCTGTAAAGGAATTATCCTTCAATAAAAAAATAAATAAATTTAAAACAAACAACAAAAAAGTAAGACTAATTGATTTCATAAATTTGTGTACCTTGGATCCTTAGTTAGGATAACCTCTCCTGAAAATCAAAACTATCATTCTTTGCTCTAAGTGGTAGGACCAGGGTGGGTGGCTGTCATGGTGACGATAGCCAAATAAAAATATGAAAGCTCTTCTGGAGATTAGACCAAAGGAAATAGTCTATTTCTTAAGTGAGTTGCTGCCTATTACATTAATATAACCTCTTGGCATTTAAAAACTATATTCATAGTGATTTAAAGTACATGGTTTACCCTGGAGTAAAAAATGGCAACCCACTCCAGTTTTCTTGCCTAGAAAATCCCATGGACAGAGGAGTCTGGCGGACTACAGTCCATGGGACTGCAGAGAGTCAGACACAACTGAGCAAAGCAATTAAGTACTAAAGACTTAAACTAAAGGGATAAAACTATAAATAGAATTTTAGATTCTGCTATTAAAGTTTACATTAAAAAAATAAAGTACATGGTTTACAATTGTTAGCTTCTAATGCTACTTCTTTCATCATTTTAGAAAAATTAGTGTTAATGTAAATGAGCATACTTGCTTTTTTTCTCAGCATGATAATTTTATGTTCAAAGTGTAGTTTTTGATCCTGCTTGTCATTCTAATTTATATTTCTACAAGATTTGTATCATTTTGAGTGAATTCTAATCCTATATAATGATGCAGATGTTATCAACAACCTAAATTCAATCTGATCTCAGTATGCTAAGTACTCAATTCTAACTCTATTACTATGAGCTATGCATATTTAGCTAAATTCATATTGAATAATAAGGTCTTATGAAGTTATAAATGTATACCTATATAGTTTCTTGCCATTCTTGACTTCCATAATAGTGAGCATCAATGTTTTCTTCTGTTCCTTCTCCTTCTGGGCCTTCATGATGATCATCATGATCTTCACTGTCACTATCATCTTGAAATCTCCTGAAAACTTGGGTCTTCAGTTGTATCGTTTGACCATTAGTGCTTTGTTGTTCACCGTAGTAAATAGTGTGTATATGAGGGAAGCAGAAGAAAATGTATGAGCTTATTGGTGCTTTCAGCTTATTTTGATCTACGCGAATGTACGTTAAATGGTGGTGATGTAGTGGATCAACTGATGGACACATCACTGTGACATTGACATCTGAAAAATACACATTAAAAATTAATGCTTCTGTATTATATCCATAATGCTATAATGGATTTTATTAAAATATTTATTAGGTTTAATTATTTTTATAGTAATCAAATAATAAAATGAATAAAATGAAACTATAAATGAATTTTATATTATCAAAATAAATGATGGCTTCATTGGCTAGTAAGTAATTATTTAATTATTAAATAAATTATTTAAGTAATAAATTCTTAGCAGAAACAATCTCAGAGAAAAGAAGTGAAAATCACGTATAATTCTACTATTCAAGATCTCATATTTCTTTGTATACTCTATAGTATTTCATTTTTTTTCCATATACTTTGTAGTACATATTCTCAAAGTCCAAAGTGATAACATTTAATAGAAAAGACTATATAAACCTTGAAGTACAAATTTCTCTGGGGCCCATTTCTGCCATTTCCCTAGCCAGCTTCAAAGCAACCATTTGTAATTTGTAGCACCATGTAAAGCATGGGCTTTTAAAGATCTGTTCTTTAAAAGAACAAAATAAGATTTTTTTAATATCTTTAACAGACAATAATGGACTTCCCTGGTGGTCCAGTGGTTACGAATCTGCCTGCCAGTGCTGGGAACACAGGTTCGATCCTGGTCTGGGAAGGTTCCACGTGTGGTGGGGCAACTAAGCCCCTGCACCACAGCTACTGAACCCACACTCGAGAGCCTGTGTGCTACAACTAGAGAGTAGCTCCCGTTTGCAGCAGCAAAGACCCAGTACAGCCATAAATAAATAGATAAATAAAATAGGTAACCAACAAGGACCTACTGTCTAGAACAGGGAACATTGCTCAATATTTGGTAGTAACCTAAATGAGAAAAGAACTGAAAAAAATAGATATTTGTATATGTATAACTGAATTCCTTTGCTATACACCTGACTCTAATACAACATTGTTATTCAACTATGCTCCAATATAAAATAAAAATTATAAATAAATAGTAAAACACAGACATACACAAAATGAAATTTTACATACTTTCAATTTCATTATTTTCTAGGTATAGGTGTTCTAAATTCCTTGGAATATAGAATGCTTGCTTCAGTTTGTTGTGTCCAACATTGAGCTCTATAAGGTTGGAAAGATTAAAAATATTATATGGAATGTCTTGTAGTTTGTTGTGTGATATTCTTAGAGCGTGAAGTTTTGGAAGTTCGTTGAAGTAATTTTCTGGTATAGAAGATATTGAATTATTTTCTAAAGACAGATACATAAGTGAAGAAGGCAAACCAGGAGGCATTGATTCTAATCTATTATTACATAGGTTGAGCTGCATTAATTTCTCCATTTTGGCAAGTACTTTTTCTTGTAACATAGAATCATTAATTTTGTTAAAACAGAGATCAAGCATGGTCAAGTTTACAAGCCCATTCACAGCATTTGTCTGCAGTCTGGAGATTTCATTGTAACCTAGAAAAATCCTTTCCAAAGACTTAGGAAGAGGAAACGGAAACTCTTCTAAATTGTTATGCTGTAGGTGAAGCTGTAGTAGATTTGACAATTTAGCAAACACACCATGATCAATCTTTTGAGATTTAATTTTGTTGTGGCTGAGGTTGATTTCTTTAAGATGAGTGGCATTGATAAATGAATCTGCAGTCACAGCCTCAATTTCATTGAACTGAAGATAGACTTGCTGAATGTGTGCTGGAATATTTGGAATAGTCTTTAATTTGCGATTATCACAGTACATTGATGATGGAAAGTTAGGTGGACAGAAGCATTCACTGGCACAACCTAAAGTATGCTGATGAAATGGAGCTTCATAGTTTATATTTTGTTGAAATTGGAATTCTGTTTGGTAGACATCATCTGGTTCTTGGTCATAATCTTCATCCCATTGATAACTTTCATATTGGCAATATACTTTGACTCCAAGAAAGAAGAAAAGGACACATATTGAACTTGAAAAGCCCATGTTCCTTTTTTGTCCTATTACAAGGCAAAAGGAAATACATAGTGGAAAAAGTGAGTGAAACATGTAATAATTCTTATATAAATTGACAGTTATCTAAAATGTACAATATCTATGTCTGATTTGAAATATGTAAAAGAATGTCCAGAATTAATGGCTCTGCTCAGAACAAAATTAATGTTTAAGGTGATTTTTTTTAAAAGCCTCATACTACATTGAACCAGACTAAGTAATCATCTTTTTAGAGAATCTCGATTTGTCTTGCTTACTAAACTGTGGATTCATAATGATAGCATGACATCTTTCTACACTAAAGCTGAGTGCTTTTTCCATATGGATATTAGATGTTCTCACTATTTGGCCCCTTCAGTGATGTTCACGACCTGTGAGAAGAAAGACCCTATGTTTTAGTTACTTAGGAGATTATTAATACTGACCAAAATTTGACCACTGTAATTCCTGTTTGCTGATGTTCTTTTCTGTTCTTTGGAAAAACATAGAACACTCCATTTTATGTGAAAGCTTGAGATATTAAAAATAAATATCATGTTTCCTCTTAGTGTTTTCTGTCCAAGTCTGATTGTCACTTCAAATTTTCCCTAGGAAATCATTTCCAGAATCCAATTATTTTGTCTCTGACTCTACTTGAATAACTTCATCAAATCCTAGATATACACAATATTTACATTCTACAAAGTTTTAGTTTCTAATTGGTTATTCTATACATTTTTCCTAATTACCCTCCTAGCTTTTTTCTTTCCACTAATTTTATTTTTGAGTTAATGTCTAGATACACAGGTATTAAAAACACACTCTCCTTATTTCCTAGGAGTTTAGGTTTAGTGGAGAATCAGACGTGCAATATAGTGAATAGGAGGGTATATGTAGGGTAGGATTGTAAAGGATTGTAAATAATTTTGCTCAGCTTGTGAAAGGGAGACAAATGACAAGAGTTGTGCTGAAACTTGAAGTTATAGTGAATGATGGGATATGTGAACTGGATGAGGAGCCTGAAAACCTTCATTTCAGTCTTGTCACTTATGACAGTCCAGTCACTTATATCTGGCTCTTGCCTCATCAGTTAAATAAGAACTATAATCACTTGCCTGCTTATCTCACTTGGTAGTTGTTATGTCATAAATGCACATGAAGTATGCATGTTAAAGTACTTTCCAAATTAGAAAGTGATCCAGATGGAATAAGTATGTTATTTAGGAAAAGTTTAAAAAAATCATACCTCTTTTATTATAAGGCCATTTTTCTCTACCCTTCTCATCTAAGATTTCATGAGAAGATTAGTATTCTAATAGAGAGAATTAATATCCTACATCATTGTATATAATGAAACAGCTTATCTCCTGTTCATCTAGAATGGAATTATTTTTCATCATTGGATAAATGAAAAAATCATTACTTAAATCATTTTCTCTGACAGAACCCTCTTGAGAAAGGGTGCCCTAGATCCTACCAACTTAGTTTCTTAGTCTTTTTTTTCTTTTCTTGTCAGAATCTGAATAGTACAGAATGTAAATATTCCTCTAGTCTTCCAGGTGCCACTAGTAATGAAGAACCCGCCTGCCAATGCAGGAGATGTAAGAGACGCAGGCTTGATCCCTGGGTTGGGGAGATCCACTGGAGGAGGGCATACCAACCCACTACACTATTCTTATGTGGAGAAGCTTGTGTACAGAGGAGCCTGGCAGGCTACAGTCCATAGTCACAAAGAGTCAGACACAGTTGAAGCGACTGAGCTTGCCCTTATGCACCCACATGAAGGGCCTTGTCAAAGGTATTGCAAGCCCTTTGCATGCTGACTGCTGTCTCCTGTCTTTATAACTTACTTCATGTAGTAACTCCAACTGCAACAATTTTCACTTTCAATGGGACCTAAAAATTACTGATCCAACTGTTTTTCACTGCTCCTCATTCATACCTCTCAGTACACTCAGGTCCTACCAACCTAGGTCCCATAGTGCATCATGGCCATCACGGCACATGCCCTCAGTTTGCTGGCCCCTTGAATCTTCATAGTCCAACCCTGGTTACTCCAGTTCTCCATCCTCCCATAGCCTGACTCTTGCAGCTGACAGCGTGAGAGAAAATAAGACAGTGCCAGCCAGCTCACTTTAAAGTCATGACCGTTCAAGTGCTGCCTTTGTGACATCTCATTAGTCCATTCCTTTTCCCTTTCTCCTACACAAGCCTCTAAAACCTCACCATTGGTTTTGGATGATGACCCTGCTTCCTTTTTCACTCAGAAACTATAATAGATAATCATTTACTCTAATATATTTGTCTTGTATTTAATCCTGTCCCTTCCTACAGAAAATGCCAAACAGTAATGATTTGATCTTTTTAAACAGTTTTGACTTTGAAATTTGTAGTTTCCTTTTGATAATCAGTTAGATTCCATCTGTTGTTCCTTCTTAATCCATTTGATCCATGTAGGACATGGCATTTAAATTAGACTTTGAAGGAATATGAGGGTTCTTACAGAGGGAAATAGAGAAGAAAATTTGCAGATAAAAGAAATGAGCAAAAACATGTAAAGCAACAAAGGATGAGATGTTTGGGAAGTTGTGGTTAACTGTTGAAATAGCAAAATAAGATTGTACAGCTAATCTGGCCCAGAACCTTGAGGCCTAAATTGTGATCTCAGGAATTTGCACATTGGGAATGAACACCTAGTTCATTAATATAGTTGAGCCATGATCATCACACTGCAGTGTTCATGCATCAAGTAGGAGTCCTGGGAGGGGAAGTGAGAGAGTATGATCTCATCCTAAAGTAAAAAATATTACTAGTGATTTATTTAGTTTGATTTGATTATTCAGTGATTGTCTTGAATTTTAGGGGTGAGGCATTGTGATCGGTGGGGAACACAGACTGAAAAAGACATGAAGACATGGCTCCTTCTTTAAAGAGCATTCAATTTAGTGGACGAGAGAGTCACAACACAGTGAACCAATTCTCAGACAAAGGAAAATATGGCTTGCAGCAGAGATATCAGTGCTGTGGGAGCCAGTGGCTTAACCCTGCAAGAGTGAGACAGGGAAATCTTTGTAGACATCATTTGGCCAAGATTTGGGGAGATTAGCAGGAATGGATAATAGAACATTCTATACATATTACTCTCTGGTTGATAATATTTTACATATTAAATTTGTAGTATTTTATATACTCATTATATCAGTACTATAGCATATCAACTTTTTTAAAAGTACTTGTCATACTTCATTTAAAGTACTGCTCCATGAAGTTCAGAAACTACACAGGATCAGGCCATGTGGAGGGTCTCAGAGGTTGACTGTTATACAGTCGAACTTCAAAAACAGCACTACTCATTAGAGCTCTGAATTTTACCCTTGTGTTAAGAACATCAGTAATTATCAATTAGTAACCTTATATTTGAGGATTAAAGTTGTGACTATTCAATAGTTACGAGAAATTTGAGGAGGGGGAGAGACCCGAATGATACTTTTTAGTTCAGCCTTTACCTTTGACTTGGCATCCAGACCTGAAGATGGGGGTCTTTCTGAAAATAAGGAGATTCTTAGTATTATCTGCTTTTGATCTTTTGGCCAACTAAGAAGAAAGTTCTTTCCTTGAAGACAGTTTGTCTTCTGAATCTGAGCTCATCCATTGAGCCCTCATTCATGGAAGACCTTGGCTCTATAGCTCAACTTTGTCCCACTCCCTTTTGACTTACTGCAGTTTTCTTCTCAGAAATCCATTCCGTCTTCATGGATATAGCCATTATTTTCTATTCCTCTTACTCCTCAACTTCACCCCTGATCATTTTACTTGTTACAGTGATCTTGTTTCTTTTCATCCAAATTTTTCATTCAGCTAATTGTTTAACAAATATTTACATTTGTTAAGCATATTGTTATTACTTCTACCTTTGATGTTCAGCAATTTATGCCATGTTTCCTATAGGATGAGTCATAGTGAAACATTATAACTCACTGTCAATCATCTCATATCCCAATTTCTAATTTTTGATAGGCTGTAGTACAATGAACATTGTGGAAGTACTCAAAAATTTGCTGAATGAATGATTGATTGATTAATTATAGATTACATCTTGTTGGTGATGTTTATTACTACTAATGTTGATTGTTTCTAGGCATTTATTTCACCACAGTGATTTCTCTAAAAGAACATAGTCACAGAGAACATGGCTATTTTCTTTTCTATTAAATATTTTTGTCACAATATACTGTATTCACTTTTCTATTACCTTGTTTAGTAGAAAAATAACAAATGTGAAACAGAAAGTTTAAAGCAAAGTGAAACATGTTACCAGGTTTTAAAAATTATTTGTTAGTGTGTATTTTTCATATTATAGCTAAAAAAGTTTCTATGTCATAACATTTCTCCTACCTGGAAAAAAGCACTCGTACTTTCATCAAGAAAGTTCTAATTTAAATTACTAATCAAATTGAGATGGAATTTTGTTCTGGAAAGTTTAAAATAATTTGAAAGCTTCATAGTATTTAATTATTTTAAATATTTGTCTCATTGTTATGCCATAGAAGCTAAAATGTAATGAGACCAACTATTAGTATATAATTCAGAATTTTTTCCAAACCAGTATTAAATTTAAGTCTGTAAAATTAAAGTTGTATACATGAGTATCACACCCAAGGCCTAAAGAAGTATGACTCTTGCTATGAAGGTCTCAAGATTATTTTTAGCCATAATACATTTGAATCTTAGTTAACTGAAACCCAAGAAACTAGATCCTTTAGAGTTACAGTACTTATATTTTCTCTTTGAGGAAGAGGCAAACACATTGTAATATTTGGTTAACAGAGAAATTTTGAGAAAATGTCCAGTGAAATTTATACAAATGCCCATTTCTTTTCAACCAGAATCTCTAGCATTGCTCAGATGTATGACTCAAAGGTGTTTGCTGATTTTTTGTCAGCAACTTTTTTTGTCAAAGTTGAGAAAGAGAAAGAAAGAAACAGAAAATTACTGTATTAACCTCAAAATCTTTCATTCAAAGTAAAAAATAAAAATCTAAACAAAGATTATTTATTGGGTAAACCTTAAGTTAGAAAATTAAATTTCCTGCATTACTTCTTTCCCTGAATATTTTGGCTAATCAATTTAATGTAACATTTACCAGATATTGCTTACCAAAATTATGTATTTATGGTGGCTATAATCTATTTTAATGTTAAATCAAATATACTTTAACAGCAGGAATATTTTTTAAAAAATTTAAAATTATTTTATCATCATACCTGTTAAATTTGCTTTAGTTTTCAGGGGCTGATGAATTTGCAAATCCTGTGAATGAATCAGAAATTCCTGAATTCTTAAACTGAGTCTCTTAAAAATCCACAGTAACTGTTGTGTTCAGGCAGGGCTGTCCCTTGAATTGCTGTAGCAATTTAAGCAAATATAATCTGCTTGGAAAATACTTGGGTTGAATGAAAATTATGTATTTCTTTTCATTATCTGAAACTTTGTGGACTCTTAATTTAAATGCTTGTGTTCTTGGTCAGATTTATGTGGCTTACTTGTTTCTTTCCTCCTTAATTTTGGTTTGAGGAATGGCAAGAATTTCCTCTAATGTGAAAGGCAAACAGAACTAAATGAAACAGCATGTACTGATTACTGTTTTTATTTTCATTTTCATGCCAAAGAATTTTTCAAATTAAGGTTCACAGTAACATGGAGTTCAGTGTTTTGGCATTTTAAGGTGGAAGTCAGAGTCATCTTGAGACTTTGGTTATCTGATAACCTTGTGTTCTCACCAGTGCTTTCCTTTATTAAGACAGGGAATAGTTTATTTTTAAAATGAAATAGACTGTCATTTGTGACACAGATTAGATATATTGCTTTTCCATAAAAAGAATTATACCTTCTTTTCTATCAGCTTTCTCACTTTCCTCCCAAATATAGCCACTAGCATACCTTCTAATAAAATATTTGAAATAGAATTATTCTCTTTGTTATGGAATTTACTCAGAAGGTATATCTCTGATTTGTCTATTTTTACTAGTACAAAAAACAATTTTATAATTTTAAATAAGATGGAGTTAGAAACTTCTGCTGACCAACCATTTTTGCCTTTATTTTGCAGATGTAGGAAATTTACAAATTGCACTGAACAGTCTCTCCTGAAGAGTATCAGTTAACTACTTAAATGCTATATTTTTATACTAATGTTCTCATATTTTAAACAGAGAGTTAACTTGTATCTCTTGGCAGTGAATTTTGAGTTCATTCTTTTGGGAGATTCTTTCAAGCTTGTACAAACTAATAAGATAAAGTGATTCTTGAAATGTGTTTTTGTTTCCTCAAAATAGTATTTTCCACTAAGTTTTTACAAATAATTCACAAGATTTATTTGGTTATACTTCATACTTTTAAAATGTGTATAGTGTTTCAGGAGATGTTTTGGCAATATTATAAAAATCTTATCTGTTATTTGAGACACTGGTCTGTAAAACGTGGCAAATCATATTTGGGCCAAGATTTCATCCGTTACTGATCTTTTCCATATGTTTCCTATTAGTGTTTGTTCTTAAACCTCAGGCTTCCACACTAAGGAAGAGACAGCAAATTTGTGTACTTTATCCAAAAATTATTCTATATGCTCTGATAGTTCTTTTGGAAGATTAATTTAAAATTAGCAGCTTAATTTTTCTTTAATTCTTCATTTAACTCTGAGATTTGAACTTGTGATAGTGATTAGGTTATTCATGTTCTTAACAAATGTGAAAATATTTATCAATAAATAGCTAGAACACTGAGAATTAAAGGTAGTATCTAGGAAATTTAAATAAGGTTGATGATTTCATCCAGTTTTAGTTTGGTAGGGGATGGGAGAGTTGGTTTGAGTCAGACCTTAGAGGAAAACTAGAAGCTGCAAGTAATTGTGATAGTTCACTGTTTCAGTTGGAGTTTATTTTATTTTATTTTTTAATTAGTTAATTTATTTTGGCCATGTTGTGCAGCTTGCAGGATTGTAGTTCCTCTACCAAGGATTGAACCCTTACTCTCAGCAGTGAAAGCACAGAGTCCTAACCACTGGACTGCCAAGGAATTCCCCCAGTTGATGGTTATAACTGTAGCAATTAGGGAGAAAAGTCAGTTGAATTGGTGAAAATTTAAATTGCATTCTACGACTACAATTTGATTGAAGTAGATTCAATATCTCAGAGCCAAATAATTAGTGCTGGCTAGGAAAGATCTGACTGAGACCTAGTAATTATGGTAATAAACCATAATAAGCATTTTTAATTAATTTATTCATGCAGCTAATGCTTGTTGAACACCTGCTATATTCAAGGCAGTTTTAGTTGCTGAGGACCTAGCAGCTAAAATAGTCTCTTTTTATCATAGAAGAGGAAGATAGAAAATAAACATATATCAAGTGGTGTAGAGTGCAGTGGGAAAATGAATGAGCACAGAGGTATAAGTCAATAGTTCTGACGCTGCTGTGATGTATGCTGGAAAGGAATGGTACTGTAACTGGCAGAACTGCTGGAAGGAGCTTACAGATAGGCAAGTTGAGGTGGTGGGAATGAAAGGCAACAGTTGTTTTAGATCTCATTAACACTTGACATTATCTGACTGTTTCCCCAATTTATTTGGTATATGAAAGTATTACTTTTGATTTTAATTTCCATTTCCCTTATTACTAAACAGGTTGAACATTTTTTCAAATGTTTTTCAGCCATTTGGATTTTCTCTTCTAAGATATGCCTGTTAATTTTTTTTTTTTTTTTTNTAGTATTATCTGCTTTTGATCTTTTGGCCAACTAAGAAGAAAGTTCTTTCCTTGAAGACAGTTTGTCTTCTGAATCTGAGCTCATCCATTGAGCCCTCATTCATGGAAGACCTTGGCTCTATAGCTCAACTTTGTCCCACTCCCTTTTGACTTACTGCAGTTTTCTGCTCAGAAATCCATTCCGTCTTCATGGATATAGCCATTATTTTCTATTCCTCTTACTCCTCAACTTCACCCCTGATCATTTTACTTGTTACAGTGATCTTGTTTCTTTTCATCCAAATTTTTCATTCAGCTAATTGTTTAACAAATATTTACATTTGTTAAGCATATTGTTATTACTTCTACCTTTGATGTTCAGCAATTTATGCCATGTTTCCTATAGGATGAGTCATAGTGAAACATTATAACTCACTGTCAATCATCTCATATCCCAATTTCTAATTTTTGATAGGCTGTAGTACAATGAACATTGTGGAAGTACTCAAAAATTTGCTGAATGAATGATTGATTGATTAATTATAGATTACATCTGGTTGGTGATGTTTATTACTACTAATGTTGATTGTTTCTAGGCATTTATTTCACCACAGTGATTTCTCTAAAAGAACATAGTCACAGAGAACATGGCTATTTTCTTTTCTATTAAATATTTTTGTCACAATATACTGTATTCACTTTTCTATTACCTTGTTTAGTAGAAAAATAACAAATGTGAAACAGAAAGTTTAAAGCAAAGTGAAACATGTTACCAGGTTTTAAAAATTATTTGTTAGTGTGTATTTTTCATATTATAGCTAAAAAAGTTTCTATGTCATAACATTTCTCCTACCTGGAAAAAAGCACTCGTACTTTCATCAAGAAAGTTCTAATTTAAATTACTAATCAAATTGAGATGGAATTTTGTTCTGGAAAGTTTAAAATAATTTGAAAGCTTCATAGTATTTAATTATTTTAAATATTTGTCTCATTGTTATGCCATAGAAGCTAAAATGTAATGAGACCAACTATTAGTATATAATTCAGAATTTTTTCCAAACCAGTATTAAATTTAAGTCTGTAAAATTAAAGTTGTATACATGAGTATCACACCCAAGGCCTAAAGAAGTATGACTCTTGCTATGAAGGTCTCAAGATTATTTTTAGCCATAATACATTTGAATCTTAGTTAACTGAAACCCAAGAAACTAGATCCTTTAGAGTTACAGTACTTATATTTTCTCTTTGAGGAAGAGGCAAACACATTGTAATATTTGGTTAACAGAGAAATTTTGAGAAAATGTCCAGTGAAATTTATACAAATGCCCATTTCTTTTCAACCAGAATCTCTAGCATTGCTCAGATGTATGACTCAAAGGTGTTTGCTGATTTTTTGTCAGCAACTTTTTTTGTCAAAGTTGAGAAAGAGAAAGAAAGAAACAGAAAATTACTGTATTAACCTCAAAATCTTTCATTCAAAGTAAAAAATAAAAATCTAAACAAAGATTATTTATTGGGTAAACCTTAAGTTAGAAAATTAAATTTCCTGCATTACTTCTTTCCCTGAATATTTTGGCTAATCAATTTAATGTAACATTTACCAGATATTGCTTACCAAAATTATGTATTTATGGTGGCTATAATCTATTTTAATGTTAAATCAAATATACTTTAACAGCAGGAATATTTTTTAAAAAATTTAAAATTATTTTATCATCATACCTGTTAAATTTGCTTTAGTTTTCAGGGGCTGATGAATTTGCAAATCCTGTGAATGAATCAGAAATTCCTGAATTCTTAAACTGAGTCTCTTAAAAATCCACAGTAACTGTTGTGTTCAGGCAGGGCTGTCCCTTGAATTGCTGTAGCAATTTAAGCAAATATAATCTGCTTGGAAAATACTTGGGTTGAATGAAAATTATGTATTTCTTTTCATTATCTGAAACTTTGTGGACTCTTAATTTAAATGCTTGTGTTCTTGGTCAGATTTATGTGGCTTACTTGTTTCTTTCCTCCTTAATTTTGGTTTGAGGAATGGCAAGAATTTCCTCTAATGTGAAAGGCAAACAGAACTAAATGAAACAGCATGTACTGATTACTGTTTTTATTTTCATTTTCATGCCAAAGAATTTTTCAAATTAAGGTTCACAGTAACATGGAGTTCAGTGTTTTGGCATTTTAAGGTGGAAGTCAGAGTCATCTTGAGACTTTGGTTATCTGATAACCTTGTGTTCTCACCAGTGCTTTCCTTTATTAAGACAGGGAATAGTTTATTTTTAAAATGAAATAGACTGTCATTTGTGACACAGATTAGATATATTGCTTTTCCATAAAAAGAATTATACCTTCTTTTCTATCAGCTTTCTCACTTTCCTCCCAAATATAGCCACTAGCATACCTTCTAATAAAATATTTGAAATAGAATTATTCTCTTTGTTATGGAATTTACTCAGAAGGTATATCTCTGATTTGTCTATTTTTACTAGTACAAAAAACAATTTTATAATTTTAAATAAGATGGAGTTAGAAACTTCTGCTGACCAACCATTTTTGCCTTTATTTTGCAGATGTAGGAAATTTACAAATTGCACTGAACAGTCTCTCCTGAAGAGTATCAGTTAACTACTTAAATGCTATATTTTTATACTAATGTTCTCATATTTTAAACAGAGAGTTAACTTGTATCTCTTGGCAGTGAATTTTGAGTTCATTCTTTTGGGAGATTCTTTCAAGCTTGTACAAACTAATAAGATAAAGTGATTCTTGAAATTTGTTTTTGTTTCCTCAAAATAGTATTTTCCATTAAGTTTTTACAAATAATTCACAAGATTTATTTGGTTATACTTCATACTTTTAAAATGTGTATAGTGTTTCAGGAGATGTTTTGGCAATATTATAAAAATCTTATCTGTTATTTGAGACACTGGTCTGTAAAACGTGGCAAATCATATTTGGGCCAAGATTTCATCCGTTACTGATCTTTTCCATATGTTTCCTATTAGTGTTTGTTCTTAAACCTAAGGCTTCCACACTAAGGAAGAGACAGCAAATTTGTGTACTTTATCCAAAAATTATTCTATATGCTCTGATAGTTCTTTTGGAAGATTAATTTAAAATTAGCAGCTTAATTTTTCTTTAATTCTTCATTTAACTCTGAGATTTGAACTTGTGATAGTGATTAGGTTATTCATGTTCTTAACAAATGTGAAAATATTTATCAATAAATAGCTAGAACACTGAGAATTAAAGGTAGTATCTAGGAAATTTAAATAAGGTTGATGATTTCATCCAGTTTTAGTTTGGTAGGGGATGGGAGAGTTGGTTTGAGTCAGACCTTAGAGGAAAACTAGAAGCTGCAAGTAATTGTGATAGTTCACTGTTTCAGTTGGAGTTTATTTTATTTTATTTTTTAATTAGTTAATTTATTTTGGCCATGTTGTGCAGCTTGCAGGATTGTAGTTCCTCTACCAAGGATTGAACCCTTACTCTCAGCAGTGAAAGCACAGAGTCCTAACCACTGGACTGCCAAGGAATTCCCCCAGTTGATGGTTATAACTGTAGCAATTAGGGAGAAAAGTCAGTTGAATTGGTGAAAATTTAAATTGCATTCTACGACTACAATTTGATTGAAGTAGATTCAATATCTCAGAGCCAAATAATTAGTGCTGGCTAGGAAAGATCTGACTGAGACCTAGTAATTATGGTAATAAACCATAATAAGCATTTTTAATTAATTTATTCATGCAGCTAATGCTTGTTGAACACCTGCTATATTCAAGGCAGTTTTAGTTGCTGAGGACCTAGCAGCTAAAATAGTCTCTTTTTATCATAGAAGAGGAAGATAGAAAATAAACATATATCAAGTGGTGTAGAGTGCAGTGGGAAAATGAATGAGCACAGAGGTATAAGTCAATAGTTCTGACGCTGCTGTGATGTATGCTGGAAAGGAATGGTACTGTAACTGGCAGAACTGCTGGAAGGAGCTTACAGATAGGCAAGTTGAGGTGGTGGGAATGAAAGGCAACAGTTGTTTTAGATCTCATTAACACTTGACATTATCTGACTGTTTCCCCAATTTATTTGGTATATGAAAGTATTACTTTTGATTTTAATTTCCATTTCCCTTATTACTAAACAGGTTGAACATTTTTTCAAATGTTTTTCAGCCATTTGGATTTTCTCTTCTAAGATATGCCTGTTAATTTTTTTTTTTTTTTTTGCTCATTTTTCTGTTATGTTATTTGTCTTTGTGAATGACTTAGGGTTTCTTTTTATATATATTATGGCTACCTATCTTTTGTTATATGCATGACTGTGTCATTTTTCAGTTGATTCTCCTGGGTTTTTGAGGTACATATGAATCATATCCAAATGATATTGTACCTTCTTTCTTAATATTTTTGAAGGGATAGCTTGTATTTCAAGAAGACATTTGCTAATCTTTACTATTCAGACAGCTAGACTGTTGGTTTATATTTCTCTCAGTTAACACCTAACTAAACCATGTGAGATAAAAAATACAGTTCATATCAATAAACCACACAGTAACAAAACTGGGAGACACCATAGAAACCTCATCATATAAGGAAGTATAAAGAGAAGAATTTTATTTTTCTTTTAAATTAATTTCTTTATTTTAATTGGAGGCTAATTACCGTATTTTGGTGGGTTTTGCCATACATTGACATGAATCAGCCATGGGTGTTCATGTGTCCCCGCTTCCTCAACCTCCCGCCCCTGCCCAGGGAATATAAAATATGTATTTCCGCAAAGCATGAGAAATCCAGAGACTAAACTGTTTAACTAGAAATTGAGGGTCAAAATAAATCAAATTCTCACCAAAAAAAGAAAAAGAATTTTTAAAGGCCAGTATACTATTAGGCACAAATGGCAGAGAGTGCAAAAGAGCACTCAGAGTCTCATGGAGCATCCAGTACTCTCCACCCTCACACAAATTTCCAAAATAGGGAGGTTCAAGAGGGAGGAGACGTGTATACCTGTGGCTAATTCATATTGATGTATAGCAGAAACAAAAGTAATCTTGCAAAGGGATTATCCTTCAATTAAAAATAGATTTTTTTAAAGTCGGCTTGCCAATTCAAGAGAAGCAGAAAAATAAAGTTGTTTATATAATCCATTCAGTGTTTTGTTTTGTCTTTATTTTCACTGACTGCGAATAAAGTACAA
Source organism: Neotragus moschatus (assembly GCA_006410615.1). Classification (NCBI taxonomy): domain Eukaryota; kingdom Metazoa; phylum Chordata; class Mammalia; order Artiodactyla; family Bovidae; genus Neotragus; species Neotragus moschatus. Next base: position 129,402 of record SJYA01001417.1, read on the forward strand.
AGCAATAGCATGTTCAGATTCAGGAAAAAGTGATAAGATGTGTTTCCCTTTGCCAAATTAATGAGAATTTTTTGTTTTGTTTTGTTTTGTTGTTGTTGTTGTTGTTAACGAGGATGGGATATGTGGATCCAGGGAGCAGAATTCCTATTACTTATGTTTACTTAGTTCAGTTCAGTCACTCAGTCATGTCTGTTTTTTTCGACCCCATGGACTGCAAAACTGCAGGCTTCCCTGTCCATCACCAGTTCTTGGAGCCTACTTAAACTCGTGTCCATCAGGTTGGTGATGCCATCCAGCCATCTCTTCCTCTATCGTCCCCTTCTCCTCCCACCTTCAATCTTTCCGAGCATCAGGGTCTTTTACAATGAGTCGGTTCTTCACATCAGGTGGCCAAAGTATTGGAGTTTCAGCTTCATCATCAGTCTTTCCAATGAATATTAAGGACTGATTCCCTTTAGGATTGACTAGTTTGGTCTCCTTGCCGTCCAAGGGACTCTCAAGAGTCTTCTCCAACGCCACAGTTCAAAAGCATCAGTTCTTCAGCACTCCAGCTTGCCTTATAGTCCAACTCTCACATCCATACATGACTACTGGAAAAACCATAACTTTAACTACAGGGACCTTTGTTGGCAAAGTAATGTCTCTGCTTTTTAATATGCTGTCTAGGTTGGTCATAGCTTTTCTTCCAAGGAACAAGTGTCTTTTAATTTCATGGCTACAGTCATCATTTGCAGTGATTTTGGAACTCCCAAAATAAAGTGTCACTGTTTCCCCATCTTTTACCATGAAGTGATGGAACTGGATTCCATGATCTTAGTTTTCTGAATGATAAGTTTTAAGCCAGCTTTTTCACTTTTTTCTTTCATGTTCATCAAGGGGCTCTTTAGTTCTTCTTCGCTTCTGCCATAAGGATAGCTTATCTGAGGTTATTGATATTTCTCCCGGCAATCTTGATTCTAGCTTGTGCTTCATCCAGCCTGGCATTTCTCATGATATACTCTGTATATAAGTTAAATAAGCATGGTGACAATATACAACCTTGACGTACTCCTTTCCCGGTTTGGAACCAGTCTGTTGTTCCATGTCCAGTTCTAACTGTTGCTTCTTGACCTGCATACAGATTTCTCAGGAGGCAGGTCAAGTGGTCTAGTATTCCCATCTCTTGAAGAATTTTTCAGTTTGTTGTGATCCACACAGTCAAAGACTTTAGCATAGTCAATCAAGCAAAAGTAGATGTTTTTCTGGAACTCTTTTGCTTTTTTGATGATCCAGCGGATGTTGGCAATTTAATCTCTAGTTCTCTGCCTTTTCTAAATCCAGCTTGAACATCTGGAAGTTCACAGTTCACATACTGTTGCATCCTGGCTTGGAGAATTTTGAGCATTACTTTGCTAGAGTGTGAGATTAGTGCAGTTGTGCGGTAGTTTGAACATTCTTTGGTATTGCCTTTCTTTGGGATTGGAATGTTTACTCAGGTTAACAGTTATTAAGGAAATTTTTAGGAGATGGTTATATTGCCAGTGGCAAAGTTCTGGTATGGGTATGTCTGCTTGGTGCAGTGAGTGAGTGAATGGATGTTTGCTGGTTGAAGTAGGAGTATGAACTAGGAGGGAGCATGGAAGAACCTTCTGAAGTGATAGAAATCTTTTATATCTTGATCTCCTTTGAACAAATGGTGCTAAGACAACTGGGTCACATGCAAAAATTTGGTTAAAATGGAATAAAGATCTAAGTTTCAGAGCTAATACTATTACAGTTCAGAAGAAAAATTAGTCATTATCACCTTGGGTTAGTTAGGTGTCAGTTTCTTAGATGTGACCCTGAAAGCATAAGAAACGGAAGAAAAATAGATAAATTGGTTAACATTAAAATTTAGATTTCTTTTTCCGTACCAAAAGATACCACAAGAGTGGGGGGGAAAGTTTGCAAATCATATATATGATTAAGAACTTGTGTCTAGAATAGTTAATAAACTCATACAAGTCAATAATAATGATAATGACAAATTTACAATGACTGGAGAATCTAAATAAATGTTTCTCCAAAGATAATAAATGATCAATAAATACATGAAAAGATGCTTAACATCTCTGATCATGAGGAAAATGTACATCAGAACCACAGTGAGGTACTACTTCATGCTTTCTAATAGCTGAAGTAAAATATATGGACAACTGTGAGTATTGGTGACGATGTGGAAAAATTAGAATCTGTATATATTGCTGATGAAAATTTACAATGGCACAGCCACTTTGGAAAACAATCTACAGTTCCTCAAATAACTGAACATAAAGTTTCCACTTGACGAATCAGTTTTACTCCTAAGTATATAGCCAGGAAAAACGAAGATATATGTTCACACAAAAACTGTATGCATATATTTATAGCAGCATATTTATAATAGCCAAAAAGTAAAAACAACTTAAAGGTCCCATCAGCTGATGTATGAATGAATTAAAGTGGTCCATTCATACAATGGAGTATTGCTGCTGCTGCTGCTAAGTCACTTCAGTTGTGTCCAACTCTGTGCAACCCCATAGATGGCAGCCCACCAGGTTCCCCTGTCCCTGGGATTCTCCAGGCAAGAACATAGGAGTGGGTTGCCATTTCCTTCTCCAGTGCATGAAGGTGAAAAATGAAAGTGAAATTGCTCAGTCGTGTCTGACTCTTAGCGACCCCATAGACTGCAGCCTACCAGGCTCCTCCATCCATGGGATTTTCCAGGCAAGAGTACATTGCCTTCTTCATATGAAATGTCCAGAATAGGCAAATTGATAAAAACAGTGGATTTGTGGTTACCTAAGGCTGGGAGTAAATGAAGAGTGATTTTAATCAGGACAGGATTTCCTTTTGAAGTGACAAAAATGTTCTGAAATTAATTGTGTGATGCCTGCCAACCTTGAATATATTAAAAATCTTAGAGCTATATGCTGTTTTTTGAGCTGTATGCTATAAATGGTGAATTGTATGATATGTGAATTATACCTCAAATAATGCTGTTATTAAAAATAGTAATAATGATGGGAGTGTAAATGAATATAATTGGCTATAAGAATTCCCAGATTGCTTAGTGGTAAAGAATCCACCTGCCAGTGTAGGAGCTGCAGGAGATGTGGGTTCGATCCCTGGGTCAGGAAGAGCCCTGGAGAAGGAAATGGCAGCCCACTCCAGTATTCTTGCCTGGAAAATCCCCTGGACAGAGGAGCTTGGCGGTCTACCATTCATGGGGTCGCAAAGAGTTAGACATAACTGAACATCCTTACACACACATAAGTTGGTCATTTTAAAAATTGAGTCAGAAGTACATGAAAGTCCATTTTAGTGTCTTTCAACTTTTGCTTCCTTTATAAATTTTCCTTATTAAAAAAGAAATCTCTAAATGATAATTCAAAAAGTCACACATATCCCAGTGTTCATTGCAGCACTGTTTATTAGGTTGGTGAAAAAGTAATTGCTGTTTCATATATGGCACCCCACTCCAGTACTCTTGCCTGGAAAATCCCATGGACAGAGGAGCCTGGTAGGCTGCAGTCCGTGGGGTCGCTGAGTCGGACAGGACTGAGCAACTTCACTTTCACTTTTCACTTTCATGCATTGGAGAAGGAAATGGCAACCCACTCCAGTGTTCTTGCCTGGAGAATCCGAGGGGTGGCAGAGCCTGGTGGGCTGCCATCTATGGGGTCGCACAGGGTCGGACATGACTGAAGCGACTTAGCAGCAGCAGCAGCAGCAGGGCTCAGACACATCTTTATTAATCAAAATAGGAACCATTACAATCTACACATTTTTGCCAATGAGAAATAGTTTTCATATAGTGTAAAAATCTGTACTTTAGGATTCACTGAACTTTTGGAAAGCATTTTCTGTATGCTGCCAGTTGTGGAAGCATTTTCCCTGCAAAAATTTTTTGAGAGGCTTGAAGAAGTAGTAGTCAGTTGGCGAGAGGTCAGGTGAATATGGAGAACAAGGCAAAACTCCTTAGCCCAGTTCAATCAACCAAAGTATTGATTGTGTGATGTGTGGTCGAGCGTTGTCATGGAGAATTGAGCCCATTCTGTTGACCCGTGCCAGCTGCAGGTATTGCAGTTTTCTGTATATCTCATTGATTTGCTGAGCGTATTTCTCAGATATAATGGTTTTGCCAGGATTCAGAAAGCTATAATGGACCACACTGACAGCAGATCACCAAACTTTGACCATGATCTTTTTCTGGCGCTGGTTTGGCTTTGAGAAGTGCTTTGAAACTTCTCAGTTCAGGCACTGAACTGGTCATCACTGGTTGTCATATAAAATCCACTTTTCATCGAATGTCACAGTCCAATCGAGAAATGGTTCATTGTTGCACAGAATAAGAGAAGCCAACACTTCAAAACAGCGATTTTTTTTTTTCAATCAGCTCATGAGGCAACACTTCCTGAGTTTTTTCACCTTTCCAGTTTGCTTCAAGTGCAGGCTGTAGAGTGGTTAACATTGAGTTCTTCAACAATTTCTCATGTGGTTTTAAGAGGTTAAGCTTTGGTGATTGCTCTCAATTGGTCGTTGTCAACTTCTGATCCCAGCCACTGTGCTCCTCATCTTCAAGACTCTCGTCTCCTTTGCAAAACTTCTTGAACCACCGCTGCTCTGTACATTCTTTACCAGTTCTTCGGCCAAATGTTGTTGATGTTGCAAGTTATCTCTGCTGCTTTATGACCCATTTTGAATGGAGTAAGCAAATCACTTGAATTTGCTTTTTGTGTAACATCATTTCCCTAGTCTAAAATACATATAAATTACATTTAATTTATATTATGTGTAATATAAATATAAAGCAAGTAGTAAGTAATTAGCAAAAAAACTTAAAGAAATGCACATTGAAATGATGCATAACATAACCACATTTACTTAAGAGCGTATTCCAATATAAAACAGCAAAATTCAACAATATAATACCACAATGACTTTTGCACCAACCTAATACAGTAGTCAGAACATGAAGGCAACCTAGATGTCCATCCACAGATGAATGGATAAAGAAGTTGTGGTACATATATATATATATATATATATACACACACACAATGGAATATTGCTCAGCCATAAAAAGGGATGAATTTCAGTTAGTTGAACTGAGGTGGATGAACCTGAAGCCTGTTATACAGAGTGAAGTAAGTCAGAAAGAGAAAGGTAAATATCACATATTAATGCATGTATATGGAATCTAGGAAAAGGATACTGATGAAACTGTTTGCAGAGCAGGAATAAAGACACAGGTGTAGAGAATGGACTTGTGGACAGAGCACGGGAAGGAGAGGGTGGGACAAACTGAGAGAGTAGCTTTGAAATATATGCATTACCATATGTAAAATACATAGCTAGTGGGAAGTTGCTGCATAACACAGGGAGCTCAGCCTGGTGCTCTGTGATGACTTAGAGGTGTGGGATTCCCCCCACGATGGAAGGGCTCATTTTCAAGTAGTTGTCTTTATTATCATATTATTGTTTCACCAAGGGAGAGATGTTACTGCTAGGAATGCTTACCTTGCTACAGCACTATTCAGAGCTAATTGGGTGGGAGGATCTGTTTCATTTAGAGTTCTCCAGAGCCTGTGATAGACACTATAATAAATCCTTTCAAAAACACTGAATGCATTGATAGAAAATGCCATCTGCCCCTATTTCAGAGTAGTATGGGACACACAATACATCTGCATCAGGTAAGTATACGTCTGTGAGAGAGCTGCAGGTGGCAGGGGGTGGGGGCATCTAGGATGAAAAGAAGATATGTGGGATAAAAACACACTGCTTTGTTAAAGTAAGGATAAAGGCTTTTTATTTCCTTTCAATAAACACCCTTTGTTGATTCCATAAGTATGTTTTGAGGTAACGAAGTGTGCTGCCCTTTGGTGGGAGAGAGAAAAGGGATGCAAACCTAACTAAAACATAATACTGGGCCTTCCTTGGCAGTCCAGTGGTTATTGCTGGTTTAATCCCTGGTTGGGGAACTAAGATCCCATGTGCCTCTTGGCCCAAAAACCAGAACATAAAACAGAAGCAGTATTGTAACAAATTCAATAAAGACTTTAAAAATGGTCCATATTTTTTAAAAATCTTAAAAAAGAATACAGTGCTTACAATCAAGATATCTACAATTCTCTAGAGAACATGAAAGGGAAAAAACATATTTAAATAACCACAATAAGTTAAGATTGTGATAAGTGCAAAAGAGAAGCATATTAAAATACTGGGAAGGTTCTGGAGATGGGATGTGAGAAACCACATCTGTTTGTGGGAGAATCAGGAAGATGAACTGAGAAGGGTGAACTTTGACACAGATAATTGAAGTTGGGAAAGATTTTGACAGATGCACAAGATGCGGTGCTAATAAAGTCACAGAAGCAGAAAATACAGAGCATAGTTGAAAAATAGTAAATAATTTTCAACTGGAGTATAAAAAGATGTAAACATGAAATAAAAATCTCAAAAATCATAGATAATCTTGAAAGGTGAATTAAGCATCTTTTGTAATTCTATAATCAATGGGAACTCTTATAGTCTTTTGATAAAGGACTGATAACCCAGGTAAGTCTGTTTGGTTAGTCATGATAGAGCTGAATTGGCAAAATGAGGCCAGGAACTTATTTTGATACTCCAAATAGAAAATAAAGTGATTTTGTGGTATGGTGAATGAGAATAAAAAGGAAGGAATGGATGCAAGTAACGTGGGAGGTAGAGCAGGAATGGCACTTGCTGAAGATTAAAACCAGAAAGATTGGGGGAAAGAAGAGTTCAAGAGGGTCTGTGTAGTTTGAAAAAATTGTTTTTGATGTTGATTTTTATTGAATTTTTTATCTCCAACTGTTTGGATTTTGAGAGTTTGTTACTCCCCAGTAAAATCCGCTTTTGAGAGGTGGATTTCAGAGGTCTCACCTAAAACATTATGGCTAATGTTTAGAATTGCATGAGTTTATCAGGAGCAAAGTGAAGAGGCCAAAACAGTTTTGAGGAGGAACACTAGCCATTAAAGAGCAACCTGAAAGGCATGATGTGTGGAAGCCAATAAGCGTAGAATCTCCAGGGGGAAGCACTGTCCACTATTTTATAAGGTTGATCTCACTAACTAAAACATTAGTGTTTTATCATGGTTAAAAGCTTTGAGCTAGACTGCTGGGATCAAATCCTAGATAGGTAAAGGTACCTGCCTCATAGGGCTGTTGTGAGGATTAAATGAATAAATGCAGGTAAGGCATTTGGAAGACTATCTGAAAATGTTCTTTACACACCTCCAAGATAAGACAAAAACTGGAATTAGAAAGGAAAGAAAAATAATGCTGTAGTTTAAGGAGAAACAAAATTGATTTAAAAAAAAAGCTTTTAGCAACTTCAGGTGATTTTCTACAAGTATTATATTTGTTTTGTGAGTTCTGTGATCTTTTTTACTGTAGTATTTGGAAGGAAATAAAGGTAGATAGCCCTGAGATTTTTTTTTTCTACCTGGAAGCCCTTATTAAACTCAGTAAGTTGCAGTAATTCATTTGCTTCCAAAATTTAACAGATTTTTAGTGGGTAATATTTTGTATTTACCATAAAATATGATTAAGAAAACTTTAATACAGTTTTGGATGCTTATAATTTTATTACTGATTTGCTTTTTGCAAACTTACAACCAAAACTGGTTAACAGCTGTGGGATGAAAGACACAGACATTAACTACAGGAAATTAATTTTAGTGATTTCAGGAATCATTTCCGGTAGAAAATTTTGCTGCCTTTCATTTTTAAAAAGAAAAGCTTCTTTCTTTTTAAGCTTTTCTATTCAGATCATAGGGCTTTCCAGGTGGCTAAGTGGTAAAGAGTCTTCCTGCCAATGCAGAAGCCACAGGAGACATGGGTTTGATCCCCGTGTTGGGAATATCCCCTGGAGGAGGAAATGACAGCCCGTTAGAGTATTCTTGCCAGAATAACAGCATGGACAGAGGAGCCTGGTGAACTATAGTCTATGGGGTCCCAAAGAATCAGACATGACTGACTGAACAAACACGTTCAGATCATAAACTAATTTATTTGTTTAGATGATTCTAACCTTAGCACTAACTTATAAATTTAATTATTAATTCCCAAAACTGGATTATTACAATTTCAGTGAATTTCTACTTATGTTCTCATAAGTAGCATGATGTCACATCTTATTTTTATGATATATTGTGGAAACCGAATTGTCTTTGTTAAAACTATTAGAACTTTAGAACATTTTAATTTTAAGATGATTGTCATTGTTATATATCCTTTTTTAAAGATTTATTTATTTTTTGGCTCTGTTGGGTCTTCATTGCATGCAGGCTTTCTCCAGTTGCAGTGAACACAGCCTACTCTTTGTTACAGTGTGCGGGCTTCTCATTGCTGTGGCTTCTCTTATCACAGAGCGCAGGCTCTAGGTGCGTGGACTCTAGAGCGTTGGCCCAGTAATTGTGGCGCATGGACTTAGTTGCTCCACAGCATGTGGGATCTTCCCCAACCAGGGATTGAACTGGTGTCCACCGCATTGCAAAGTGAATTCTTAACCATTGGATCACCAGGGAAGCCCTCTTAAGAATTTTTTTTTGCTTTTAAACTTTATAATCTTTCATTTTTCTTGTCAATAAATTATTGTCCAGTATAATAGTTAAGCATATTTCATGAATATGGTTTACAGAGCATTTTTCATATACTTTTTTCATTCAGTTCTTACAGCAACCTATCAGATCAGTAGTGTGTGTCATCCCTACCCTTTTTAGATGAGAAGACCGGTTCAAAGAGATGGTGATTGGCTCAAGGCTATAAATGGAACTGGATTTCTGGGTATATATTCTCAACTCAGACCTCTGCATTCCTGGGCTCTTTCTGTTATATCACTACTGGTGGTATTATTTTAATCACACTTTGATCTTGCCCTTGCAATTTTCAGTTCAGTCACTCAGTCGTGTCTGACTCTTTGCAACCCCATGGACAGCAGCATGCCAGGCTTCCCTGTCCATCACCATCTCTCAGAGCTTGCTCAAACTCATGTTCGTTGGTGATGCCATCCAACTATCTAATCCTCTGTAGTCCCCTTCTCCTCCTGCCTTCAATCTTTTCCAGTATCAGGGTCTTTTCCAATGAGTCAGGTCTTTGCATCCAGTGACCAAAGTATTGGAGTTTCAGCTTCAGCATCAGTCCTTCCAATTAATATTCAGGACTGATTTCCTTTAGGATCGACTGTTTTACCAAACAAAAATAACTATTTTATTTCAGGTTTGCAAACTTGTGCCAGAATTTAGAAATTAAGTAAATTTTCTATAAATCAGTGGTTCTCAGCCAGCTACAGTTTGGCTCCACTTTTCCCCCTGGCACATTGGCATGTTTTGGAAAAATAATTGATTGTCACACTGTGGTGCAAGTGCTACTGGCATCTAGTAAATACAGACCAAGGAGCTGCCAGACATTCTGGAAAGGACAGGATAGCACCCCTTCTCTGTTCTGCCTCGGCCCCATCCCACCCAGAATGATCTAGCCTAGTGTCAGCAGTTGGGAAACCTCACTGTGAAGAACGGATCTGTTTACTCTTTCTTGATCTGGATATCCCAATCCTCCACCCCTTTTTATGTGTTTGTAATGTATGGCTCTCCCCCAAATTATTTGAAGTCTAGTTTTTGAAGTGGTTTACTATAAAGATGACTAGCTCCCATAGCACAGGTATGATCTGGGTTGTTTCAATACTATTATTAAGAATAAGCATTAACAATGTACTAAAAGTGTCACATATAAGAGTTTTATCAAAAATAGTTTATTTTTCTGGGTGGGGGAAGAAAAAACAAAGCACAAATATTTTATTTCAAGCCAATATTTTAATGTTTTCCTTATTTTTTTTAGTTTTATTTACGTTGAACACCAAAAAATACATATGTAAGTATTGTTAATTTTTATACAAAGCTAGTTTCTATTTAATGATCTGCCTATTCAGTTATACAAGATGTGTTCTTCAGAGTTATCCAGTCTGTGCATATTTAAGGAGACAGTTTGGTGTAGAGTTGATAGTATCCAGTCTCTTCCAACCAAGGTCTTACAAAGGGACATCTTGAAAATATTCGTTAGCATTGAAGTGACAGTGTTATATAACCTAACAATTGACGCACTGTTAAAAGCTTATAATAACTGTAATAATAAAAAAATGTGAGATTTATATAAACACTCACTATGCATTTCTATAGAGAGTTTATAATCAGATAATAATAATTAAAAAGAAAAGTATGTGCTACAGCTTGAAAAACAGCTGTATGAATAGCATCTGTTTGAGTTGGTAATAAACACTGAAGACTTTATTATNTATATCACTACTGGTGGTATTATTTTAATCACACTTTGATCTTGCCCTTGCAATTTTCAGTTCAGTCACTCAGTCGTGTCTGACTCTTTGCAACCCCATGGACAGCAGCATGCCAGGCTTCCCTGTCCATCACCATCTCTCAGAGCTTGCTCAAACTCATGTTCGTTGGTGATGCCATCCAACTATCTAATCCTCTGTAGTCCCCTTCTCCTCCTGCCTTCAATCTTTTCCAGTATCAGGGTCTTTTCCAATGAGTCAGGTCTTTGCATCCAGTGACCAAAGTATTGGAGTTTCAGCTTCAGCATCAGTCCTTCCAATTAATATTCAGGACTGATTTCCTTTAGGATCGACTGTTTTACCAAACAAAAATAACTATTTTATTTCAGGTTTGCAAACTTGTGCCAGAATTTAGAAATTAAGTAAATTTTCTATAAATCAGTGGTTCTCAGCCAGCTACAGTTTGGCTCCACTTTTCCCCCTGGCACATTGGCATGTTTTGGAAAAATAATTGATTGTCACACTGTGGTGCAAGTGCTACTGGCATCTAGTAAATACAGACCAAGGAGCTGCCAGACATTCTGGAAAGCACAGGATAGCACCCCTTCTCTGTTCTGCCTCGGCCCCATCCCACCCAGAATGATCTAGCCTAGTGTCAGCAGTTGGGAAACCTCACTGTGAAGAACGGATCTGTTTACTCTTTCTTGATCTGGATATCCCAATCCTCCACCCCTTTTTATGTGTTTGTAATGTATGGCTCTCCCCCAAATTATTTGAAGTCTAGTTTTTGAAGTGGTTTACTATAAAGATGATTAGCTCCCATAGCACAGGTATGATCTGGGTTGTTTCAATACTATTATTAAGAATAAGCATTAACAATGTACTAAAAGTGTCACATATAAGAGTTTTATCAAAAATAGTTTATTTTTCTGGGTGGGGGAAGAAAAAACAAAGCACAAATATTTTATTTCAAGCCAATATTTTAATGTTTTCCTTATTTTTTTTAGTTTTATTTACGTTGAACACCAAAAAATACATATGTAAGTATTGTTAATTTTTATACAAAGCTAGTTTCTATTTAATGATCTGCCTATTCAGTTATACAAGATGTGTTCTTCAGAGTTATCCAGTCTGTGCATATTTAAGGAGACAGTTTGGTGTAGAGTTGATAGTATCCAGTCTCTTCCAACCAAGGTCTTACAAAGGGACATCTTGAAAATATTCGTTAGCATTGAAGTGACAGTGTTATATAACCTAACAATTGACGCACTGTTAAAAGCTTATAATAACTGTAATAATAAAAAAATGTGAGATTTATATAAACACTCACTATGCATTTCTATAGAGAGTTTATAATCAGGTAATAATAATTAAAAAGAAAAGTATGTGCTACAGCTTGAAAAACAGCTGTATGAATAGCATCTGTTTGAGTTGGTAATAAACACTGAAGACTTTATTATAAAAAAGTTTTAAACGTAAAGACAGTAAGTCTTAAAGATGTGAGAATTTGAATAAGATTATATCAAACCATACTTCAACATTATTAGAAATATTACAGTAATATCCAACTTTTTAAAGATGGAATAAGAATAGTATAATGTATTCTTTATATAACCGTACTTGTCTATTTTCTTTTACTTATAGCAAATGAAAGAACACAAATTTTGCTAAGTCAAGCATTCCATTTACAGTACAGTTCTTTTTTAAATGCACTTGATAACAAAGTGTTAAATACTGAATGTCTTATTTTTTGTTACTGAGAAAGAACGTTCAAGCATGAAATTTATGCAAAATCATTTACATGTAAAAGGAAACTGCAATATATGCCTATTTCCTTTAATCCTGATGTATCAATAGTTTTTGCAAAATTCTGTTGAAATTTATTGTCATACAATAAGTCAGCAGACTTAACCACATGGGAATAGATTTTTGCATTGATGCATAGTACCACCATTATTAATAGAGTTCAAGTATTCCAAATATAACAATTTTTGAATTTTATATTAAATGTATATCACTAATTACTGATTATCACTTCCTGAAGTTCCCAAGCTGAACACTCATTCTGCTCAAAACACAACGAAATGTTGCAGGTTGTACCTCCCAATACTTTACCGGGTTGTTGGATAAACTTATTGCACTATATAAAGATTTCTTCATCTTTGGCACTGTTGGGCAGAAATCATTCACTCCCACTTTTGTAATTGAATTAGAATGAAGAAAGATTATCTGTTGTAATAAGGGGAAAGAATGGATTAAAAATTCTTGATACATGTGAAAAAGAAGAAATTCTATTTGTAGTCAGCATTTGTTCATGGCTTTGTCTCTGTTTTGAACTGATTTGGACATATTTTGCTTAAAATATATGTGCTCATTTATGCCTGTTAAATATTTATTATAAAGACTCAAGCTCCTGTATTATACAGAAAGTGCTGTATATATAAAGTGTGGTGTAGTACTCTTGCCAAAGCCCAGGTCATCCTGTTTAGCACATACCATCCTCCTGTCCCTGTCTCTCTCTTTCTCTCTCTACATACGCACACACTCACACACATACATAGATGAAAGTTTTCTGTCATACAGTAAGTCAGTAGACTTACCACATGGGAATAGCTTTTTGCTTTTATGCATGTAATACCCAGCTTTTATATATGGATGTGTGTGTGTAGGGTTATTTCAGTACCATATGCAATAATGTGTTTTTAAAGTATTAGAAATGAGTGGAAGAATGAAATTTAATGCTCTAAGAATTAGTTTTACAATATGAATGTGAAGAATTTTTAGCTAGCATTTTCTGTGTTCAAAGGAGAGAAGTGTAGATAGAGCTACTTTTTTGTTTTATAGAAAAATATGTCTATCGATGTCTTAAATACATTATCTGTAATATAGCGTCAATAGTTGAATCTTTATTTGCACCAGTGGACACAATACATTTATATAGGGTGTGTATATGTCTTGTTAAATTATTACTTAGGAAAAAAAATGGAAAATATAAGACCTTCCCTTCATTCCCTTTAATAGCCCTATAAATTCCTTCTTTGGACTCTTTTGGCAACTGAGATTTCTAGGACGTAAAAGCAATCTACTTAACTAACAATGTTTTGGCATATTATGAAGAAGGAGCCTTTTGCTGGCAGGCTAGGATACCAGTTCTAGCTTTTGTTACCTCTTCATTTTGCTTTGGTGAGATTGATCTGAGCCAGTCCTGAGAACTGTAGGCATTGCTAAAACCTCTAAGTTTTGTGTTGGAGTCACTGCTGTCCTCTATTAATCTTGGGAACTTCGTGGCAGATGCATTATATGGTTTCCTAGGAACTCAGCAGCAGTGCAAGATGTATTTTACCACAGCATTGACCTCATTGAGAATGGAAAACAGTGCTGGGCATGGGTGTGTTTGCTCTGTGGACGTTCATTGAATGTATCCTTATGACTATGTTTGTGTTATAATTTTGTTTAATCTTTTTAATGCTAGCAATTGTATGGATAGATTTAAGATGCTCAGAATCTAGGATCAGTATTATGGAGTAAAGTACTCAAAGACTGGACAGCTTAAAGGAGGGAAGACCCCACTTGTGCCCACCGTTTAAATAAATAAAAAAAAAAAGATTATACACAACATTTAAAAAAAAAAAAAAGCAGAAGTCATAATCTTAATTGGCAGATTAGCACCTGCCAATTTCACATGCATTTTGATGGCTTCTAAGCCAAAGGGTTCTTTTTGTGTAGTGAACAAAACTTATTTGAAGAAAAATCAGACAGAAAGAAATGTAGAAGCAAGTGGCTCAAGACCCAGTTTTGTTCTCAATATGTTTTTCCTTAGACAATTAGGACTTTGTACAATATATCAAGGAAAACACATAAGAAAAATGGACTAAAGGTGATTGAGAGTAAGTAGGGATGCTTAATTTGAGGTCCATAAATGGAAATCGGGAAGATCTGTGAAATTCCTAAAATTATGTGAGAAGATTTTCTTCATATTTTTCCTTGAGAGTATCTAAAGCTTTATCAGATTCTCCAACAATTCTGTGGCCCCTCTGGCTAGTCAAGAGTTGCCAGATTAGAAGGGGAAGTTTTTATAATAATTAAGAACAAGAAATGTGAGCCCTTAATGCTCCAAACACTGACTTTTGATTATATATTCTGGCCTGAGGTTTTTTAAAAGCATGCACACTTTTAATCTGGCACCACATTGATAGTGACAACACCTCAGACTTTGTGCGCATGCTCTTCCTTCATAAAATGTTTACAGAATGAAAGCTTATATAATCCTGCTTGATTTTTCTCCTGACCAGTCAGTCCTGCCTTTACATAGTTATTGCCACCCCAGAAACCTGAAATTAGCTGTCAGCAACTTAACCACAATGACCTTGACAGTTTCAGCAGAAGAAACTGAGGCTTAGAAATGGGTTCCTGAGTGTTCTGGCTGATACCTTAATAGAAATTGGCCTTCTAACACTCTTACTGCATGAAACATGTCGGGTAATCTGGAGGGTCATTAGGGTGTGAATTAGGAGGGTCATTAGGGTGTTAGGAGGATGATTAGGGTGTGAAGCTACTTGCTTCTTTGCTTCAGATACTAATATATTTCATAAAAACAAAGGCAAGTATTAATATCTACAAAACACAGGTAGAATGTTTTACCTGGAGGTATTTCAACTCTTGTAATCCTGAAGGCACTTTTTTTAGTTTGTTGTTTTCTAGGTGTATTTCTCTCACACGTGGTATGTTAGCAAGACTTCCATTTTCAATATCTGTGATCCTGTTGTTTCCTAGACCCAGCCTAAGAGTGATATAAAGCACATCAACTCTTGAGCCGATGATATGATTCAGTTAGCTGAAAACACAACTCAGTTAGAAATATTTGTATATATGTTCAGAGAAAGATATCTCATGCTTTCTTTTAATAACCTGTTTCAGGATGTAATAGCCCTCTCCTCTACTGTCAGAAAATTTTCTAACCTGTGTGCAACAAAAGGAACATTTGGAAAGTGTCCTTTTACTCATTCCCTCTTTCATTTCTGAGACAGAATGATAGCAGTCCGTTCTAGTTTTCCCTCAATTTTGATTGTGTCCTTCAACACATTCTCTAAGAAGTTTCATTAATATTGTCATCATATGGACTATCACCTACAAGTTGGATAGGATTTGAGAAATGTTTACCTTTGCAGATCTTTGTATCGTTTAAAATCCTCGAGTTCCACAACTGAAATTTTATTATAATCTAAATGTAGCTCCAATAAAGTTGAAGGTAGTTCTAATGATAAGAAAAGAAATATGTATGTTAGATCAGGCTAAGACCAAACTCTATTGATTATTTATTTACTCGTTAAGTTTCACGTTATAGACTTAGGCAGTTTGGGAGGATTTGCTTTTTTAAATTATTATTATTATGGAAAATTTCAAACATAGAAAAATAGAAACCTTGCTGGTTGCTTGGCTTCAACAATTATCTCCATTTTTCCAATTTTATTTCATCTGCCTTAGTAGTTATTTGTTGTTGATTTGTTTTTATTAATTTATTTTTTGCTAGAGTACTTAAAATCAAATTTCATATATAATGTCATTTCATTTGTAAAGACTAGACATCTCTAACCCCATAAGGTCATCTTTTTTTTCCCCTTATATAATCATCATGTCTGTATCACGTCTAACAAAATTAGCAATAATTCTTTCCTATCTTCTAATAATCATTTCCCTAATAACCTCAAGTATATTATTTTATAGTTGATTTGTTCAGGTCAGGATCCAAATAAAGTGTACAGAATATATTTGAGTCTTTTATCTCTTTAAATCTCTTCTTCTGTTACATACTACCTCCTCTCTCTCCTTCTATTGATTTGTTTCAGATATTAAATTGTTTGAGATACTCATTTGTAGATTGGGCTAATGGCCTCCATCTAGGCCCTTTATTTCTTATTACCTAGTAGAAGAGCTGACTCATTTGAAAAGACCCTGATGCTGGGAAAGATTGAGGGCAGGAGGAGAAGGGGACAACAAAGGATGAGATGTTTGGATGGCATCACTGACACAATGGACATGGGTTTGGGTGGACTCCGGGAGCTGGTGATGGACAGGGAAGCCTGCAAAAGTATTGAATTGATACAATACCCAGAGGTGACCAGTGAATTTTTTTTCTAATTTTTGGCCACATCTTTCAGCTAGTAATTGAGGACCTTAGTTCCCCAACCAGGGATCAAACCTGTGTGTCCTGCATTGATTGGATGGTGGAGTCTTAATTAACCACTGGACTGCTGGGGAAGTCCCAATGAATTTTTTTTTTCTATCGTTATTTTCCTGAGCTCCAAAATCATAGTGGGCATTTACTGCAGCCACAAAATTAAAAGATGTTTGCTCCTTAGAAGAAAAGCTATGAGAGACCTAGATAGCATATTAAAAAGCAGAGACGTCACTTTGCCAACAAAGGACCGTATAGTCAAAGCTATGGTTTTTCCAGTAGTCAGGTACAGATGTGAAAGTTGGACCATAAAGAAGGCAGAGCGCCAAAGGATTGGTGCTATTTAATTGTGGCACTGGAGAACCTCTTGAGAGTGCCTTGGACAGCAAGGAGATCAAACCAGTCAATCCTAAAGGAAATCAACCCTAAATATTCATTGAAAGGACTGATGCTGAAGCTGAAGCTCTAGTACTTTGGCCACCTGATTTGAAGAGAGGATTCATTGGAAAAGACTATGATGCTGGGAAAGACAGGGCAGCAGGAGAAGGGGACAACAGCGGTTGAGATGGTTGGATGGCATCACCAACTCAGTGGACATGAGTTTGAGCAAACTCTGGGTGATAGTGAAGGCAAAGGAAGCCTGGTGTACTGCAGTCCAGGGGTTGCAAAGAGTCGGACAAGACTTAGAGACTGAACAGCATAAACACAAGAATTTTTTTCCTCTGTTTGATATGTTTGATTCCCTGCAGTTCTGACCCTAGCTCTCTCCGTATTAACTGAAGCTGAAATGAAAGAGACTAACTAGAACATTCAGTCAGACCTCATTTCATTAATCCTACACATAATGTATTAGTTTTCAATCAAAATTTCTTGTTGCCTAGCTAGAAAATGCATTCTTTTTTCAATTCTTGCTAAAACATTTCCTTACTTTATTAGTATTAAGACTGTTAAAGATAATTGACAAATCCTTATGAATAGCAATATTCATTATGGCTGAATTTATATTGATTTTATAATGTACTTTTATTTTTAAAAATAAATAAATTAGCAGGAAAATAATTCTAAACTGAGAGCATCCTAATTTCTTGAATTCTGACCAATTGAGCTTACTCATATTTAAGGAATGACTATACTCACATATAAAAAACATAAAACTGCTTTATGGTTTTTTGCTAATGACATTGTTTGTTTATTTTATATTTATTTTATAATATGGAAATAATGTTAGACACAAAGCAAATTCAAGCGATTTTCTTATTTGAGTTCAAAGTAGGTTGTAAAACAGCGCAGACAACTCACAACATCAACTCATTTGGCCGAGTAGCTGCTAACAAAGGTAAAGTGCAGTGGTGGTTCAAGAAGTTTTGCAAAGAAGACAAGAGCCTTGAAAATGAAATGTGTAGTGGCTGGCCTTCAGAAGTTGACAGTGACCAATTGAGAGCAATCCTCGAAACTGATCCTCTTACAACTAAAAGAGAAGTTGCCAAAGAACTCAGCATTGACCATTCTGTGATCATTCGGCATTTGAAGCAATTGGAAATGTGAAAAAGCTCAGTAAGCGGGTGCCTCATGAACTGACCGAAAATCAAAAAAAATCATTGTTTTGAAATGTTGTCTTCTCTTATTCTGTGCAAAAATGATGAGTCGTTTCTCGACTAGATTGTGACATGTGATGAAAAATGGATTTTATATAACAACCAGCAACAACCAGCTCCGTAGTTGGACTGAGAAGAAGCTCCGAAGCTTTTCCCAACTCCAAACTTGCACCAGAAGAATGTCATGGTCACTATTTGGTGGTCTGCTGCCAGTCTGATTCACTATAGTTTTCTGCAAAACCATTACATCTGAGAAGTATGCTCAGCAAATTGATGAGATGCATAGAAAACCGCAACACGTGCAGCTGGCCTTGGGCAATAGAATGGACCAACTTCTTCTTCGTGACAATGCCCAACTGCATGTTGCACAACCATCACTTCAAAACTGATCGAATTGGGCTCTAAAGTTTTGCCTCATCTTCCATATTTACCTGACCTCTTGTCAATCGACTACCAATTCTTCAAGCATCTCGACAGCTTTTTGCAGGGAAAATGCTTCCACAACCAGCAGGATACAGAAAATGCTTTCCAAGAGTTCGTTGAATCCTAAAGAATGGATTTTTATACTACAGCCGTAAACAAACTTATTTTTCATTGGTAAAAAATGTGTAGATTGTAATGGTTCCTATTTTGATTAATAAAGATGTCTGTGACCCTAGTTATAATGATTTAAGATTAGCAATATAAAAGCACGATTACTTTTGCACCAACGGAGGATATTTCTGTATCTACTCTATAGTCAAACAGGTCTCTATTCTGCTCCACACAATTCCATTATGTAACAAAATTTTCCAATTGAATATGAAGGGAAACAGTTTTCAGTCTACTTCTTTTCTTTTTTTTGGTATGGCTATTTTTATTTTAAAGTCTTTATAGTTAACATTACTTCTGTTTTATGTTTCAGTTTTTTGGCTACAAGGCATGGGGCATCTTAGCTTCCCAACCAGGGACTGAACCTGAAGGTGAAATCTTAACCACTGTTGACAAGGAAAACTGCTTTTCATTCATCTTACGTTGTCCAGTCTAGTTAAGAATCCTCTGGACCTCTGCCTAATTCACCCTGTTGAAATGGGTAGTGATGATTGAATTATAACATTTAGGCAGTCAACCTTAACATTTGAGCAAATAAGGCATAGAAACAAAAAACTGTCTTGAATGTCATAAGGATTTTAGTGGCATAAGCTTCCCTTGTGGCTCAGCTGGTAAAGAATCTACCTGCAATGCAGGAGACCTGGGTTCGATCCCTGGGTTGGGAAGATCCCCTGGAGAAGGGAAAGGGTACCCACTCTAAGATTCTGGCCTAGAGAATTCCATGGACTGTATAGTCTATGGGATTGCAAAGAGTTGAACACGACTGAGAAACTCTCACCTATTAAGGATCTTAAAGAAGTAGTTATATAGAGATTGAAATTTAAATTTCTAAATATATAAAATGTTCCTTTAGACTTTGGAAAAATCTTGAGAACTTCATAAGGAGTTAAAACTTCATTTAAAGATACACTTTGAAACTTGAAGAGAATTACTCTCAACATGTTTTGTAGTAAAGAAAACTGCTAATATAAATATAAAGAGTGATGATAACTGCGAGACCTGTGAGCCACAGCTCTGGGGTGGTGCCCTGTTCTTCTGCTCTAGTACATCCTCTTACCGTCTACGTTAGCTTCCAGCTTACGAAAGTGATTTCATTTAACTTTATGTATTTTTGTTGTTGTTGTTCTAAAGATTAGATGGTAAATATAATATTTTAGCTTTCTTGTGGAAAAACAGCCATCTCCTTGAAAACTAAATTAAGGTTGTTTTTAATTGTGTAAGTTCTGAACTAAACTGATTTTTCCTATACTAAATGAAATTGTCTTTCCACTGTAGATGAAATGAAAGATCAGTAATAGTAGCTTTGCTTGATTTTTTAAATTATCAGCCTATGTTTGTTTTGTTAATCTGGATCTACTGAGTAATATAGAAAAAGAGTTAATGATAAAATAGAAGAAAAAAAGATTATTGCTGGTTTTACTGTGGATAATGAAAGACAGGGCTATTTGAAAGGAAAGTATGTTATTAATCATAGGGGCTATTTCTGATCCAGGTATTAGCATAGGAGAGAGACTTTATCAAGGGGGAAGAAGGTGAGACTTTAAGTGTGGGCTTGGAGAAAGGTAAATCCTATCTAGTTAGTCATCAGTCTGGGTTCTTGTAAGTAATGCTTTAGAAAATTGGTCCTGTGGCAAATATAAGAAACATTTTACTTTGAGGCACCAGCTTCAGGTCACATGATAAAGAGCATGGTGCTCATTCTGGTACTGGTTATGTCTCTCTTGTAAGAGTGTTTCGCATGTGCCCAACATTGTCTTCAGACCTTTCTGTGCATTAGCCTGTTAATGTACACAGCTCGGCTGTAAAAAAAAAAAAATGAGGTGTAGAGTTCCTTGCCCAGAGTATACACCCACCCCTGCCACTGCCAGCATCTGCCAGTCTCTCCTCACAGTTCCCACCCTGAACTACTGCTCCAAGCCTGGAGAAAGGTCTCTGACCCTGTGCATTTCCCTCTGCTTTCTTCTCTACAGAATTCTCACCTCTCTGAGACACTTCACAGAATGACAGGTAAAGATGAGTAAATGTCCAGAAAGAGAAAATAAAAAGTTCATTGCTTCTTAAGTTTTATTCTCCCTGGGAATAAAGATCCTGGTTTCAAACTGTCCAAAAAAAAATCTACATATGGTTCTTTTTGTGTACATGAGAAAGCACCAAACTTCATACTATACTGACCAGATAGACTGGTAAAAAAGAATTCTGTGGTTTTGACAGCGTTTATAGCATTACATTTAATAGTCATTTTAAGATGGCAATTTAAAAAACACTATATAAGTACAAACCTTTTGGAATTGAGGTCAGTTTTGCTTCTGCAATTCTGATATGGAACACTGTTACCCCTTCAAATGCCCCTGGTTCAATCCCATTGTTATCCAGAGGGTTTGCACTCATTTCTGTGGGGGGAGCGGAATTATATAATTTAGCACACATATGTTGTATATTGAAGGAAACTCAGAATACAGAGATGCATGTCCCTAGAAGTGTGAGCATTATTGTTCAGACTCTTTGCTCAGTGTATCTGTTTCTGTGTCTGTCTACTCTCGTTTCTGTTAGTCTCAGATGACAGAATGCTTTGTATTACATAGGCTGGACTATACAACAGCTTTACTCTTTTGCTTTGAGTTACTAAATCAATAACTTACTTATTCTTTTCCAACCATAAGCATGATCAAAATTTTGTTACAGTAATACTACATTAGAAAGAAAGACCATCATTCATATAATTCAAAACCTTTGTGTCTTCCAGTGTATGTTTATTTGTCACCTAAACTTTTAAAATTGCAAATCAATTAAAAATTATTTGTTAACAGAAATATAACTGAGGAAGTACCAGATAGTGAAGCTATTTGGTAAGTGTCTGGCACTTGGTTGAATTAAATGAGTAAATGAATGAGAATATTGGTTAGGAATTTTGAATAGATATTGTGGGGGAAGATGGCATGGTTATACCATGGGTGTTAGAAGTAAAATAGTGTGTAAAATTTAAAATATATAGTAAAAATGCCGTAGTTCAATAATCTTAAAGAAATGATGAAAAGTTAGCTGTACATTCTAAATAATATCTGAATTAATTTTGTAGGTTATATTTAAGTAGTTTTTACATTAAAAATGATATCTTTAAATTAAATGAGAATAACAAATATTCACCAGTTAAGGTACAATCAGGAAACAGAAACCACATTAGGGAATTCTTGAGAGTGCATGTGTATTTATGTACAAAAGGTGTATTTCTTTAAGTGCTATAAATTTTGTTTGATACTTTAATTGATTTTTGAATGGCTTATCTAGGTAAAGCTTATTAGATTCAAAAAATTAATTCTAGAAATTGTCAGTCCTAAATTTATTAGTGATGAAAAGGATCTCTATCTGCATATTGCATATAATTTCAAAATGTCCCATTTATTTGCAAAAACTTACCTAGAACATGTAAAGCATTCATTCCTTTGAATGTTTCCTTTTGTATTTTCTTAACTTTATTGTCATGAATTCTGAGTTCTGCTAATGATTTGGGAAGATTAAGCGGTATTTCACTTAGTTGATTGTGGGACAAATATAGCCTTCGCAACTTCTTTGTGGTTAGAAAGGCTTTGGGGTGAATCTTTGTTAGCTTATTGTTGTTCAGAATCAAAGCCTAGATAAAGCATAAAAAGTTGTACCGAATTTAATTTACCAATATTTGATTACCAATATACAGTAGTGATTGGAAATCAATGCAAACTGTGTCATTCATATACTTTATTAACCATATAAATAATTCTCCAGTCCAATCTAAGCTAATACACACATGCATATGCATGCATACACGCGCGCACGCACACACACACACACACACACACACACACACATTTGCCACTGAGTTGAAACAGTGCAAAGCTTTAACAATTGGTTTCATGCCTTTGATTTATCTTGAGTAGGTGAAGGTTTCCCGTGTTTAAGTTTCCCCTCTCCTATTTCAATTCATGGAAGTAATGAGTGGTATTATCTTTATCTTATCTTAAACCTGTTCACTCTACAAAGTTAAGTTCAGTACACACCGAATACATTTTTGCATGATTTTATCTACTCTTAAAATCTCATTTGTGTTTTGTTTACTAATGTTTACTGTTTTCTCCAGTATAGAGACTTGTAAGAATAAATTCCTACAATGTACCTTCAGCATTCTGGCATACTGTAGACACTGGGGAGGTGGTAGTAGGTTCTGAGGAATGACTCAACCCCTTCTCAATTCTGTGGCTATTTCTTGGTGCAGCGTGACAACACTCTTCAGAAGAGACACAACCCCAGAAAGTAAAAGAACTTATACAGCCTAAATCTGCGTTCCCTACAGTCAAACCCTTTATGACAGTTGAGGGTCTGACTGCAGCCATCTAAGTCTACTGGGTTGCAGAACTTCAGAACCAAAACTGGAAAAGTCCTTGGTACCAGGGCTTGCCAGTCACCTAGTAACTATTTTCAAAACATGCCAGGTTTTGTAGAAAGAATTTTCAATGATTCCCAAGGGCAATGGCAAGTGGTTTAGCATTCCTAGAGTCTACTGGGGCACAGAACTTTAGAACCAAAGCTGGGAAAATCCTTGGTACTAGGGCTTGCCAGTCACCTAGTAACTATTTTCAAAACATGCCAGATTTTGCAGAAAGAATTTTCAGTGTTGCCCAAGGGCAATGGCAGGTGCGTTTAGCTTTGCTAGAACTTTTTATTCCTGTCTGCTAAGCTGGATCCTCTCATTCTTTTAAGAAGCAGATCTAGATTCTTTCCTTTTGACTTCTGTCTCTGGTACCATTCTACAATAATCTTCCTTGTTTACAGACTGACTTAATATGCCTTTATACTGTTATTTACATTGTTGTTGTTTCACAGAAGAAATACAAATACTTTGGCAGGTAAAGTCCCTTTATTATCATGTTCACTGGTTTCACTGTAGGCCTTTACTGTCTCCTTTTTCTTACCCTTCTTTCAGACATCACTATTTTTAATAATTTTAACTAAAAAAGGTTAAACTGAGAAGAATTTAAACTACATTTTGTTACCAGCTGGTGAAATATACTCCTTTCTGTGTGCTGCCAAATTTAGAATGTGTTTTCTTTTCCTTTGGTTATGCTGAAACAATGAGAGGACAGGGAAGATTGAACAACTTGGCCGCCTCACTCAACCCCCATGAGGTAAATTTAACAAATTATTTCTGTCCTCTTAGTGATGAGGACCTGAGCACAGTGAAGAAAAGTGATTTGCCCCCCTGTCTGCCCCCACCCCTCTGCCCTCCATACTTTGGTCTTCCTCTTGTGTGTACTTCCTGTGGGCTGCCACTGTCAGGAGCCCTAATAGGAATATGGGCCTCAATTAGATCCAGCCATCACAAATGGGGTTTTGTTTGTTTTTTTTTCACTCTGGTTAAGACATGCAGTTGTCATACTGCATAAAAGGAAGGATAAGTAATACAAAATGGGGTAAGAATTTTTAACCCTCAAATGCTGCCCCAGCAAGTTGAGTTAGCACAGTGTCTCCATTTAAGCAGTACTTTCAGTGTTGGCTTTCACATGAAAATTCCAAACATAACAGTCACAGAGCCCCAGTGTGGTTATATGTAAGGACAGAGGATGAGAAAAGTATAGTCTTTCAGTGGTAGGACAATAAGTCTTCGTGATGAATGTGTCTGTAATAACAGGCTGAAAGTGAACTTGGAATATGTGTGTGTGTGTGTTGTGTGTAGTGATCTCACTTTTCTCCAGTGCTTCATTGTTCTCTGTGCAAGAATCAGAATGCCAAACAAGCAGCTAGAACATATAGAGAATTTATAGGATATCTAAAAAATAATTCTCTTTAAAGACCAGTGCCATGTAGATGATACTATAATGAAATAAGTGTTTTGAGATATACAGCATGCTAACAGTTTAAGTGTAAAGTGTGCTTTTTTTTTTTTTTTCAGTCTGTATGTGTCTCTTGTTTTGAGGTGGGTCTCTTGTAGGCATCATATATAAGGATCTTGTTTTTGTATCCATTCAGCCAGTCTTCTTCTGGGACTCCTATAATTCGAATGTTGGAGCGTTTCATATTGTCTGGAGGTCTCTGAGATTGTCCTCATTTCTTTTAATTCGTTTTTCTTTTTTCCTCTCTGACTCACTTATTTCTACCATTCTATCTTCTATTTCACTAATCCTATCTTCTGCCTCCGTTATTCTACTGTTTGTTGCCTCCAGAGTGTTTCTGATCTCATTTATTGCATTATTCATTGTATATTGATGCTTTTTTATTTCTTCTAGGTCCTTGTTAAACCTTTCTTGCATCTTCTCAATCCTTGTTTCCAGATTATTTATCTGTGATTCCATTTTGATTTCAAGATTTTGGATCATTTTCACTATCAATATTCTGAATTCTTTCTCAGGTAGATTCCCTATCTCTTCCTCTTTTGTTTGGTTTGGTGGGCATTTCTCCTGTTCCTTTACCTCCTGGGTATTCCTCTGTCTCTTCATCTTGGTTATATTGCTGTGTTTGTTGTGGTTAAAGTGTGCTTTTAAAAGTACTTTACATTCATGCCTTGACCAGTCTAGAAACACTAAGCTGGTAGCAGTAATAGCTGACAGTTGGACTGTGAGCACCTTCTATGCATTCACTTGTCTAAATAATCATTCTGAATTCCATGCTATTATCACACTTCTTTTAAAACTGAGAGAAGTCAGACTTAGAGAAGTAAGTCACTTTCCCAATGTTTCTAATTCTGTTAGACCAAGATTTCAGCCTGGGGCTGCTGAACTCCAGAACACTCCAATACAATGCCATTTAAAAATTGACTAAAAGAAATTAAAGAGGGCTAAGACAGCTCCTGACACCTTTTCGATTCTCTTTTCTCAATGAATAACTGGAGTACTTGTAGGTTAAATCCCTGGAATACTCCTAAAATATAATAAAATAATGATGTGACCCAGACTTAATGATTCAGAGTTAAATATGGCATTAATGATTGCGGTTTTATAGATAAATATAGATTGAAGAAGTGGTAGAAGCATTCACTATATTTCCAACATCTGAGGGTAAAATAATGGCCTTGCTATTCTTTAACAGTCTTTGTAGACTGGAGTTAGTGGGGTAGACTGGACAGATCCTATTATGCTATTTCTGACTGTTTAAGTGAGGCCTCAGTTATAAGATGTGTGTGTGTGTGTGTGTGTGTGTGTGTGTGTATGTTCTTCCATTTGCTCTTTTCTTTTTAACATGGAAACTATTATGTATGGAACCCAGCAAATCTGCACTGTGTATTTGAAAGGGAAAACAGCAGTCAAGTCCCCCCCAAGCCCAGCCACCAGGCAGTGCAAGGGAGAGTATGGCTTTGCAGGGGGTTGACTGGGCTCTCTCTGGTGCCATCCGTGCCAGGCCTTCTCAAGGGGATTTAGCAAGAGAGTTGAGTAAAACACCCCACGTGGTGTCTAGAATACAATCTTCCAGCTGACATTTAAGCACTGGTTTCGTAATGGGATTTGGTAGTCTCCTTTCCCTGCCTTCTAGGGTGGTTCAGCAGGGTTCATGTGGGTAGAATGGCCTCAAGCCTTTCAGACATAGGAAGAGAACAGGGCTACATGGATGGCTACATAGCAAGAGACTGCTATGGTCATAATATCTCTCCCATCCCTTCTTGGTGCCTTGCAGGTAACAGGTTTACTTTCTTCTCTCCAGCATAGCAGGAGAATGTGGAAGAACAGCCTGGAAGAGCAGAATTGCCTTACCACCATAGCCTGGTGCAAAAAAGAGGCTGTTCCACTCTAATATTACTCTGAGGGGAAGAAATGACACCCCATGTCTGTGACAGTGTGGAATCAGGTTCTTCCCCCAAAGCAAATTTCAAATAGCATTCAAAATTTTACCTGCTAAAATCTAGAGGCCCAAAATGTTAAATAGAGAAATAAGAATCCTTTAAATTTTAAAAAGCTAAAATATTAACCAGTATAGTAAGAAAAGTTCTTTTTCATCTTCAGAAGTTTAGAAAAAAAGCCATATAGATATATTTAATCAATTATGTATGTTGCACAATGCTGCTCTTAGAGCTTTGTGGTTTCTTAAGTCAGTGGGTTTGCATACTGCCTTTCTTACATTGTACATTAATAAGTTGCTATAAATAACCATAGTTTCATTATTTTAGTGTGTAATGACTATGACTACTGAAATAATTTCATCTAAGGACCATGTACTTGAATTCTTAGCCCACTGCCTTTCAATGGTCTATTATTCAGTAAACGTCAGTTGAATCAAATTAATAATTGAATTAAATCTATCATTTTTCATTAACTAGAACAATGCAAAATAACAGGATTTTGTCATTCATCACACAGAGTAAATAAAGACTTGTTTATAGAAACACAAATACAAGTAATCATTTTAGCAGTGGTAGAGATTTTCACTTAAATATTTGAAAATATGAACATGTATTCTTACATAAAGTGAGGTGAGTCCTTTAAAGTCATTTTCTTTGATTTCCTTAATTTTATTGTTTTGAAGGTCAACCATTCGAGTATCAAATGGAATGTTGCTTGGGACAGAGGACAGACCTGAGAAATAAACACATTGCATACGTATTATATCCTAAAGATAAGATTGCTGATATTAGTGTGCTTTTTAAGAAATTTGTGATTGCCATTAAATAGTAGATGACTTAATGTGTAGCAGATAACAAAAACATTGATCTTTGGAATGGCCTAATGATCTTATCAAGTAACTTTATTTTTACAAGGTGTCTAGCTGTCACTTCAGTCACAGTGACATTACATGGAGCTAAGCTGAAGTGCTCTAATATGACTACAAGGAGGAGACCTACAGTGGAGGCACAGATTCTGCTCATGCACTTTTGACTAAAGAATATTGACATTCTTTGCATATTTTCAGGCAGTCATAGTGCTAAATTGGAGCCTGTGGGTTTTGATCATTTTAAGAAGCATCAATATGTAGAAAGTTATGCTTAGAAAATAGATAAATAAGTTTATTTTCATGTATACTATTAAAAACCTTACCATCCATTTATTTTAATAACGAGCTTCTCTAATTAGTTGTAAATTATTTGATTTACAAAAATTTATTCATCTGTTTGTGACCCCATGGACTGTAGCCTGCCAGGGTCCTCTGTCCATGGACTTCTCCAGGCAAGAGTGGAGTGGGTAGCCATTCCCTTCTCCAGGGGATCTTCCTGACAGAAATATCAAAACTGAGTCTCCTGCATTGCAAATGGATTCTTTACCATCTGAGCCACCAGGGAACCCTAATTAAATGATTTAAAGACATAAATGTGTTTTTTCTTTCTTAAAGAAGCAAAAAATCAGCAGGAGCAGTATGGTACATTTCTTCCTTACTTTCCTTGTTTTTCTTAAATGGCTGAAAATGTGCACCCTTGATTGTTATCAGACATTCCATATGATAGTTATGCTTGACGCGCATGGGGCCTTCTTTGTTTTCTTCTATATTTTATTATTGAAACAGTCAAATATACAAAAAGGTTTAAAGAATTTTACAGTGAAAACTAGTATTCCTTTTTCTCCCATCAGCATTTTACTATACTATACTTACTGTCATCCATACATCAATTTATCTTTTTTATGCGTTTTAAAGTGAGTTTCAGATATTACTACACTTCTACTGGAGCCATCCTTACTCCTGAAGAGTGTTATTTTTATTGAGTCGCTAACTCACATCTGACTCCTTTGTGACCCCATGGTCTGTAGCCCGCTAGGCTCCTGATGAGTAATATTAATATTATATTTAATAGCCCCAAATTGAAGAATTCATTATTTAAAAATACTATGAATGTCAACATTCCACTTGACAGCCCTCAGTACTTTCCCCTTTATACTTTAAAATTGACAGTTCTTTGAAGAAGTTTGACATAGTTGGAAAGAAGGAAAAGGGGGTAACTTGATGGGTTATCAAGGTAGCAGCAGTTTTGTTAGGAGATTACTTTGATTTTAGAAAATAAGTGGAAGGTCTTGTAGGAAGCTAGAGGTTCTGCAGACAGGACCTGTAACATAAATTTTGACAAACCTTCCCTTACCCTACCCTTAAAGTCTCTGGAATTCACTGTAACAAGTTTTGAATATTGCCACAAATGCTGTGACCATGGGAAATGAATCTAAAGCTTGCAGAGGCATTGTCTGCTCATATATACCCTCCAAGTGGCCTTGATGAGCTCCAGGTCCAGTATGGGAAATGTGAAATACCTTTGGCTTCCCACAGTGGGTTAAGTCTGAGTCATTCTGTGTTTTGGAAACAGCTGACTACAATTTCAGTGTGCATTCCTGTTACACCTCTCCCTGAGTATGCCCTTCTTTTGACAGCACTCTTATTAGAAGTATTAAAATAATAAAATACTCAGCAGAGAATTATACATTTTTAGGAGACTTTAGAAAAGTGACTTGCATTTCAGCCACTTCTTTTCTAGATAGTTTTAAACCCAAATCATTCAAAACACATAGAGTATTGTCTTTAAAATGTCTAGATTAGCGATTTCACAAACTTTATAACCTATTCATTGTTCTGGACAGACAACTTACTTTGTTATTGTAGAATTTTGCTACAAAGCACAATTTAAACCATTTGACACTCTATAAGATGAAACCGCAGTGACGACATCCATTCTCTCTGAAGGAAATTAAAGTGAAGTACTGATTCAAATTTGGAGAGAGAAGGAAACATTCTGTACATGAAGTTTCCAATGTTTTCTTCAGATTTTCTGGCTTTTTAAAATAAGTTTGGATGGACTTTGGGGTTTATTATACTTTTCAAAAATTTAAATGAAAAATTCCTTTACAATTAGCTGATTTTTAAAATTTCAGTGAGGTCTTTCCCTATCCTTTAAATTTTATCAGAACAGCATAATTCTTCAAAACAAATTGATGTATGTTCTTACCGAGATCAGAACAGTGTACAACTCTCGAATAGCATTGGCATCCAAATGGACACGTTGAAAACAGATCGAATGGGAAGAAGGGGTTAATTGGCTCTCTTGTTGGAAACAGAGAGTTGTCAGCATCACTGTCACCTTCGTCTTCCATGTCCTTCAGCATCAAGTTCTTCAGTGTCATGTACGAAGGGTGAAATAATGGTTTGGCAGAGCACAAAGTCAAGCACACTAGAAGCACATACTCCTTCATGTCTTCCTACGTAGAGGACCAATCTAGAAGTAAGTA
Organism: Neotragus moschatus; assembly: GCA_006410615.1. Lineage (NCBI taxonomy): Eukaryota > Metazoa > Chordata > Mammalia > Artiodactyla > Bovidae > Neotragus > Neotragus moschatus. The sequence continues at coordinate 159,236 of SJYA01001417.1, forward strand.
GACATTGAGGATTAAGTTCAAGTTTAAATAGATATAGTTCTTGCTGCTATATATTTCTCAGGGCTGGCAAGAATACAATGAAAGGCATTCTTATTTGTGAGAGTAAATTTATTAAAAGTTTTTGGAAAGCAGTGCAACAATATGCATTGGATGCTTTATGAATATCTTTATTTTTTCATCTAGTAATTCTACTTTTGGTGTCTAGTCTCAAGAAACAATTCTAACGTGCATAAAGGTGTTCATCACAGAATTATATAATAACAAAAGATAATTTAAGATTATGCTAATGGTTAAAGGGAAATAGTAAAATAAAATAGAGTGTATTTATTCCTTGAAATACTTTGGAATTCACAAAATATTTGCAGATATATTTAAAAATAAGAAATGCTGTTTTTGAAAGAAAATATTTTAAAAATCTATATGTAGTATACTTAAGCACACACACAAATCCTGGCACAAATATACCTAATTGATGATATTATCTGGGTTGTAGAGTCATGTCTTTTTTTCTTTAGTTTCTATACTGAGCAATAAGAACTACATTTATACCTAGGAAACTAATGTTTTGTTTAAAACAAAAAAAAAACAGGTTATCACATTCCTTTATTCCTAAAATCTTTGCATTGCCTTAATGAATATGTCACTTTTAAAGTAAAATCCTTCATGTCCCATTAGTACATCTGGAAGTTTTCTTGAACGTCTATCCCACCAGCCTCCCTAGCCTCATTCTCAGAGTTAGTTACTTTTTCCACAGTGCTACTGGATTTCTTCCTTCCAATCTGTTCCATTATCCAAAACATCTGATGTCCAGGCTATTCTTTCTCAACTCATTGTTCCANTTTAAAGTAAAATCCTTCATGTCCCATTAGTACATCTGGAAGTTTTCTTGAACGTCTATCCCACCAGCCTCCCTAGCCTCATTCTCAGAGTTAGTTACTTTTTCCACAGTGCTACTGGATTTCTTCCTTCCAATCTGTTCCATTATCCAAAACATCTGATGTCCAGGCTATTCTTTCTCAACTCATTGTTCCACTGAGTTTCCTTTTGTTTAGTTTTTCGGGGGTGGGAGTGCTATCATTTGCATTTTTCTAAAGCCACACAGAACTGGAATGTACAAGTGAGAAACTTCTGAGAATTTATTGTCATATGATGGCAGATCTTCCCACAGGTATGTTTATATATCGTGGTTTCTTAATTATTAACTGTGAAACATACAGTTTTTTTGGTTAATTTTCAAAAAGTAAAACAATTATGATATCATCTAAAACAGACTTATGCCTGTCTTCCCTTCAGGGCATTCAGTTGGCCGCACATAAATCCATTGGTGAGACTGTAGCCTAGCAGGGGGTAGTCCACATGCAGCAGGGTCACCCAGCAGTGTGGTTGGGCTGCTATGCCTGAACGTCAGACAGCACCTTAGCCATAAAGGACTTCTAGAGTCACTTAGAATTGACCCAACCTCAGGAAGATCTGGCTCCCTGAATCCTTGAATTATGCCAGCTTCTTACAATTTTCCAGAAATCAAGTTTAATATCTCTCCACCACCTTGCTATTTCTGGACTTGAAAATCAGAAATGAATTAACTAATTTAATTAAAATATTCATATATATGTGTATATGTTTTAATCATCAGAGGAAGATTAAAAAAAAACCCTACTGTCATCAGTGATTAACCGGATAATTAATATTATTTAACTGTTAGGAATCTATACAGCAGTATGTACATTTTGCCCAGTGGACATCACCAGCCTTGTCAGATTTCCTTATGATAACTCACACTTAGTTGTACTAGGTAAGGGAGAATATAGGACACAGAACAGTAAAAACTTTTTTATTTTTATAACCTTATTCTGAATCCCACTTCAGGAACAGTTCTGCCCTCCCGTCTCTGCACTGCCTTGTGGAATTGTCAATTCAGTTTATTCTAGATAAATCTCTCAGATTAATCAGTGGCTTCCCCAAGGCCACATGACTAGAACTTGAGTTAGAGCTCATGTGTTCTGACCCATCCTTGCATCTTCTGCTACAACCCACACAGGAGCACTCTCTTTTATCTTCTTTTAGCTAGTGGCTTCTGTCACCTCTTCCTTTCCAGCCAGTCCACACATTGCTATCCAGTATACATCTTTGCATAAAGGAGTGCACTCACAGCTTTCAGAGGGTGGAAATGGGGGTGGCTGGGTAGTCAGATTTGTATAGTACAGGGAGAAATTGTGCTGGCATCTCAAGGCCCAGCAGCTTCTGTCAGCAGGTTACCATTCCAGTCACCCTGGAATCCTGGCACCGGCACCTGGTTATGGTCAACTGGGCTTCATTTCCAACATCATTTTTTGGCACATCATTTCTACTTCTTGGCTGCCTGCCTAACCTTGCTCCATTATGTTTCTTGACCACAGGTTTCTTTGTGGTTCCTGGCTCCTTAATGCTCGGTGCCCTGCCTTGTCTTGATTTCTAAAATTCTCATTCTTGAGCTAATTTAGCTTTTGGTCCTTATCAAAGCCAAAGCTTGTCCCTAGTACCAATTTATTCCTTAAGATTGTTCTGCATTGCAGCTCTGTCTTCTAGGTCCATAGCTGCCCAAGCCTTGTTTGACCTTGGAGAAGCTGGTGATGGTGAAGAATTAAATGTCATTTGATGTCCTGTCTCTAGCTTTCTTTGAGGTTGCTGGAGTTTTTCATTGGGCATGTATCAGTATGCACTATGTACCAGGCACAGATGCAGAATCTATGAAGTAGAACGTATTTGAATGCTTTTAATGGACGTGTCTCTCCCTATCCACTTCTCCCACGCTTCCTTGCTCAAAAAGCAAAAACGCACCTTCTAATCCCCTATTCTCAGGTAAATGTGGAATTATGAATGCTTAAATGGCACGTGCACTAGAAAAAGTAAAAAATAAATGTTCAAGTTAGTAAATAGAACTAAACTGCAGATGGTTGGTGCCAGCTGTGTACACTGTGACTCTAATGTTTTGGAAGAATCTCCAGATGTGTGATTCACAGACTCTGAAAGTAAAATTCTTCACCATAAGTCTCTGTACTCCTCATAACCTTCAGTTTACTATTTAAGACCAATAGAAATAAACACATCAATAAAATATATATATACAAAAAAATGGTTGAAATAGAATATACAAACCTAATAAAAGGGATAGTGGGATTATGAGTTAAAGGTTATTTTCTTGTCTCTGGTGCATATTTTGCAAATTATTATTTTACTTGTTAAATATTTTAAATACCAGTCTACAACAAAATTGTCTTTGCTCTGGTTCTCCATATACTTTTGCCTTTTCTTACCACTTCTATAGCATTAGACAGTACAGTTAAAGGTTTCCCATATACTACCCCCTCAAAAGTCAACCAACAATGCTTCAAAATAGTTTGGAGCTACAATTTTTGGTAGGACTAGGACTATTTACTCTGGTCCATGGGAGGCAGAAGAATTTCAATAAGGTTATTTTTGAGTTAATTGGTTGTTTGAGTTTCATTGGTTTTTGGTTTTTGTGGGGTTTTTGGGTAGAAACTTAGAGATAAATAAGGTTGTAGTTTCCCTGTCTAAACCAGAAAAATCTAACATATAATATCCTAGAAATATAGACCTAAGAAAACCAGAAAACTTTTTTTAAAAATACATGAAATGAGGAATATGTTAGAGATCCAAAGTGGGAAGCCATACCATCTTGGCCTTTCCCTGTAACCTGGCAGCAGGCCAAGGACTTGCCTTCATTCCCGCAAACCNTTATTTTTAAGACCTTTTCTAGTGTTTATTTCTTGTTCTCAAGAAAACTCAGTATTTCCCTGATTTAAACCAGTTTTGCCAGTTTCCTACTCATAGAAAGCTTTGAATTTTGGTTTCAGGTTTCTCTGAGTAGTATTTGAAATATTATTTCAATGCTACTGCTGTTATTACTAAGCCATGACGTATTAGAGCCAGGAGAGGCCTTTGAGACTTTGCTACCATGCCCTCTTTTAAAGTGGAAGAACCTGAAGCTGGCCTCCTCATTCCTGCATTGTCCACCCTTCTGCTTAACCTCCTCTACATGGGTCTTACTCTCACAGTAACTTCCAGACAGTAACCAGACTCCCCTCAGAGAGAATGGGGCGAGAAGTTTGGCCAAGTTCTTAGGATTGGAATTTTAGCTAAAAAGTGTCTTTCTGAATTTACATAAGCTCCTATTTTCTGCTTAAATGTTCCACAAACTTAGAATGGAAAATCTGTCTAAGTGAAATGGTATTTCCTCTCAGACACTATTATTAGGAAAATAAGTCACTATGCTTTTAAATCCTATCCTTAAAGATCCACTTGGCTGAAATGTTCCTATCAATAATAGTTTTCAGTATATAAATGTGATATACCATTCTTTGTGTACCCACAAAAGAAATCCAGACTAAATTCAGCTGTAATCAAGGTACTTGTAAGTGAACAAGTTAAGTGAAACATCCAGACATGCATTTGGAAACTTACTCAGAGTACCTTTTGGTCACAGAAACAGATACTTGTAAAGCCTATGATTTCCTTAAATAATTAACTTTACCTCAGAAGTATAAATAGCAGCTGATTGAAGAACTTGCTGGCTGCTTTTCCCTTTATGTGTTTTGTCCTTCATCAGTTTTTCAATGCATCCAACAACCTAGCTGCCTTTAAAAACAGAAAACTCCTACCTCTTCATTTCTCTAATTTTTCCTATCCTTCCTTACAACTTATGCTTGTAAAGTTAATCTGTTCTGTCTCAAACCTCAGGTCAGATATCTGAATATTCAAATATCTGAATATTATAATGTAGTAGTTACAACAAAACTGCATATTCTCTCTTCTTTCCACCAGTATCCNACTCCTACCTCTTCATTTCTCTAATTTTTCCTATCCTTCCTTACAACTTGTGCTTGTAAAGTTAATCTGTTCTGTCTCAAACCTCAGGTCAGATATCTGAATATTCAAATATCTGAATATTATAATGTAGTAGTTATAACAAAACTGCATATTCTCTCTTCTTTCCACCAGTATCCTATTTTTCTAAATACTAAAAACATCAAAATGCTTTTATGTGGTGGGCTTACTTAAAAAAAAAAAAAAAAAAAACTCAATTCATAGTGGGATTTTTTAAGTCTTTATTTTTAAAGACATAGAGACTCCCTCAGATTTCTTTGTAACTTAATCCTATACCATGTGGCTATTGTTTATGGTTGCCACACCTCCAAAGAGATTGAACAAGAAAGAAAACTATGCTCTATTAGATTATGAGGGAGTAGGATATCAAATACATTGTTTAATCTTTTAAGAATTTACTTTGAGAGGGGATAAAGGAAATCTTTATTTTACATTCTGACTGGATTTTGTGAAGTCTCTAATCTTTCATATTGAATGTAGAGCTTATTAAAGTTTGCTAATAAATATTCTTTCTTAGACTTATATGAATCTCCATTTTAACTGTCCAGTGCCATTTCATTACATAAGGAAGACATTTATCAAGGAAAAACATGAATATTCAAATGTATAAGTAAAAACATTTGAATAGCTCATATATTTTTTAAATGCCTTAGAAAATAACACAGTTTCACATTTTAGAAAAAAATTATTTTACTATTTTCACTTACTGTATTTTTGATATCCCTAAGCTTTTTTATCATTAATGTTACTTTTAAAAAGAACATATTCATAAACTATTTGTTTAAATGATTTTAAAAATCACCCATGTTAACTTTTATGGTAAAGCATAATGACAGATTATCATCTAGCTGTTTTAAGCAGTCACAGTTATGTTGAAAGTAAATCCATTATATATAAAACATAAAAGCTAGAGTAATGTTACATATGTATCTAAGTGCTGTTTTTCAAGAAATTATACAGATAAACTTTATATTATATAATTTACAGGCATTTATGTTAATAACATTAATGTCCTCTTAGTATTGACTGAAATAATTGTACACTAGTGCATAAAAAAAAGGACATGAAAACATACCTTGTAAGAAGAGAGTAAGTCCTCTTGAAAGTAGAATTTTCCACCATGTACTACAAATCTATAACGTAAATGTCCTCAGCTACTATTTAAGAAAAAAATATGAGAAGGTATTACATTTAAAAGAAAAACACCCTTCTACAGAGCCTGGTGTGGCTGCACCCTGGTTGACACTGGAATAAGCTGCTTCCACAGATTAGCCCATGTTAGTACTGAGAAGCGAGATTAAAACTTGTTACTGCTCATGTGTTTTCCATCACTGTTTGTATCATAGCCAAGACTTCTAGCTAAACTCTAGACGTCTACTGGAAGATTCTGAAGAAAAAAAAAAAAGAGTCTAATAATTCATGGCAACTGGCCATTGAGAGTACAGTCAAAGACATCCAAGAAATACCTGATTAAAAAAAAATACTTTATGAAATTCGTAAATGAATGAATACTTATACATTACAGATTTAAAAGATACTCTATATAGACTAACAAAATATTTATCAGTTTTAGAAAGGGGTACTGAAAGAGTACATTATTGAAATATAAAGCCAATCTCCAGATATACCTAAGAAAGGAGCCATGCTGTTAATTTTCTTCTGATGACTGAAGCTGTTACATCAAGCATATGTCTCAAGATTTTCTTTAAAAGCTTTTACTCCTGCCATAGGCATGTCAGTGGAACTGCAGACCAGGCCCTATATAATCCTTCTAGCCTTTATACTATGATACAAACATAGACTCAGGGATACAGGTGATGCCTCCTTGGACTGACTTTTCAAGAGAATATCACCTGTGACCACATAGCGTTTAGGGAGGATGTGGAAGCAGGAAAGCAACATTCTCTGTTACCCAGAAAGAATGCCCAGTTTACATTAGTTAAGAGACCATCCTTCAAGAGGACATTTTTCTAAGTCTGGTGAGAAAGACTCACCAGTACTAGGTAACACCAAACCAACATCTTCATGATGTGCAGATTTGGGGACCAGCTGTTTGCAAAGTGTGTTTCTAGTAGTTAGCAGAATTTCTTCTCTCCTCCCACAAAGAAAATCTGACTGTTGTTTGTTCCCAATTCCCAGAGAAATGGCACATGTTGAAGCAAGCCATAGCAAGAGTACTGTGCCTCCATTGTACAGGGCAGCCAGCCATCAGTTAAATAAAATATCCTTCTGTAGCCCTCACATCAGAGTTCCATATGCTGGACCTCCCTCTGCAGAATTTTAGGCCTGTCCTTGGTGCAGCACCTGAGGTTTAGCAGGCCTCCTGTTTGGTTAGAATACTTATGTCCATATTTATTCAGTTACATTTAGTTCAAAATATTTGTCTGTTACCTTGATGAATTGAGACATTGTAAAGGTTGAACTGGATTTTATTAACCCGAGTTCCATCAAAGCTGCAACCATAGATGGGAAGCTCCTTGGGCAGAAATCTGTGTCCTTCACAATGTTTTGTTTTTTTAACTTTAACTGGAGGTAAAGTTTACATTCCAGAAATATAAACATCATAATGGTACAGCTCAATTAGTTTTCATGAACACCTAATCAAGAAATTCCAGCTCTCCCAGACCCCTCTTTCAAATCACTCTCCCTTCAGAGGAGGCCGCTGCCTGACTTCAAACACTGTAGTTCCCTGAACTTTCCATGTATATGGGTCATACATTGCATTCTCTTTTGAGCCTGGATTTCTTCATCCAGCGTTATGTTTTAGAGATCATTCAAGGTCATTGTGGTTAACAGTAGTTTGTTTATTCTCATTATAAGCATACCTTCTTGTGCTTCACTTCATTGCATTTCATAGATCTGGTGTTTTGTTTGTGTTTTTTCCCCGAACTGAAGGTTTGAGGCAACCCTGTGTCAAGCAAAACAATTGGCCAGTAGTTTCCAATAGCATTTGCTCACTTTGTTTCTCTTGTCACATTTTGGTAGTTTTGGCAATATTGCAAACTTTTCCATTGTTATTTCTTATGGTGATCAATGGTCAGGGGTCTTTGCTGTTTCTACACTTTACTGATGGCTCAGATGATGGTTAGCATTTTTAGCAATAAAATCTTTTTAATTAGGTATATTCTTTTAAAGACATGATATTGCCTGGTAACATTTGGCTGGGGCTGAGTGGCAACTTCTCATTGCAGTGGAACGTGTGCTTCCCACCCTCTACCTTTGCCTCTGTGCACATAGTGCCCCTCTCCCATGTTACTCTTCCACCCTTTCCTCACCTCACCTCTCCTCTCAGTCATGGCATCTGCCCCACGACCACCCTTTTAAGCTGGGTTCTGCCACCTTACATCATGTGAGATTGTTTTTCTAAAGCTATGCTGTAGCCTCTCCTCTCCCCACTTGTGAGCCCTGAGTTTGTCTTCCTCCAACATGATGTGACCTTTAGTCAGAGGCTTAGGCAAAGAAATAGGCCTTGAAGTATAATGCCAAAATGTAAGTGGTCTTTTTGGCTTATTCACCCTATTCTGCTGACATTGTGATGACAGGTAGCGCCCAGGGCCCACAACCCCTAGCCATAGTCTTGGAGCTGCCAATGGGAAGATTTACCTCACAACTACATAGACAGCCCAGCATGCACAGACACACCGTTTGGATATAAGCTGGAGTTTTTTCTCCATACCTTTGCACATTGTCATTCTACACACATCAGTGTACTTCCTCTTCCCTTAAGTATTTTGAGGAGAATTTCTTCCATTCTTGGTTCCTATGAGGGTCCTCTGAAGGGGACCTATTTCTTTTCTACATGTCTGTTTTTTACTGTTTGGGTTTTGCCTTATCTAAATTTGTCTTGGTCTAAATATTGGAGAATTAATGTTACTATTTATAGTCTTTAGGAATCGTGAATAATCTGCACATTATTATCTTATAAACAAGATAAGTTTCAAAATTAGAAAAGCATTATTCGCTTTACTTACATTTTATGAAAAGAAGCATTGGTTACGTGTGTGTGTGTGTGTATATTCAGTTGCTTCAGTTATGTCCGGCTCTTTGCAACCCCATGAACCGCAGCACGCCACGCCTCCCTGTCCATCACCAATTTCCGGAGTTTACCCAAACTCATGTCCATTGAGTCAGTGATGCCATCAAATCATCTCATCCTCTGTCATCCCCTTCTTCTCCTGCCTTCAATCTTACCCAACATCAGGATCTTTTCAAATGACTCAGCTCTTTGCATCAGGTGGCCAAAATATTGGAATTTCCGCTTCAATATCAGTCCTTCCAATGAACACCCAGGATGATCTCCTTTAGGATGGTCTGGTTGGATCTCCTTGCACTCCAAGGGACTCTCCAGAGTCTTTTCCAACACCACAGTTCAAAAGCATCAATTTCTTCTGCGCTCAGCTTTCTTTATAGTCCAACTCTCACATCATACATGACTACTGGAAAAACCATAGCCCTAAGTAGACAGACCTTTACATTAAGTACTTTTTAATGGATTGTGTAACAGTCTCTTATAGGAAGGAAGAGACTTCACAAGGAAGATTTTGGTCATCCATTTATTCAAAGAATGGTATTAAATGCAGTGAAAAAAGGCAAAATGGGGTGGAGTATTGTCAGGGAAGCCCTGAGGAATGTGAGAGGATGTGCCTTGTAAACACCTACTTTAAGAATGTTCTAGACCATCAAATACTAAGATGTAAATAACGTATGTTATTTATGCATAACCAAGTTTGTATATAGCTCTATTCAGTTCAGTCACTCAGTCGTGTCCAGCTCTTTTTGACCCCATGGACTGTAGCACTCCAGGCTGCGCTGTCCATCATCGACTCCTAGAGCTTGCTGGGACATGAGTTTAGCCAAACTCATGTCCATCGTGTCAGTGATACCATCAAACCATCTCATCTTCTGTCATCCCCTTCTCCTCCTGCCTTCAATCTTTCACAGCATCAGGGTCTTCTCCAATAAGTCAGTTCTTCGCATCAGGGGGCCAAAATATTGGAGTTTCAGCTTCAGGATCGATCCTTCCAATGAATATTCAAGACTGATTTCCTTGGACTGGTGGATCTCCTTTCAGTCCAAGGGACTCTCAAGAGTCTTCTCCAACACCACAGTTTCTTCGGTGCTCCACCTTCTTTATGGTCCAGCTTTCACATCCATACGTGACTACTGGAAAAACCATAGCTTTGACTAGATGGACCTTTGTTGGCAAAGTAATGTCTCTGATTTTTAATATGCTGTATAGACTGATCATAGCTTTTCTTCCAAGAAGTAAGCGTCTTTTAATTTCATGGCTGCAGTCACTATCTGCAGTGATTTGGGAGCCCCCAAAAATAAAAGTCCGTCACTGTTTCCATTGTTTCCCCATCTATTTGCCATGAAGTGATTGGACCAGATGCCATGATCTTAGGTTTCTGAATGTTGAGTTTTAAGCCAACTTTTTCACTCTCCTCTTTCACTTTCATCAAGAGGCTCTTTAGTTCTTCTTTGCTTTCTGCCATAAGGGTGGTGTATCTGAGGTTATTGATATTTCTTCTGGCAATCTTGATTCCAGCTTGTGTTTCATCCAGCCTGGCATTTCTCATGATGTACTCTGCATATAAGTTAAATAAGCAGGGTGACAATATACAGCCTTGNGAATTTCATGGCTGCAATCACCATCTGCAGTGATTTTGGAGCCTAACAAAATAAAAGTCCGTCACTGTTTCCATTGTTTCCCCATCTATTTGCCATGAAGTGATTGGACCAGATGCCATGATCTTAGGTTTCTGAATGTTGAGTTTTAAGCCAACTTTTTCACTCTCCTCTTTCACTTTCATCAAGAGGCTCTTTAGTTCTTCTTTGCTTTCTGCCATAAGGGTGGTGTATCTGAGGTTATTGATATTTCTTCTGGCAATCTTGATTCCAGCTTGTGTTTCATCCAGCCTGGCATTTCTCATGATGTACTCTGCATATAAGTTAAATAAGCAGGGTGACAATATACAGCCTTGACGTACCCCTTTCCAATTTGGAACCAGTGTGTTGTTCCATGTCCTGTTCTAACTGTTGCTTCTTGACCTGCATACAGATTTCTCAGGAGGCAAGTAAGGTGTTCTGGTATTCCCATCTCTTTCAGAATTTTCCAGTTTGTTGTGATCTACACAGTCAAAGGCTTTGGCATAGTCAATAAAGCAGAAGTAGATATTTTTCTGGAACTCTCTTGCTTTTTCAATGATCCAGCGGATGTTGGCAGTTTGATCTGATTCCTCTGTCTTTTCCAAATCCTGCTTGAACATCTGGAAGTTCATGGTTCACATACTGTTGAAATCTGGCTTGGAGAGTTTTGAGCATTACTTTACTGATGTGTGAGATCAGTGCAATTGTGCAGTAGTTTGAGCATTCTTTGGCATTGCCTTTCTTTGGGATTGAAATTAAAACTGACCTTTTCCAGTCCTATCGCCACTGCTGAGTTTTCCAAATTTGCTGGCATATTGAATGCGGCACTTTCATAGCATCATCTTTCAGGATTTGAAATAGCTCAACTGGAATTCCATCACCTCCACCTGCTTTGTTCATAGTGATACTTCCTAAGGCCCACTTGACTTCGAATTCCAGGATATCTGACTCTAGCTGGATGATCACACCATGGTGGTTATCTGGGTCATGAAGATCTCTTTTGTTTAGTTCTTCTGTGTATTCTTGCCACCTCTTCTTAATATCTTCTGCTTCTGTTACGCCCATTCCATTTGTGTATATAGTAGGTATTCCCAAAGACTTCTGAAAGATGTGAATTCATGGGTTTGATATGAGTTTATGGGCTGTTTTGAATGTTCAAGCATCTCTCATGGTGGACTAGGCTCTGTGGTTTATAATGAATTGACTTTATACAGTAGGTCTTGACCCATGGGCAGTTTCTAGCCCACAGCTGTAGTTTGTTTGGAGCACATGTTATTTCTAAAAAACAGGAAATTTACATCAAAGGCCAGATTTACCATATTTTAAAAGTTCAATTTGGAAAAGACTGCACTGAATTTCTGTGCTATTCCAGCAAATAGGTGAGCGCTTGGTGGTGGTCTTCAGATGAGTTTCTGATCCCTGGCTCTCACTTAGCATTCTTCTATACCCAGCGCTGCTAAGGACTCACTGCTACAACCTGCAAGTTGAGCTACTGCCATCATCCTGTTTAATGTTTTCCTCTAAAAAGGAATTAATGCCATAAAATAATCATTTTAAATGAATTGAGTTGGATTTATAAAAATGAGTATCAAATATTTTCAGATAATGTCTCATAGGTCAGTTTGCTTTTAGGAATGAGTATAAGTAATGGTTTTCTTTTAAATAAATTTTCTACCACTTTCCGTGAGTCTGAGTAAACTCCAGGAGATGGACAGGGAGGCCTGGAGTGCTGCAATTCATGGGGTCACAAAGAGTCGGACACAACTGAGCGACTGAACTGAACTGAACTGAACTGAACTGAAACACTTTCCTCTGAGAAGACTGAAAAACAGTGAATGCATCTAACTTCCAGTCTGTGTTGCTAAGGTCCACTTTTCCTTAGAACGAAAAAGGCTCATAAGAAAAATGTCAAGTAACAGATCAGGATCAGGGAATTTGTAAGGTATGCCTGAAACATCATATCAGCAGGCACAAAAGCTCACAGAGGTTACTGCGGACTTGTGAACAGAACATAGAAGCTTGGGTTAAAGGCATAGAGTGAGTTCAGTTCAATTCAGTTCAGTCGCTCAGTCATGTCTGACTCTTTGTGAACCTCATAGAATAAGGGTGGCAATGGATTATAAGACATCAAATGCAAAATCCTTTTTTATTGTAACAAGGAAAGAGGGTCAAAAGGGTCACAGCTCCCTCTGTAGGGGAATGCCAGCTAATGAGTACAGAAGGAACCATAGAATTAGAAAATCACCACTGTGAAACTTATAATGTAGTCACTGATTTAGGCAAAGAACTTCAATAGGAGCTAAAAGCCAATAAATGAAAGTTATTGGATGGCATGATATTCACACAGACCTAAAGTCTTACTTTGTAGGATATTTCTTAATTACAAGGAGATGAAGATACCACCTTAACCAAATGTCTCAGCATCACAAATAACAGGCCAGCCCAACATTTTGTGCTTCCTGATATGATACAAAGGGAGTACATGATATCACCTATGTGGGATTCTTGTCAAAAATATTCTGCCTAAATCTAAGCAATGAGACAAATATATATTAGGGGACATTCTGCATGGTAGCTGGCTTGGAATCCCTTCAAAAAGTGAAGAAGTGAAATACACAGACTGACAGTTGCTACTCTAGATTACTCGAGACTAAAGGCAAGTGAATTCTGATTAGATCTTGAGCCATTAGATCTATACCACCCACAGCGATTTGGACATTGTTGGGACAGTTGGGGAACTCTGAATATGGGCAGGATGTTGATACTGAATCAACATTAAATGTCTGGGGTTTGAGAATGTGATCATTATTTCATGGTTATATAAGAAAATGTCCTTGTTCTTAGAAGACTCATACTAAAGCACTGGGGCAACATGTTATATCTGCAACTGACATTCAAATGGTCCAGCCCCTGTACCCCACAAATACATATATATGTATAGATATGAATGTGGAAAGAGTGAAAAAGAATGAGGATGACAAAATATTAATTGGTGAATATAGGTGAAAATATATAGATGTTCATTGTATTCTTTCAACTTTTCTATGACCATTAAAAATATTGCTAAATAAATGGGGAATAAATGCTAAATATTTGTGGGAAATAAGGGAATAAGTTGCCTTAAATTAATTTTAACTCTGACTTATCCTTAACTGCAGTGAAATATTTACACGAAAAATTTAAGTTGATTAAGATCTTATTCTACATTTAGGGTGGGTTTTATGAGTCTGTTGATACATGCGAAGTGTTTGTGTTTTTTTCTACATAGAAGAGCCATCATAGCTTCAATCATATCTTCAAAGGGTAGGTCCATTCTTCAAATAGTTTAGAACTACTGACCTAGAATAGATTTACAATTTTCAATGCATTCTTTATTCTGAGTATCACACACTAGTTAATATCTCAGACAATTCATATATAAATTTGGTAATTGTGAATGTAATTCTCAACTTATGTAAAGCAAATGAACTTTCAGCAGTTTCCAATTTATAAAAAGATTTTCTTGTATCGTACATTAAGCTGTTGGTTTAATGTAAGTTTATTTGACCACAGAGATTCTGTTACTTAGAAACACACGATGACATTCTAGTAACATGATGTATTCCTTTTCTTTTCCAAACTAATATGTGTTTAGTGCAATCACATGTTATTTTTAATACAGTCTACTTTCCCTTGTGTGGATTCACATTCTTCACATTTTGTACAAAGGGAAAAATACGCTAGACTCTTAAGTTTTTTTTAATCCATTTTCTTGTAGAAAAGGAAACAATGTCAAAGAAGAAATAATCATGCCATTTATTCTTTAGTTGTGTTATAACTAAGCTCTATTGATCTAATTAGAAATATTCACCTCTTTGCCAATAACAGTGTGTGACAGACCAAATTTCAATGTGACTTGAACTCTCCCTGTTCAGAATGTTGAAGCAAAGACATGTGAGTAATATTTTATAATATGCCAAAGTGTTTTTTAAGACATATAGGATGAAATGTACACTAACGCATAACTATAATATTTACATAGATTGTAGTTCCTCTAAAAGTCTTTCACCAATGCTTCTGGGTCTGTTGCAGTAGGTTTAATCGGAGCTGGTGTTCAGAAGAAAAGTAAATACTTAGACACCCCAGAGCCATCTGCCCATAGCATGCTGCACCTGTCCAAGGGTTACATGCAGACTCTTACTGCATCCCTGCAAACTCACTTGCGGATTATCTCTGTAGTAGAAGCCCATCTGCAGGACAAATTTATTGATCAAGTAGTCTTCTCGTTTGGCTATTTTAAATACAGTTTTTCTCTCTTTTTTTTTTTTTGGTTTTATGTTATTATAGTGAATCACACTTGTAAGTCAAAATTACCTTCCTTTCCTGTAATCAGGAGTTTTTAAAATCTGCTTCTAATCTACTCCCATATCTATGACAATAAATAGTTTAGATTCTTTGAGTTCTGGTTTCACACTGCATTTATAACATGTTCTAAGCTGGTTTCATTCTATTCTGTGCAGTGGATGTGAGCATGCAGTGACACAGAACAAAGGCCACCAAGCTCAAGAAAGCTAGTGACATGGCTGCAGCATCCCACGTGAGCCCAGCCCTCGACAGAGAGCGTTATCTGACCCCTGCTCTGCTGTAATAGGCCCATTCCTTTTTCCAGTATATATCACAATCTAAGGAATCATTTCCTTAAATTATTAAGATCTACCATATTATGAGACTTGGCAGCCTTGAGTAAGTCACTGAACTTTCCTACCTTCTGGTTTCCCAGCACCTATCCTTGAGGGAATGGATAGTCATCTGACGTCCACCCTGTGCTCAGAACTGTTGTGGATGTCACCTTATTTAACCTTCACAGACGCCTTGGTAGGCAGATATTCTCCTCAATTTCATGGGCAAGGAAACTGGAAATCAGAGTCTTAAGTAACTTGACCATGTCCACAGCTAATAAGGATTCCAGTTTCAGACCTGAGGTACCCATTCTTCATTTTTCATAGACTTCTAGGCTTTAAGGCCCCCTGGAATCATCTGGTATAGGTTAGAGTTGGCCAGAAACATCTATTTTCATACATGTGTGTGTGTTTTACTTGCTCAGTCGTGTGCAACTCCTTGCAACCCCAAAATGCTTTTAATCTTTTTGAATTTTAAGTTGAATTCAAATTCAACTATGGACAAATGAATAATTCAGTCATTACCAATTCGTAAATACTTTTCCTATGAGGACAATTTCTGTTTTCTAAATAAGGGAAGGAAGTGAAATAGATATCATAGAGGGTTTACCCAGTCCTTTGAGGTTTCACTTAAACAGCAGATCTTGAGTATTTTATTCTTTTATGTCAGCATCTATGAACCTAGTAATTCATGTTGTTTAAATGATGGCTTTGGAAAACATTGTCAGTGTTGCTATTATGGAGAACAATCAGTTGTCAAAGCATGACTTATTTTTTTATAAAGTATGCTCTGCCTTCTAATGTCCATGTCAGAAAATATTAATAAGAGAAATTATTCCTTACTACTTATATGACTGTATATAAATCTTTATCACTTTTCCTTTAAAAATCCTTAAATTTTATACATTTCTCTTTGTTTTGTTTAGGGATAGTATTAATGTCAACTTTGGACAACTCATGAGCTGATCGTTTAGACTGAGGTATCAACAATTATATTAGTACCTACTCTATACACAAAATATAGGGATTCAGGAAATGAATTGTCTCTTATTTTAACTTTTACAATCTTTTAGGAAAACATGGTATACCTTCTACCAATCTACTATACAACATCCTACATTGCAAATAAATAATCAGTGCAGACCTAACTCATAAAACCAGACCTGTCTGTCAGGAGGATGGTGGAACAGATGCCAAGTACTGAAGGGAGGAGGCACTTTCTGAGGAGCTGGGCTTCTAGGCACAGCTTGCCTTGTGCCTTGGAAGCTCCTTGAGATCAGATCATATGGTTCAAGTCAGATGCAGCCATATAGTAAACTTATTCCCCTTGAAATTGAAAGTCGGTACCCAATAGGCTTCTGCTCCTGCCCTTCTCTTCTCCCACCCTTCATTGTAACCTTTCCTTCGGATTCCCCTCCAGCTGAGTGTATTCCTGTCCTCCTGCCTAAATTCCATGGTGACACCTCCAAACTTCAGCATATTTTCACCCAAACTGTCTCTTTCTCTAAGTTTCTCAGCAGCATCACTGAGACTCAGAGCAGTTTTCCTTTTTATCTGCTTTTCTCTTCTTTGTTTCCCTTCCCTGGTAGATCACTATCCCTTTTCTTTTTTTCTTTGTATCCCTTGCATGGTAGATCACTACTTCCCTTTTTTTTTCTTTTCTTCTCTTCCTTTTTACAATCAATCAGTTCATTTTTTAAAATTTATTTATTTGGAGGATAATTGTTTTATAATTTCGAATTGGTTTCTGCCATATATCAACATAATCAGCAATAGGTATGCACATGTCCCCTCCCTTCTATCAGTTCATTTTATTTTCAATATATTCTCTATTGGACTCCCCGGTGGCTCAGTGGTAAAAAATCTGCCCATGATGCAAGAGACACAGGTTCAATCCCTGGGTCAGGAAGATCCCCTGGAGGAGTACAAGGCAAGACATCCCAGTATTCTTGTCTGGAGAATCCCATGGACAGAGGAGCCAGGCGGGCTACCGTCCATAGGGTCACAAAGAGCTGGACACGACTGAAGCAACTTACCATGCACACATGCATATTCTCAGTTATTCATGGTTCATAATGTCCTTCTGAGTTTGAGCCCCTCAGAAGATGACAAATATGGCAAGCTTGCCTTCAGACTTAACCTCCATCAGTGAGAATGTAGGATTTTTTTTCTTTCTTTCAAAGTCTCTGTCATACGTATCCCTGTTTCTGCTTGTTCCTCCTGTCACCTGTACTGAGTGGGTCCCTCTTATTCTGTTTCTATATTATTAGAGTGGTGGCTCTTTTCCCTTCATTACTTTCATATACCTCTCTTCAGAGTTTTTTGGTGGTGTCCTATATTTCTCACTGCAGTTAAGTATGGTCTCCTCTTACGGGCCTTCCAGGCCACCCCAAGCCTCTTATTTTCCTCTATGATCTCTCCTCCACTGGTGAACCTCAACTATGCTTGGCTCATGCCTCTTTGCTTCAGTCAGTTATTCCCTCCCCCTCAACTGATTCAAATTTCAAGCCCTAGTTTAAGCCTAGGGATCTTTTCTCCCCCAAACTCAGCGCTAATTATTTCCTATACCATATATACCACAGACTTCTTTATTACTCCTGATCTAAATTTGTCAACTCAGGGAAATTATTTTTGCCTATAGCACACTGTGGCATCAGTAAAAATTTGGGATTTTATCCTAATTTAACTATATACCCATCATCTGTGGCTAAATTTCCACATACCAAATCTAAAATTATCTTGAAACAAGCATTATAGTTTATTAACACTTTCCAGTGAACTTAAATGTCTTGACTACACAGTTTGAACAGTTGCTGGAATAATCACATTCTTCTGTGTGAATGAGGTGATCATCCTTACTGCTCTTAGTGGTGTCAATGTGGACTAGAGGCACATTTCAACTCGTGTTGTGGGTGGTGTTTTCCATGTTAATAGAAGTCATCCCTAGGAATAGTTAACTTTACCCTCTCAAGCCCAACTCCTAAGGGATGTTTGTAGAGTCAGTCACTTGACAGTAAAAGCTCAAGGAGACAGTGTTGTATCTTCTCAATCCTGCTGGCAGCACCTGCCAGGTTTATGGGTGCACCTTCCCACTCTCAAGTGTCCAGACTTTCCACTTTCAGGACTGCATTCGGAAGATGCATGTTAAGTCCAGGCTCAGTCACATACTCCCTGTTGTCCCCAAATGCCGCACATTCACCCTCAGGGTTCTGGGGGCATCCTAACCTGCCTGCTCCATAGGGCACCACACAGTCTGGCAGAGACAAAGATGTGATCCCAATCTCTGCGTGCAGCAGCACTGCCGTGTTGTCCCTGTCCTATAGAACATGCACTCACGCTAACTGCCTTTCAGGGTGTTTTAGGTCAGAGGTCAGCAGTCTTTGATTGTGGCAGAGGTGCTCAGGGGCTGATCCTCACTAAGGTGCTGGAGCTCCAAAGGAACGGACACAGCTACCAAGCTTTCTTGTCCCGGCATACCCAGAGGTTGGCTCTGTTCAGGCAGCTGTAATCCTTGTAACTGAGAAATGTTTCTTCAGGCCAAAGGTCTCCAGTGAAGTTCTCTGAAAGTATAGGAGGAGCTGAGGAGGGGATAAGGACCAGGGACTTTGGCTGAGTGTTCTTTATGACTTTTAGAACTTGATGTGTGATTTATATAGTACCTTGTCTGTTGGTTTCAAGAAATAAGGGGAGCTAGGGAGGCAGACAGGAACAGTGTCAGCTAACCCTTTCTGATGGTAGCAGAGCTGT
Organism: Neotragus moschatus; assembly: GCA_006410615.1. Taxonomy (NCBI): domain Eukaryota; kingdom Metazoa; phylum Chordata; class Mammalia; order Artiodactyla; family Bovidae; genus Neotragus; species Neotragus moschatus. The sequence goes on from SJYA01001417.1 coordinate 178,174, forward strand.
TTTGTCTGAAGGGAGTACACAGACTCTGTGTACTTCCTCTATCAAGGACGCTTGCTCCCCAGGGCACCATGAACTCCTGATGAGCCATGCTTGAAAACCATTGATGTGTTCCAAGAATGCTATTTTGTAATTGAATCAAGTGATCTCAGAAAAGTAAAATGACTGCATAATTACTGGAGACCACGATGGGTACCCAGATGTCCTGATTCTTGGTGTAATTATTTCCTTATAATTCTAGGCCATAGGTTTCTTTAACCACATCATATCTTTAATGCTTTTTATGAAATACCTTAATCTACAATAAGCCAAATCTTAAAATTGAAAATATAGTTAGTATTTCCTGTACATATGTGCAAAGATGACACACTATTAAGTATTTTCAGACCATGACTGGGCCAGGATTTCCTTAATGTACATCTGTGTTAGTAATTACAGTATACTTCTGAAGCCAAACAGAACACCTCCTTGTTATACATTATATAAACATTATATATCATGAACAGTGTTTGCTATATGGACATTTATCACTTTTTTAAAATGAAATTAAAGCTTTTATCCAGAGCATTATAAGGTTTCAAAGCAAACAAGTTCAATGCTAGATATATTTTGTATTTTAAATTATATAATCAGTAGAAATAAAAGCATCTTCCAACTTAAGAACAAAGCTTCCATCAGTTATTCTGATTTTTCACCTTTCTAGAGATTCTTCTCCCAACAGGGTATCTCTCAGTGCACAGTAGGATCTCAGTGTATGCCTGGATCTAGTGTTAGTCCAAGCCTTCTGGGGGTTGCAGTGTCTTATTGCGACTTTTGCTATTTGCACACTCTAGAGACCCACAATCTGGGAATACCCCTAGGCCTAGGCAGAGGGGCTTCGGGAACCCAACATACTTTATTACATCACCACCCTGTTGTGCTGATTTCATCACACTTGACTTGTTAATTTGTCTGTTTGATTTCCTGCTTATTGCCCCTAAAACACCACACATTCCCAGAGAGCAGAGACCTCATCTGATCTCTTCATCCCTTTCTCTCTAAAGCAGCATCTGGGACACAGCTGATTAAAATCAGAATGACAAATTAATGCAAGAATGCTTCAGTATTCATCTCTGTTGTCTAGGATGCTAATTCTTTTGACTCACTTTATTTGGTTTGAGTCCCCTCTGACAGTAATTTTTTTACTGTTTAAGTTGCTTTAAATCATTTACATTGATGCATTTATATTCAAATAGCACAAGGGTTCTTGTTAAGTTAAACAAGTACCCGTATCTTCTTGTTATTTGTCTCTTTCATTCAACTTGGCCAATTTAAATTAGTAATGCTTCTACATACCCAAACTGGTTATAAATCTGAACTTTTTGTTCCATAGATTTTATTTCTCTTCTTAGACACCTGGCTTAAGCCTTTGATGCTTGATTCTAACAGTCTGTATCATATTGTTATTCTTGTTCATTTTGTGATCTCAAAAGCCTATATGTTAAGAAAGGGGGCTTAGAAATAACATTATCTTAAATGGGATAAATCAAACTTCTACATCTTAAAAGCTGCCCAGGTAATAATCAACTTTGATTGAATACGCTGTTTACTGTCTAATTTATATGAAAGGCTGGCAATATTAAGTGTACTCACTATGCATATCACCCTTCCCAAATACTTTTTATTCTTCTCTGGCTCTCGTAACAGCCCTGTGAAGTGGGGCTGGAAGGCTCTGAGAAACGTGGGAGAACTATTAAAAGATTAAATAACTAAAGTTTGAAAAATTACAGTAATCTGCCCAATGGGGCCAAGACTAGAAATTAATCTAGTGTTTTAATTAATTAAAAACACCTAATCTGGTGTTTGTCCAAGGAACAAAACTGAGAGTAACAAGAAAAATCAACATGGTTTCTATATGTGTCTTTTAAAAATTATTTTAGAAATAAAGATAAGATATCATTATATAATGAGAATTTTAATACATGATATGATTTTGTTAGGATCTACTACATAGTGAATACTAATAGCTTTATGTTGTATTGAGTAAAAAGATAACATTTGAGCAAATTAGGACAAAGACAAGAGATGTTAACAATGACCAGAGGAGCAAAAGTTTTTTAAATGTATGCATTAGGTTTCTATTTACAAGGTTTAGTCAAGGGTAGTTAACTTATATTTTAAGCAAACTCCACTGCTTTCCATAAATCTTTTGATCTTGAGCAAATAATTATGAGAGTGATCTTAAAATACTGTTAAACTTTTTAGACTTACAGAGAAATTATAAAAATCGTACAGAATTCACATATACCCTTCTCCCAGCATTCCCTAATGTTAATAAGCACATACTTAACCATAGTATAATTTTCAAGACCCGGAAATTAACTTTATAGTAATTATATTTTAATTCTATTCATATAATTAATAGAAGGAACTAAAACTAAGCCAATGATTTGTTTATTTATATCAATAATTGTATTATAGGGTCTTAATTACTATAGAAAATTAATAAATTTTTGCTTTAACAGAATAATAAACAGAACATTAGTTCATAAATTCTACCTATTATTTTTTCCAGCCATCCACTTCTTGGTCTTGAACCATAACAAATATACTTTTTTAAAAGACTTAGGGAGTTCTTAGCTAATAGAAATTCTGTGGTCTGTTGTAAAGGGCATGTTTAGTTTCAGATTCTCTCAGTCTACTTCAGCAGCATACAACATCCTATTCTTGTGAGAAAAGTTTGCAACAAGATGGCTTCTTCCTAGAGTGTGAAACGGAAAGCTTCACTAAAACTGTTAAAAGACTAAACCTTGTAGATATGTGTTTGGTTGTCCTGTGCATTGGTGAATCAGGTTGACTAGCATAATGATATTTTAATATGATATTATATTTCCTATTGAGGAAAATGCTACTGAAACAGACATATGAGTATAATTTACAAGTGACAAAGAGAAACTTGGAATTACTTGATATTTTGTGGTTTAAGAACAATACTTGAATATGATCTTATGCATGAAAATGCATAGGATGATATTTCTCTTGTTTTAATGTAGTTGTTTTCAAGATGAAGATGTTCCAGATTAGAATCATCATCTTCTTCAGCACTGCAAATTTGTTCTGGAAGAATATTCCTGAGGGAAAATAGACATGCAGGTCATAAAGGATTGAAGTAATATTCCAGCTTCATAATTTAGAAATTAAAATAAAATTACATTCTTGTCTTATATACCAGAAAAAATTCCAAATATGTCAAGATCTACATATGAAAAAATGAAGTCATAGAAGTGGTAGAATAAAACATGGTTATACCCCAGGAGGGAGGCAGATCTTCCTATGTGTGACTCGAAAACCAGAAGCACTAGAAGAAAAGATTTAAAAATTGGCTACCGTTTTTTTTTTTTTTTTAATGCAAAGTTAAAAGACAAATCGCAAACTGGGAGAAAGTGTTTGCAACTTAAACAAGGGCTAATATACAAAGTAGTCATGGAGGATGTGAGAGTTGGACTGTAAAGAAGGCTGAGCACCGAAGAATTGATGGTTTTGAACTGTGGTATTAGAGAAGACTCTTCAGAGTCCCTTGGACTGCAAGGAGATCCAACCAGTCCATTCTGAAGGAGATCGTTCCTGGGATTTCTTTGGAAGGAATGATGCTGAAGCTGAAGCTCCGGTACTTTGGCCACCTCATGCAAAGAGTTGACTCGTTGGAAAAGACTCTGATGCTGGGAGGGATTGGGGGCAGGAGGAGAAGGGAACGACAGAGAATGAGATGGCTGGATGGCATCACTGACACGATGGGTGTGAGTCTGAGTGAACTCTGGGAGTTGGTGATGGACAGGGAGGCCTGGCGTGCTGCGATTCATGGGGTCGCGAAGAGTCGGACATGACTGAGCAACTGAACTGAACTGAATATACAAAGACCTAAAAATCTAGGAGGTGAGGGAAATCAGAAGAAGAAAAAAAAAGATACCTGGTGACCAGTTTACAGAGGAGAAAATGAAATGACATGTGAACATAAAAGGATGCTTAATTTCATTTATGATAAGAAAAATTAAATTGAAATGAAATGCCACTCTAACTTATCAGGTTTTTCCACCTCTCCACAGAATACATCAAAGCTCATTCACATGTTCTGATGATAAAGTTGTATAGGATCAAGCATCACTGAAGGGAATTCAAAACTGTTCAGCCCCATGGAAAGGAATCTGGCAGTATATAGCAAAATTACATATTCATTTTATTCCTTTCACTCAGCAATTCCATTTCTAGGGATTTATCCCAAAGTTAGATTGGAAAATGCAAAATTATACTTGAACAGAGTTACTTATATGCACAGTTGCACTCATCTCACACGCTAGTAAAGTAATGCTCAAAATTCTCCAAGCCAAGCTTCAGCAATACGTGAACAGTGAACTTCCTGATGTTCAAGCTGGTTTTAGGAAAGGCCGAGGAACCAGAGACCAAACTGCCAACATCCGCTGGATCATGGAAAAAGCAAGAGAGTTCCAGAAAAACATCTATTTCTGCTTTATTGACTATGCCAAAGCCTTTGACTGTGTGGATCACCACAAACTGTGGAAAATTCTGAAAGAGATGGGAATATCGGACCACCTGACCTGCCTTTTGAGAAACCTGTATGCAGGTCAGGAAGCAACAGATAGAACTGGACGTGGAACAACAGACTGGTTCCAAATAGGAAAAGGAGTACATCAAGGCTGTGTATTATCACCCTGCTTATTTAATTTATATGCAGAGTGCATCGTGAGAAATGCAGGGCTGGATGAAGCACAATCTGGAATCAAGATTGCCGGGAAAAATATCAATAACCTCAGATATGCAGATGACACCACCCTTATGGCAGAAAGTGAAGAAGAAAAAAGGGCCTCTTGATGAAAGTGAAAGAGGAGAGTGAAAAAATTGACTTAAAGCTCAACTTTCAGAAAACTAAGATCATGGCATCCTGTCCCATCACTTCATGGCAAATAGATGGCGAAACAGTGGAAACAGTGGCTGACTTTATTTTTGGGCGCTCCAAAATCACTGCAGATGGTGATTGCAGCAATGAAATTAAAAGACACTTACTCCTTGGAAGGAAAGTTATGACCAACCTAGATAGCATATTAAAGAGCGGAGACATTACTTTGCTGACAAAGGTCCGTCTAGTCAAGGCTATGATTTTTCCAGTGGTCATGTATGGNGTATTGAGTGCAGCACTTTAACAGCATTCTCTTTTAGGATTTGAAATAGCTCAGCTGGGATTCCATCACATCCACTACCTTTGTTTGTAGTAATGCTTCCTAAGGCCCGCTTGATATCACACTCCATGATATCTAGCTCCAGGTGAGTCACCACACCATCATGGTTATCTGAATCATTAAGACCTTTTTTGTACAGTTCTATATATTCTTGGCATCTCTTCTAATCTCTTCTGCTTCTGTTAGGTCCTTGCCATTTCTGTCATTTATTGTGCCCATGTTTGCTTCAANGCCCGCTTGATATCACACTCCATGATATCTAGCTCCAGGTGAGTCACCACACCATCATGGTTATCTGAATCATTAAGACCTTTTTTGTACAGTTCTATATATTCTTGGCATCTCTTCTAATCTCTTCTGCTTCTGTTAGGTCCTTGCCATTTCTGTCATTTATTGTGCCCATGTTTGCTTCAAATGTTCCCTTGGTATCTCCAGTTTTCTTGAAGAGATCTCTAGTCTTTCCCATTCTGTTGTTTTCCTGTATTTTTTTGCTTTCCCATTTTGTTCTTTTCCTCTGTTTTTTTGCATTGTTCACTTCAGAAGGCTTTCCTATCTCTCTTTTCTGTTCTCTGGGACTCTGCATTCAATTGGGTATATCTTTTCCTTTTCTGCTTTGCCTTTTGCTTCTCTTCTCAGCCATTTGTAAGTCCTTTTCAGACAACCACTTTGCCTTCTTGCATTTCTTTTTGGTTTTGGTCAACACCTCCTGTGCAGTGTTACAAACCTCTGTCCATAGTTGCTCAAGTACTCTTATCAGATCTAATCCCTTGAATCTATTTGTCACCTCCACTGTATAATGATAAGGGATTTAATTTACGTTATACCCAAATGGCCTAGTGGTTCTCCCTACTTTCTTCAATGTAAGCCTAAATTTTGCAATAAGGAACTGATGATTTGAGCCATAGTCAGCTCCAGGGCTTGTTTTTGCTGACTATATAGAGCTTCTCCATCTTCAGCTACAAAGACTATAATCCTCTCTGGTAGAGGATTATCAAACTTAAAAGTTCATGACTGCCTGTGAGATCAATAGACCAGCACAGTGATCAGACCTTAGGTCATGCTGCTTGGGCTTGGCACTTGTACATTGTAGGTTATCCACAGCAGCAGTGACCATAGCTATCCTAACATCAGTTATATCATGAACAATTTGAACTCTGCAAATAACCAAGTTTTTGATAATGAGAGGTTCACTAAGAATGCTGTCATCTTCCTCACTCACTCATTTTCATAACGTGTTTAGTAATGGCAAAGGAAAAGAATTCATCTATGAACATCAAGTTGTAGCATGTACTTACTCTTGATTTATCCAGGCTAAAGGAGCAATTCTATTTTCTTCAATTTTATTATAACGTAATCCAATGACATTGATCTTTCTGGTATGATTAAAAGAAATTTCAGTTATTTCTTCAATTTGGTTATTTTCTAGGTATAATTCCTATAATTAAAAGAAAAGACTTATTTTTCTTCGTATTACTTGATATGATAAATATATTCAATTTCACAGAATTAAAATACATTCAGTTTCACAGAATTAAAATCATGTAAACTATTGTCATTAGTGTTAGTTAATGAGAGAGTCTTGCAGCTCTTCCAAATGGGTTAATTTTTTACATTGTCAGATTTTCTAGCTAGCAAAATAAAGTGTACTGTCTGTCATGGTTATAGAATTAAATGAGTTTAATTATTTTTAACCATAAAATGATATGGTATAGCATATCATGATAATTGTATAAAGCTTTCTAATTTACAAAATTTATTCACATAAATTATTTCATTTGGGCTTCAAAGACCTAGAAACTAGAAAATAGGTAGAAATGATCCCCATCTAGCAGTGAAAAAACTCAGACCTGGAGAGATGGCAAGGTGTTTGCAAAGTTAAGCAGCTGATACATGAGGGAAATTCATGCTAGCTAGCCCCAGCTTAGAGTCATCCTGTTTCCTGCCAGTCCATGCTGTCTGTAAGTTTTTTAGGCTCATATTTTTTAGGTTTGTTTGTATTATAATTTCTTTAGTTAAAAGTTCATTAAGAGCCTTCATTTTACATCAGAGTGAAGTTAGAACTATTGGTAAGTTGTCAATAGCTAGCTGCCTTCAAGTTAAATTCATTTGACTTTACAAGGAATTTGTCACTCAGAGATCTTGCTGGAATTCAAAAGTATAATTTGTGTATATATATTTGGAGTAATTCCTATTGTAGTAATTTCCGCTCTTTGTCATTTAATTTTGGTATTGTTGGAAGTATGTAAAGTAAATTTTAGTGTTCTGCTTCATACCTATTTAGAGGTGAACTATATTAGTGGCTCCTAAACTTGATTGTAGGTTAGAATCACTCATCAGCTTTTTGAAGTATAAATTCCAACTTAATAGCATGCTTATTTAAAAATAAAAACGATAAATTGTTGACCCCATTCTCCAAAGAACCTGATTTAGCATGTCTGGTATAGGCCCCAAAATCTGTATTTGTTTAGAATCCAAGTAATTCTGAGGTAAAGCTAGATTATGAGTGCACCCTCAATTTTTACAGTTTTGGTAAATTCTAAATGCCTGTCTTAATCTACAAATAGGAGGAAGAGGAGGCATGATGGTTGTGTAGCAGCAGTACCAGATTGAGATTGATGGCCCTCTTTTGGCTCACTGGGTTCACAGCCATATAAAGCTTCATCCTGCTGACTGATTGTTTATGGGACAAAAATAGAGCTCAGAGGAAGTAACCTAAGGGTCACCTGGATCTGCTAAACCTCAGTTCCTAATGTGGAAAGTCAGGGTGTACACTTAGCAGAGAAGTCCCCACCAGAGTACCCCCATAGTTAAGTGTGTTCTGTGTTATAGCAAGGGAGACCACACACTTGGGCCACAGGAAATCCATCCAGAGGGGAGGGACACAGGACAGTGCTAGTCAAAATTAGTAAGCTGTGAGAAGTGAGTGAGGGGTGGACTGCTGGTATAGTTAGCAGCCTTCTTTGCAATTCTTGTCCATCCTTACAGGGTCACTGCTAGTCCAGGTGGGCCTCTGAGTGGAACAGACTGGGATGATCACATTTCCAGTTTGAGATAGTTTAAACTACTTTGCAAATCAAGGTGCTTTTTGCAAGTTGTACTTTGTGTTTGAACTTTCAGTTCATCTTCCCTATTCTCTCCCCAAGAGCTGTCAGTAAGACCAATTTTCATTTTACCAAGATTCTCTACGAGTAGTAATAATTCTGACTCATAATTTTGTATTGTTTGAAAACAGTGCTCAAATTATAATAAATTTTATTTATAGCACCAGAACTACTCAGTTTAATATGCATCACGATAATCTTTTAAAATATATTGTTTGTTTTGTCATTGTATGCTATATTAACATTATAAGGAAAATATTGGTACCTCAATAGAAGCAGGAAGACCCTGTGGTATAATTCTAAATTTATTTCTTCCCAGACGCAGGTAGGTTAGGCTCTTCAAAGGTTTGAAAGCTAAGGAATTGACATTGGTTTCACTGAGATTGTTTCCTTCCAATTCTAAAGTGACCAATTGATTTAAGTCTGTAAAAAAAAAATTATTGTGATATTATAATTTAAAAACATGCAGTTTCTATAGGCTTTCAAAATTTCATGTGAGATGTTTGCTTTATTTGGATGACTAATGTTATAGCTTCTTTCTTTGAATCCCCCCCCATAGAGCCTTTTCCCAAGTACTCTTCACATTTGCACAACAAATGTTCAGTTCAGCCAGGACTCAGTGCTGAATGCATGGTCCAGAAGAGACAGGCCTGTAGAGAAATCACTGTTGTATTGTATGATGAAAGTTTGTAACCCTCATACAAAAGCCAAAAAGCACCACTAAAAAAAAGAAAGAAAAAAATTATAGGCAAATATCACTGAAAAACATATATGCAAAATAACTTTAACAAAATACTGGGAAACCAAATTCAATAATACATTAAAAGGATCATACACTGTAATCAAGTGGAACTTGTTTCAGGGATGCTAGAATGGCTTAATATCCACAAATAAATCAGTGTGATACACCACATTAACAAATTGACAAATAAAAGTCATATGATCACCTCAATAGAGGCAAAAAAAGCTTTTGACAAAATTCAGTATCCATTTATGATAGAGACTCAACAAAGTGGGTATTAGAGGGAACATCCCTCAACATATATGACAAAGCTACAGCCAATATCATAGCCAACAGTGAAAAGCTCAAAGCATATCCTCTAAAATCAGGAATAAGACAAGGATGTCCAATCTTACTGCTTTTATTCAGCATAATGCTGGAAGTCCCAGCCATAGCAATCAGACAAGGAAAAGAATGGAATCCAATTTGGGAAGGAAGAAGTAAAATTGTCACTGTAGTCAACATGATAAAATATATATAGAAAATTGTAAAGACTGCCTCCAAAAAACTACTACAACTCGTACATGAATTCAGTAAAGTTTCAGGATACAAAATTAATACACAGAAATCTGTCTAGCTTCTATACACTGACAATAAACTATCAGAAAGAGAAATATTAAGAAGACAGCTCCATTTCCAGTTGCATCAAAAAGAATAAAAACTTAGGAATAAATGTAAACAAAGAGGTAAAAGACCTGTACTCAGAAAACTATGAGACACTGATGAAAAAAATGATTGAAGGCAACACAGACAAATGGAAAGATATGCCATATGCATAAACTAGAAGAATTAATACTGTTAAAATTAGTATACTGCCTAAAAAGACAGTCTACAGATTCAGTGCAATCCCTATCAAAATACCAATGGCATTTTTCATAAAACTAGAACAAATAAGTGTAATATTTGTATGGAAATGCAGAAGATCCCAAATAGCCGAAACAATCTTAAGAAAGAAGAACAAAGCTGTATATATCACACTCCCTGGTTTCAGGCTATAGTACAAAGCTACAGTAATTGAAACAGTGTGGTACTACCACAAAAACAGACCCATAGACCAATGGAACAGAATAGAGAGCCCAGAAATAAACCCACACATTTATGGTCAGTTAATCTTTGAGAAAGGGGGTTAAGAATGTACAATATGGAAAAGAATGTTTGTATAATGAACAGAAGTCAGAAGAATGAGGTGGGGGAGCAGGACACCACACGGAGGGGACAATGAAATATTTGCAAAGACAGAAGGTATGAAATGGTGGCATAACCAGGGAGGTCCAGGGAGTGTATAATGCAGTGGGTGGTTCCTTTTTTCAGGACACAGAAGAAGCACTCTTGCCTGGTAAACCCTCAGTCTTTGAAAAAGGGAGTTACAGCAGTGAATTCCCATTGCAGTGTTCACTTCCTGGCAGAGTGAAGCCAGATGGGCATTTTGAAAGAATGACTAAAAATTCCACACATTCAGATTGAGCTACCAAGAAAGGCCTTTGTACAAACAAGTTTCTTTCTAAATTGTTTCATCAGGTCTCTGGAGTGGTATGACCAAATCAATTGGAAACTTAGAGGAGAATGGACAGCTCAGCAGTGATGATACCCAGAGGCATCTGAGTCAGACACTCAGGGTGTAACTTTGGAGTTTGTTCAGTGGCCAAAATTTTCAGAATAGCGGATGTTTTCATATTCAATTTGAGTCATGGATATTGCCTGGCAACTTAGATCCTACTCTTAGGCATACAGAGAAGTAAGACATAGTCTAAAGTGAAAACAAAGACAGCGCCATCACAAGCACCTCATAGGTTCTAGAACATGACAAGAAGATGGCAGTGTAGACTTGAGGGGTATGGAGGTGTGAGTGGGGCTAGACTCTCAAGATGGAAAGACATAGGTAGAAATGGGAGGGTGAGGCAGCCAAGTGAACACATGGAGGTATGAACCCACATGGTTGTGCTCAGGAGTAGGAAAGAGATCAGCTCTAGAGTGGCCCATCTGTAAGAGAAGATGAAGGCTGTGGAGAAGACAGAGGTAGGCTGGGCAGGGCCTTCATGCACCAGAAAATAAAGTCTGACTTTCCTTCTGGGCAACGAGAAGCCTCTGGACAGGGAACAGCATGACAAAGTACTAATCTGCTGGTATTTAACATCAACTGAAGGGCAGAAAGGAAGTATGGAGGCCAATTATTAAATTATGATACGTGATTCTCTTTCTTTATATAACCAGTTCCACAACTAAAGGCACTCAGAATCCAAGCATATTTATCTAAAACATAGCTGAAGTTTTGGAATGGAGAACTTTTTTTCAGACAAAAATAGGTAATAGAAGTAAACTAGTGGTTATTACATGACCTCACAAGAGAAACACAATAATGCAAATTCATGATCTTATGAATTAATTTACAATTATTTTGAGGGGATAGCCACACACCATCATTGCTAGAAATGACACCATGATCATGGATTTTTGTTTGTTGTCATCATTAATACAGACAGGAACATTTTTTAGCATATCCTGTTTTCTTCTGCTCTCCCCCACTTCTATCTTCACCTTCCCTTTTGATGTTGTTTAGTCACTAAGTCATGTCCAACTCTCTTGGGACTCCATGGACTGTAGCCCACCAGGCTCCTCTGTCCATAGGATTTCCCAAGCAAGAATACTAGAGTAGATTGCCATTTCCTTCTTGAGGGGATCTTCCCGACCTAAGGATCAAACCCATGTCCCCTACAGATTCTTTACCACTGAGCTGCCAGGGAAGCCCCACTTTCCCTTTTAAGACCTTCCTTTTCTCTAGAGTGGGTATGCAGGTCTCCCAGTGGATCCTGGATGGCCTTCTAGCACCTTGGCATAGCATGTGTAGCTCTCCGTTGTGTGGTTCCTTCTCATCTTTTCACATCATCTTTTGTTCTTCACTCCTTATCATAGCCTGCATCTAAGATTTATGAAACTGAATGTTTTTCCCATAGCATCCAGATTGTTTTGTTTCTTTACACTTTTGCGTGCATTACTTTCCATGGAGTGCTGTCTTTCCCACTTCCCTGGAACTATACATTAATATATAAAACCAGGAAAGGTCATGAGGGAGGTAACAGAAGTGCTGCAGGCCACTGATAGTCAAGCCAGGGGCTTCCACCCAGAAAAGCAGTGTCACAGCGCTGGCAGTGGCCTTTGTCTGGGGCTTGCCTTGCTCACTGCCAGCCAGCTTGACCATCCACAACAGTGGGACTCACAGGAGCTGAGGAGCTGCAATGGCTGCAGCAGCTGAAAGAGATCTCAGTACCAAAGGCGCCAACACTGGAGCAGAACTAAGAAGCCAGTACCGAAGGACCAGCACTGGAGTGGGGCTAAGAACACAGGCTAAACAGAAGAGGAGCCTTCAAGACACAAAGCCTACAGACGCTTCTCTGGGCAAGATGACAGTGCAGAGCCTCCTCCCTGGTCACTGCAAAGAGGTGAGGCGTATGAGATACTCAGATCGTGGAGATGGGCAGGGGACGCTAGGTCACCGTGGACCACAGTTAGCCCTCTGGGAATATGGAAACTTTTTCATGAGGGAGAGGTGCGTGTGAGTGGAGAAGCAGTTACAGGAATGTGAGAGAGTACTTTCCAAACAAGGACTTATAGCATGCCATTTTGATAGCTCTGCTAGAAATACCATCTCGCATGTAGTTCACATGTAGCCCATGAGTACACTTGTCCTAAATTGTGTTCCTTTGGTCTGTTTCACCTAGCAGCTAGAAGTTGAACTTTCTTATGTCTTTTCCATATGGCAAAAGCCCTTCAGATTTGGTTTGTTAATGTTTTTCATGTGTACCCTGAAATCCATCTGGAAATAGAGTATTTCCATAACTGTCATCCTCAGATTTGGCAATTTTTGTTATTGTTTTTTTCCTATCACCAGAAGTGTGTTTTGTCCTTATGAATTTTTTTGAGGAGTAAATTCCCCATTTTAAAGGAATAAAGGTTGGGTGATCAACACTAACATCATAACTATAGTTCAAATCAAATAAATAAAAACTGTTAAGCACTATACCCCTATACCTCAAGAGCTACACTAGACTGTTAGGAAGATAAAAAGAAAAATTAGACAGTCTTTGTCTTAAAGAACCATATAATCTAATCAACAACATTAGCAAGAATTCTTGAAAAGGCAAATGTAATACTACCTTATTTATCTTGAGTTCATAATATGACAACCTCAGTTATCCATCTCAGTCCAGAAATAGTCTTAAGAAGAGTAAATTCCAGTTGTATCAAATGTACAAAATGTGAGGCACCTTCACTTCAGCCCACCCATGGGAAAGCCAGGCTGACATGGCAACCACACACCCATGCACCTCATTTGTCTTGCCTTGTGGGGCACATGTACCTCGATAACACACAAGTGCCAGAAGTGACAGAGCAACTCTTGGGGGAACAAGACTATTAAAGCCAAAGTGACTGCCATATGTAGTGTAGTGCATGTGCTAAAGTTTATGTTTACTTTGATTTTAGAATAGCCCCTCAAAACCTCACATAGTATCCCCATTTACTTATATTGTACATATGATTCTCATGTGCCAAACCATGACATGTTAAAATAGCAAAATGTTTGGATGTAGTGGAATTATGGACGGGGTATATTGAGCATCTAAGGGTGATAAAGGAGACCATTTAAACAAGCCATGCTATTATCACCGTTAACACCACTGTGTTATCACCAATACCAAAAACATTAGTACAAATACAGGATGAGAACACATGGCTATTTGGGGAATGTTAGTATAACTCTTAGGATATTATGGATTTGTAGTTCAAAATGATGAAAACCTGAAATCATTGAAAGTTTATTTATAGAATACTTTTTAAAAACAACAGGCAGTTTAAAATACATTTGTTAAAGTTTCACCAATCAATAGTTAAAATAAGTTTTATCAACTTAAATGGTCAACATGAACTAAAAAATTTTTATTAGCTATTCATTTAGCAATATTGCAAATAAAGTTTCCATACAACTATAGAAGAAAAAGTATAAGGACACATGTCATAAAGTCAAATGTTAAGTACCTGATAAACTTTCTTCATCAATAACCTGCAGCTTGTTCTCATTGATTTTGAGTTCTTCTAATGTAGACGGTAGTTCTGAAGGAATCGTTACCAAATTGTTTCCATCCATATTTAAGCGCATTAAATTCTTTAGAAACTTAAACAAAGGCAAAGCTCAAAATTACTTTTTTATCTTGTCACAGAAACGCAGTCATATATATTATTTAATAGTCAGTTTGCAGTAGTTACTAAAGTGTCACAAACTTTCAGTTTATTCAGGCTTAGGCATGAATCCTCAATTCTCCCTGCCAGATAAATGTTGATCCTGTTAATAGCATTTATTCCTTGGTATTTTCAGCAAACTACATTTGGTGATTTTGTATCATACTCATCCATATTTTTACTGTGACTTTAGTAATCAGGAGAAAGTTCCTATCACCACTGGACCAGCCATATTTCCCTAGATCTTATGTTTTCACCTTCTCAGCAGTAGAGTCAAAATTTATTAAATCATGCAATAATCTGAATCTATCATTGATACTAACAAGATAGCAGTTTGAATCCTTTGAATGTGTTTGTAAACCTCAGTTTTCTATCTGTACTAAGCAGAAACAGTCATGAAATAGCACTAACTATTGTGGAAATTGATAAGAATTAAATGCCACAAATATCACAAACTATTTCTATATGGTACCCAAACTGTTTTGACAGTCTGGAGAGTGTATTTCCATATTCGTAGTTACATGTTTGTTGGCCAAACTAGCCCCCACTACCAAAGTTGCAGAGTGATTTACTTCAAAGATGCTCAAAGTCAATTTCAGCAGTTTGGAAATGAGGTAGAGAATCCCAAAACAAACAAAAAAAAAAAACAAGTTATTTCCTACGATGTCCTCTTTTTTGATCAAATAGAGAAAATGTACAAGTCCCAAATATTGTTCTATCAGAAGGATAACTAGCATGAAGCAGGACTCCAGGTCTTTCACATGAATGTGGACACCAAGTGTCTGGAACTCTCGTCTGCAGCCCAGAATGTAAATAAGAACCAGGACCTGAGCTTGTAAGAGGCCAGTGACTTATCCAAAGAGTGGAAGAAAACCATCCAAGGGGATAAAGTTTGACTTCCTGGCATGTAACATGTTTTACTTGGGCTTCTTTAACCACACACAGTTTTGAGTATTTGTTTGCACACACAGATTCCTCCTTTCTTCTGCCTTTGTTTTTCGGAAAGTCCTTGATACTCTCTTTTCTTCCTTTTAGAAAAAAATTTCGTTAAATCTGATTCTTTCCAAAGTTTACTCTATGCTTTTCTCTTTCCCTTTCTGCCCAACCTATCCCCAAGCCAATTTTCTTCTGAGCCTCTTTGTTCTTGCAGAACCCCACCTGCTGAAGTATTCTTTACCAGATTTTGCAGACTGTCCAAAATAAGGAAGCTTTGTCTTGCAGGCCTGAAAATGTTAACAGTTTCTAAATAAGCTTTCCTTTCTCCCCAGAAATACCTCACATACTTAGAGACCATATTTCAACATGTTTTCAGATACTTGGGAAGAAACTCTTCCATAAATTCTAAACATTAGTTTTGTCATTGATGCTACTGTGGGTGCGTTAAGGACAAAGCATAGAAAAAACAAATCTGTAAAACAACCAAGTATATTCAAGATATAATTTGGATAGTTTAGGGATATCAGAGAAGAAACTGTCATTGACAAAAGCTCCTTTAAAACATTTTACTGGGACTTCTTTGATGGTACAGTGAGTAAGAATCCACTTGCCAGTACACGGGATATAGGTTCAGTCCTGGTCCAGGGAGATCCCACATGCTGCATGACAACTAAGCCCACGTACCACAACTACTGAGCCTGTGTTCTAGAGCACACAACTGCTGAGCCCTTGTGCTGCAGCTGCAGAAGTTCGCATGCCTACAGCCTGAGCTCTGCAACAAGAGAAGCCCGCACACCACACTCACTAACCCCTGCTCACTGCAACTAGAGAAAAGCCTACGTGCAGCAACAAAGACCCAGTGCAACAACAAAAAAGAACATACTTTTTTTTCCTTCTCCATCTCTACCCATTATCAGTACAATTAATGAGAAAGCCATCCAAGTGGACTTTTAGAAATCATAGTATGTATTTACCTTGAATGCTCTTGGACCTATGCGTGAAGAGGTGATATTATTTTTGCTCAGATCAAGCCTTTCCAAATTCGGTAATCCATTAAATGCTTCATCTGGAATGGAGGTAATGGAATTGCCTAGGACACACAGCAATTATGTTTTAGGCCTATGTGCCATAAATTTATATACATGTACATGCATAGATAGCAAAAGAGAGCTTTATCTGGAGGAAAACACAGTCCTTATAGCAAGGACAATGTTATATAATAAATGAGTATTTAGGAAAAAAAAGACTGAGACTAGACTATTACATACGGTCAGAATTTTCACTCTGAGGACCTGTCTTGCTGTAGTACATCATGTTTAGATGAAGCTGCTTAAAACAGCCAGAATGTGGTTTGCCAGACAATTCTGTTAGCAGTATGCATTTTACAACAAAGATCTGTTATGGAAGGTACTATAGAAACTGAATTTTACAGTTCTTCATATTTTCCTATTGACACTTCTTAGACCCTGGACCAGAAATATTTTTTAATGAAATCTTGGGCAAGTAACTTACCTTCTCCAAGCATCAGTTTGCTCTAAATAAGAAGTTTGGGGAGATTATTTCTCAGATTGCTACCAGATCTAATGTTAAAATTCTATGACTTTAATCTATTGAAGTGCCTGCAGTGCTTTAATGTATGGGGTTTTGTTTGACATTTAGCTAAGTATAGTAGTCAGTGATTTGAAACCCAGAGAATAAGCTTAATAGAAATGGTGGTGATTTAGTTGCTAAGTCATGTCCAACTCTTCTGACCCCATGGACTGTAACCTGCAAGGCTCCTCTGTCCATGGGATTCTCCAGGCAACAGTACAAGAGTAGGTTGCCATTTTCCTTCTCCAGGGGATCTTCCCAACCCAGGAATCGAACCCATGTCTCCTGTGGCTCTTGCATTGCAGGTGAATTCTTTACCACTGAGCCAATAGGGAAGCCCAAGAAATGGTGCGTACTATAAAAACCATGTGGTAGCTTTCTTATAAAACCAGGATAGTGTAACTGAGCACACATCATCTTTCATAAGATTTTCAACCTTCACAGATTGTTTGTCTAATGGCAGAGCACACCTAGCAGGCAGGCTACAGAAGGAGGGGGTGTTGCTGAAAAAGGAAGCTCTCGGCATAAGAGTAATTTCTTAGGAGATCATATAAGCCTGGCATCAGGAAGGCCATATACCTGAAGTGTCCTATTGTAGACTGGCTGTCCTGACTAAGGAGTCAGGCTGTGTCAGTTGAGTATTTATATGATCATTTATTATTTCTGTGGTAGTTTATTTCTGTTACTTCTCCCAAGACACATCTGAAACCCCACTCAGATTCTCTCAGCCCTCCATCTTAAGAGCCATCCCCAGCATGGGCCTTATCGCCAAGACTCATTCACTGTCCCAGTCTCCACACCAGCCAGCCTCACACACATATCTGTCCTGCCGGTCCTCTGCTCAGAGCTCTTCTTGACCCTTTAAGAACGTGAGCAAACGGTCTGGATCACATCCTGCCTACCAAGTAGCTTAAACCGAGGGCAAAGCAGCAGGAATGCTGTGATATTGCTGGAGGGGTCTCACAGCCATTTTAACAAAGTCTGGCCATTTCTTATAAAGGTAGACCTGCTTTTACTGTATCGTTCAGCAATCCACTCCTGGGTATATATCCTAGGAAAAATAAAACTGAAGTCCACACAAGCATCCATATATGGATCTTTATAGAACTGTTGCATAATTGCCCCAAACTGGAAATAATCCAGATGTCCTTCACCTGTTACGTGTGGTGGTAGTGAGGAGGAGCACCCAGAAGTGAGGAGGAGCAAGTTGTTGTTGATAAATGCAACAACCTGAATATCCCTCAGAAGCTTTAAGGTAAGTGAAAGAAGTCCAACTGAAAAGGTTCCACACTATGCATTTCTGTGACATCCTAGAAAAGCTACTCTAGAGACAGAAAACATCAGGGCTGGTGAAAGAAGGGACATGAGAGAATTTGGTGAGGTGATGAAAATGTTATACCTTGAATGTGTGACTGTATGCATTTGCCAAAACTTAAAGAATAACACACTAACAATTTTTCACTGAATATAACTTATACCTCATAAAGCTGATTTTACAAAAAAAAAGTCAATGGGACATCATGATTTGATTTGGAGGAATTTGCGTTATACCTGATGGTGCTTTTCTGTAGTAAACACCTATCTCTTCTGCAAAGTTTTTATGTTTGAAGATTGTGAAATTAATCTGTTGGGATCCATTTATATTATCAAATTAAAATATCACATTCATAGAGCAGTGAAAGGTAACCACAGAATCAAACAGACATCCACATCTTACCTATGAGCTCCAGACTTGTTATCTCTGGTGCTGTTAGCGGTGGTATTTGTGTGAGGTCAGCACTGATGCAGGAGATGGTTTTGTAGGACAGAGAGCACCTGCTTGGCAGAGACGGTATGCCTCTGGGGGTAGCTGGGATTGGGAGTCGAGGGGGCATCCTGAACGTGTCTCCTCTGATGGTCTCATCCTCATCTTCATCCTCATCCTCATCCTCATCTTCATCCTCCTCTTCATCGTCTTCCTCATTCTCCCTTGCTGGGTTTCTGTGTTGATGGGCCTGCCTCCCCTCCTCTTCAGGCCTCTGCTCTTTCCCTTCTCTGCTCTGTGCCTCATTGGTAGGTCTCCCCCAGTCTCCAGGTCTAAAAGTCTTTTTCTTTTGCTCCCTGTTTTCATCTTGTTTGACTTCTTCTTCATCCTCCTCAAATTGAAGTTCCTCTTGTCTCAGTGCTCGATTCATTTCCACCCAAGGAGGTGACTGTTGCTTATGAGGTAAATTGGTAGGTTCTCTTTGTTCTGAAGAATCACCAGAAAATTCAGTTCTATCATTTAATGCTGTACCACTGAGTAGCAAATAGGAGGCTACTGACCACAAAAGAACACAGCAAGGGCAAGTTGTGGTATTAATGAAAGGAAAAACCATAGTGAAAATCAGGTTAGTAAATATTATTCCCTCCAGGAATATGAGTGCTATTTAAACATGAAATGCATCTTGTAGTTTTTGCTTGAAAATTTTAGTATAAATAAATAAACTTTGTGTTTTATAAGACATTATAGGCAATTCTTGTTTGCTTTGTGAGCCTTATTTTATTGAAGTATCATGCTATCTGGTGACTAAAGAGGGAATAATATTACCATATGTTACAAAATGGTAAGCAGTCCTATTGTGAGATTATAAAATAATCAGATGTAATTCCTTTATAATAGATACTGTTCAGTTAATTGGGGTTATTGATAATGTAAGAATTTGTACACTGTCAGACATAAAAACATGAAGCAGGTGTATATTTTACTTATGATAATGAAATCAGCTTTTATTATATTTGTCTGATTTTCTTTCAACTCCATGTGCCTAAAAGTATCCTCTGAAATTCAGAATTCTAGAAAATCCTCTTCTCTTTTCCTCCCACTCTGTACTTAAATCATTTTTACTGCCTAAGATCTATGGAAGATGTCCTGTACTTAAATGATATTTTATTAACCTAGACATATGCACAGAGTATTTTTATTATTTCATGATGAGAACATAATATATTATAGTAGAAAGTTTATCTGCATTTGTATTTCACTGTTATTATCTTTGGCAGAGAGCAGGGAAGACTTGACACAGACCAGACCCTCTGAATGAAGAGTTTTTTAGGGAAAAATAAGCTCAGTACATAGATTTTCTTTCATCAAAATATAAAAATTTACTTAATCATTTCTATGATTTTACTTAATACCATACATAAATCACCCCAAAAAAGAACTCAAACTATAATTATTGGAAATAATTACTTGAAATTTCAATTCAGTATATATTATAAAGTCTGTGAGTTATTTTTTTCACATCTCTTGACAAACATGCAAAAGGAGAATAGGAAAAAATTAGCAAAAGGAAACTAAAGCTATCATATTGAAACATTTAAAATCTTTCCTGTGTATCCAAGTTTATTTTTCCAAAATAACCACGGTATTTCAAGAATAATAGTTCAAGTCCTTTGAAAAATATCTGAGAATTTCTGGATCTTGCCTTTATAAACCTTGTGTTTCATCTCCCAAGGTGTCAGTTTCATTACACTTTTTTTTTCTAACACTTTTTAAAAAATTATGTTATCTTAGTAAATCAATTGGTGCTTAGTCACTCCGTTGCATCCGACTCTTTGCAACCCTTTGGACTGTAGCACACCAGGCTCCTCTGGCCATGAGATTTTCCATGCAAGAGTACTGGAGTGGGTTGCCATTTCCTCCTCCAGGGGATCTTCCCAACCCAGGGATCAAACCTGCGTCTCCAGTGTCTGCCACATTGCAAGCAGATTCTTTACCCAATGAGCCATCAGAGATTCTCAAAGCAGTTGGTACTCTACACCAAATACAGTTCCTAAATGTCCTGAAGTTCTTCTTGGAAGGAGACTTCCGTGGATAGCTACCCTGTGATCATCCTGTGTGTGTGGAAACAGTCTACCTTAATCATAGGCAACAGAAAACATCCCTATTCCCTATCCCTTCCCATCAAGTTATCTAACACACATTTATTTCATAAGCTACTGACCAGGCTTTTCTTGAAGGAATCCTGAGCCTCCCTCTTGAAAGTCCTCTACCCCATCAGTCTCATAGGATAAGGGACAGTGAGCAGCCAACAAAACCTCATAGCATAATCTTTCTCTGCACAGCAGTACCACAAAAGAAAGCCACTGCTCTTGGGTCATGGCCTTTATTTCCCAAGGATTACCTGAGCAGTAATAACTGCGCATAGACTGAGAGAACTGGGCTTTATTCTCTCTAGATGCAAGCCCCTCCCCCCTTTCTTCACCTTGAGTTCTTTGGGTTGATAACTGTAAGTACATTGAGTTGAATTGAGACAATGCATATAAGGAACTAAACAGAGCTCTTCATACCTACTAAGAATGTGGGAGCTGTTTACTGTGTAAATTCTGTCACTCCATCTGTAGTGCTGAGAGTCAAATGTGGAATGTGCTCTGTGCCGAGTTCAAGTTGAGCTAAAACTCTAAAACCACTGTCTTTTATTTCTCTCCTCTGATATTATCTCCTAAGTAATTTCCTTGTTTATCATCACTGTGCCAATATTTAAGTACCCTACTGACTAATTTATCATAATTTAAAATTTAAGATAAGGACTTTTATGGTGGTCCAGTGGCTAAGACTGCACTCCCAGTGCAAGGGGCCCAGGTTTGATCCCTGGTTAGGGAATTAGATCCCACACACTGCAACTAAGAGTTTGCATGCCATGACTAAAAAAAGATCCCTCATTGCAGGAACAAAGACTAAAGAACCCACTTGCTGCAACTAAGACCTGGCATAGCCAAATAAACAAGTATTTAAAAAAAAAAAAGAAATACTCTTTGAAAAAATAAAATTTAAGGTAGTGATGAAATAAAAGCAAATGAAAGTTAAAGACTAAATCACGTGTGATACTTTGTTTGGGCTAAATATTTGTACCAGTATCAGAGCAGACAGGGCAGCATTCTCCTTCAGGTATAATTGTTTGGGGGCACATCTGAGGGTGGCACTTGGTCTCGTCACAAAGGACTTTTCCATTCAAGCAGAGACAGGTAGTACAGGGCTCCGGAGACCACACAGCTTTGTTATACATGATCATCCCATTTGCCAAACAGTGTCCTTTCTTTCCTAGAAGAGAACAGTAACGTTTAAATTCCTTGTCTGATCACTAGCACCTTTGAATGGAAGTGAGCCCAATATGAAGCCTAGAGTGATAGAGCCACACAAGAATAACATTATATGTTCATTCATACATAGGGTAAAAGTATCTTACATATGTAACCCCTTGAAGTGCTTTTCACATGTATTCTCAAGCCCTCTTACTTCTCTGAGTGGACCTCCTCATGGTAACTTGACACTAAATTGTGCATTCCATCCTGCATGTGTCAGGATGGCTGAGCTGTATAATGGCGACAAATAACCCTCAAGTCTCAGTTATTTCTTGTTCATGCTGGATATCCAATGTAGATATTGTTTGTCAAGACAAACAATAGGCTTCGTCTCCAAGCAGGCTACCCTGATGGCCACAGCAGTGGGAATGTGAGGTTGCAAATAACNGGCTGAGCTGTATAATGGCGACAAATAACCCTCAAGTCTCAGTTATTTCTTGTTCATGCTGGATATCCAATGTAGATATTGTTTGTCAAGACAAACAATAGGCTTCGTCTCCAAGCAGGCTACCCTGATGGCCACAGCAGTGGGAATGTGAGGTTGCAAATAACACACAAGCTCTAAATGTATCTAATTACATTGAAGCAAGGCAAATTATATGGCTAAATCTAACTTCAGAAGAGAAAAAGCAGTATAGTTCCATAACATGCCAGAGAGCAGAGAACCAGAACAGCACTAATGATGAGCCAGCCCACACTGTACCCTTCCCAGTGTGCAGATGGAGAGGTGCAATTAGGCTATATGCTTGTGGTGCTTCTGCCATTGAAGTCTCAATGATACATTGCAGCTATCTCTGTTTTTAGAATTGTTGTGTTGTTGAAATACAGTTCTAATACCCTTTTAAAGTGCACAGTACAGTGGGTTTTAGTATCTTATTCTCTCTTCATACGTGGATAAGTGTGTCAACTAACCAGGCCATTAGACAGCCAGTTTGAATACTAGAGGTGATGTTTTCCTTCTAATCCTAATGTTAGTCCTGATAATTCTTCTCCATTTGATGAGCCACTGTCCCCTCAAGTGAGAGCTCACATCTGTCTTCTTTTCTCCCACACCACTGTGTTAGCCCTTTTCATCTCCAGGTTTATATCCAAGGGAACAGAATTTTAGGTAGAAACTTATACACAAATATTCATAGCTGTCCTATTCACAGTAGCCAAAAGGTGGAAACAGCACAGTTATCCATCAGTGGATGAAAGGATAAACAAAACATGGTGTTTCTCTGCAGTGAAATATTATTCAGCCATAAAAAAGAATGAAGTACGTACTACATGAGTGAACCTTGAAAACACTAGGCCAAGTGAAAGCAGTCAGACACAAAAGGCCATGTATTATAGGATTCCTTTCATATTAAATATACAGAATAGACAAATTCATAGAAACAGAAAGATTAGTGATTGCCAGGGACTTGGTGGGGAGGGGTAGGGAGGAGAAAATGGGGAGTACATGCTTTATATGCAGTTCTCTTTTAGGGTGAAGAAAATGTTCAGGAACTAGGTAGTGGTGATGATTGTACAATATTGTGAATATACTAAATGTCACTGAATTGTACACTACATAATGGTTAAATGATAAGTTTTATGTTATGTGTATTTTATCACAATTTTTTAAAAGTCTATATTCCAGACTACCGAAAAACATTTTAGGACAATTTAGCAATGTTTAGTATACATTGTCTATACTTTATACACCTCACCCTATATTGTCTATTTTTAAAACAGATTTGAGATCACATTATACATACTGCTTTTCAATCTTTTTATTTTCTGTTATTATAGCTTAGATATCTTTCCACATAATTAGAGAAATTGACTTCATCATTCTTTAAGAGTTATGGGTACACTATAATTATCATTTTAGATTCCCTGCCTTGAGACTCTTTCTTCTCTCCAATCATGTTGTAAATATGACCTAAATTGTCTATTTTCATCATAATTGTATGTTATTTCTCTTAGCTTCATGGAAATAACATCATTTAAAAGTATTTGGTTCTCTTGAGACAAATATGAAGTATTGGTCACAGAACATTGTGTGGTAATATTTTCTTTTGTCTTCTGAGAGTTTTATGTAATGATAACATATGCATAATATAATTACTTTTTCCTTCCAAACCTGGAAAAATGCAGACCATTACATATTAGTGTTTAAAATGCCTAGTTGAAATCTTTGGAAGAATTTCCAATCTTTTCAAACTTTAAAAATTCAGGAAAAACATTCTGTAATTTGATCTATATAAAATAAATTCAATGGCTTAACTTCGTATTCGGTTGAAAATATTTAATAGCCATGAGTTCATAGACTCATCTGAATCATTTATTTCTATATCCTAGATAACCTACCGTGATAAATGACACATATATTACTATAGTAGAATTACAACTATTTAAAATATATGGCATAGTAAACAGACTGGAAATAATAAACCAAATAGTAAGTATGGTTTTTTAAAGGTAGTTGTGGAATAAGTAATGTTTTTCTTTAAGTATATTCTATAAATGATTTTTAATTACTTCAAAATTTATATTTATAGACTAAAAGATAATAACTTGAGTTTTTAAAAATTTTCTTCATGGATGTTCTCTCTCTCTTCCTCGCTCCTACTATTTTCTTACCTGGTAACACATTATAGCTTGATTCTACTCCAGGAACACTTAAAAAAGATTCAAATTTTTCCTCAGTACTGTAATCCAAGTTAATTATGGGAAGTTTTGCTGCAGGTGTAACTGTCTTCATCTGCTGAATTCCAAGCTGTCTAACAGATCTGTGGGTGGGCAAGGAACTTTTTCTCAGTCTTCTATAATACATCTTCCTTCTTTGCCTCCTAGAAGTTTCTTCATTTTGTCCAAAGTCAGCTTGAAAAATGAGAAGCAGAAGAAAACAATGCAAGCTTGAAAACTTCATGCTTTCTTTTTCACCATTTGATTCCTAGGATGAAAATGAAACGGAATTTTGGAGTTAGTGACTAAATTTTTTACCTCTGAAAGTTGGCTTATAATTGCCTATATCCCTCAGCAGCAAGTCTTTGAGAAATAAAACATAAGATATATGGGCTCAATGCTGTACTGTTACTGCCAAGTCAGAATTTAGAATTTTTCTGTCTGAATCAAAGGTTTTTGTTTTTGTTTGGCTGCACTGGATCCTCATTGCTGCATGGAGGCTTTCTCTAGTTGCAGGTGAGCGGGGGCTACTGCTTATTACAGTGCACAGGCTTATCATTGCATTGGCTTCTCTTGTTGCGAAGCACAGGCTGTAGGTGCTCAGGCTTCAGTAGTTCAGCACACGGGCTCAGTAGTTGCGGTGTGCAGGCTCTAGGGAAGTTGTGGCTCGTGGGCTCTAGAGCGCCAGCCCAGCAGTTGTGGGATGCCGGGTTAGTTGCTCCTTGGCATGTGGAATCTTCCTGGTCCAGGGATCTAACCCATGTCCCCTGTATTGGCAGGCAAATTCTTACCCACTGTGCCACTGTGGAAGTCCAAAGAAATTTTAGTATTCTATCTTTATCTTTATAGACCAGGCATGAGCAAACTTCTGTCTATAAAGAACCAGATAGTAAATATGTTAGGTTTTACAGGCCATGCATTCTTTGTCATAACTACTCCACTCAACTCTTGTAATATGGGAGTAGACAATATGTACACAACTGGGTGTGGCTGTGTTCCTATAGAACTCTGTTTACAAAAACAGGCAGTGGGTCAGACTTAGCCCCTAGGCAGTAATTTGGCAGCCCCTTTCTGGACCACTGTGTTGTAGGTTTCCAGAGGTTACTTGGGAGATTTCTTTCCACCTGTCTGCCAAGTCATTCTGTGACTAACGTCATCCACAACTTTTCCCAGCTCTTCTGCTCTATTCTTTTATTCTCTAGTGTTATAATTTTCTTTGTTGGGAAGGAAGCAGCATAATTTCATCATATAAGAATAATAGCAAACTAATACCAGTTATAAAGAGGTAAGAGAGACAAAGTAACTTTTAATCAACTGGTCTTAAGAGCAGCACAGGGCCCAGTACATAATAAAGCTGAAAAACATGTTTGAGAAATGAATACTTTTTCAGACCATAAACATGGAGTAGCACAAAACAGAAGTCTCTGANAAAGAGGTAAGAGAGACAAAGTAACTTTTAATCAACTGGTCTTAAGAGCAGCACAGGGCCCAGTACATAATAAAGCTGAAAAACATGTTTGAGAAATGAATACTTTTTCAGACCATAAACATGGAGTAGCACAAAACAGAAGTCTCTGAGAGGGGGAAAATCTAAGTTAATCTCCTGCACACTGCCTAGAGGAAGTTCCTTCCCAGGCTGAAGCCAAGGGTGAAGACCCAAGCAGAGCCTCACAATCTCCCAGAGCTAAAGAATCAAAACCTGGGGTCCCAGAGAGGCAAGAATTTGCAGAGCAGAGCACAGAGAGGTGAGAGCAACTCTGAGAAAGCCTTCCAAAGATGCCAATTCTTCAGCTGAGTACTGACTAACACATTTGTATGGGTAAACTACTCAACACTAAAGAAAGAACTACCACGAATGACAAAAAAAAAAAATTCTTTGGGCTAGAAAAGACTGAGCACCAGTCATAGTGGAGAACTTGTACTGCAAAGGGCATCAGGCAGAATGCTCAGAAGGGCATTGGCACATCAAAGAAAACAGTTTACTCTGGGCTAATGGCTGATCTGATCACATTTAACAGAACTGAACAGCAAGCCTTCTGGAAAGGATCAAACTATATGCAACAACTTAACCATGTCCCAGAGCACCCAGCAAGGGTTGGGAAAGTCAGCAAAAATTTACCAGGCACAAAACAGGAATTGTTGACCCATAATGATGAGGAAAATCAATCTATTGAAACACACCCATAGCACAGCTGACATAATTATTAAATAGGTCATTAAAAGATATAAAAACTTTAATTTCAAAGTTATTAAAACTATAATTTGTATGTTCAGGAAGGTAGAGGAAAGATATTTAAAGAAATTCAAATGAACTTACAAAGATATAAAATACAATGTGAGAGAGGATAAACTATACTGCAAAGGATGAATAGGACATTACACACCATAGGAAAAAATTNCAGACCATAAACATGGAGTAGCACAAAACAGAAGTCTCTGAGAGGGGGAAAATCTAAGTTAATCTCCTGCACACTGCCTAGAGGAAGTTCCTTCCCAGGCTGAAGCCAAGGGTGAAGACCCAAGCAGAGCCTCACAATCTCCCAGAGCTAAAGAATCAAAACCTGGGGTCCCAGAGAGGCAAGAATTTGCAGAGCAGAGCACAGAGAGGTGAGAGCAACTCTGAGAAAGCCTTCCAAAGATGCCAATTCTTCAGCTGAGTACTGACTAACACATTTGTATGGGTAAACTACTCAACACTAAAGAAAGAACTACCACGAATGACAAAAAAAAAAAATTCTTTGGGCTAGAAAAGACTGAGCACCAGTCATAGTGGAGAACTTGTACTGCAAAGGGCATCAGGCAGAATGCTCAGAAGGGCATTGGCACATCAAAGAAAACAGTTTACTCTGGGCTAATGGCTGATCTGATCACATTTAACAGAACTGAACAGCAAGCCTTCTGGAAAGGATCAAACTATATGCAACAACTTAACCATGTCCCAGAGCACCCAGCAAGGGTTGGGAAAGTCAGCAAAAATTTACCAGGCACAAAACAGGAATTGTTGACCCATAATGATGAGGAAAATCAATCTATTGAAACACACCCATAGCACAGCTGACATAATTATTAAATAGGTCATTAAAAGATATAAAAACTTTAATTTCAAAGTTATTAAAACTATAATTTGTATGTTCAGGAAGGTAGAGGAAAGATATTTAAAGAAATTCAAATGAACTTACAAAGATATAAAATACAATGTGAGAGAGGATAAACTATACTGCAAAGGATGAATAGGACATTACACACCATAGGAAAAAATTAGTAAAGTGGAAAATACAGTCATAGAAGTTACGTAAAATGAAACAGACACACACACAAGACCAGTAAAAAACATGAACGGAATATCATCAAATTGTCAGGCAACTTTAAACAGATCAGTTTACATCCAGTTCCAGCCCCTGAAGAACTGTGTTTGAAGAAATAAAGCCTGGTCTTTTCCCAAATATGAAGAAAATTATAAAGCCACATATCCAATACCAATAAACCTCCAAAATAAGAAATATGAATAAAATTATGTCAAATAATCTTCATAATCAAATTACTTTTAAACCAGTAATAAGAATATCTTAAAAGTAACCAGAGAAAAAAACATAAGAATAGGATAAAAGACTTCTCATTCAAAACAGTACAAGCAAGAAGCAATAGCTAATGGAGCGATAGCTTTTAGGTATTGGGGGGAAAAATAAATAGAGTTCTTTTTTTTTTAAGATTATTTTTTTTGATGTGGACCATTTTTAAAGTCATCATTGAATTTATTACAATATTGTTTCTCTTTTATGTTTTGGCTTTTTGTTCAAGAGGCATGTAGGCTCTTAGCTCCCTGACCAGGATTTGAGCCAGCACCCCTTACATTGAAAAGCAAACTCTTAACCACTGGACTCCCTACTTAAAGTTGTATACTCAGTGAAAATGTCTTTCAGAAACACAGGCAAAATAAAGACTTTTTCAGACATAGAAAAGCTGAAGAAATTAATCACCAGCAGAAATGCACTATAAAAAATGCTAGCATATAAGGAAAATTATATTAGATGGAATTATGGAGCAACACAAAGGAATGAAGCCACAGGAAATGGCATACAAATGGATAAGTACTCTTTTATTTTTAAATCTCTTTTAAAAATTATTGTTTAATACCGTCATCTGTTTAACAGTTGTGTTAATATAATACCACAGTTTGGGGATTTCTATCTTAAGTGAAAGTAAAATGTATGACAATGGAAGCAGAAAGGAGAAAGTGTAAATATACTGTTGTAATATACTTATAAGTAAAGTGGAATATCAATTGAAGGTAAACTGTAATAAGTTAAAGATATATATTATATGCATTATAGCTTAGAGGGTAAAGCGTCTGCCTGCAATGCAGGAGACCTGGGTTCAATCCCTGGGTCAGGAAGATCCCCTGGAGAAGGAAATGGCAACCTACTCCAGTACTCTTGCCTGGAAAATCCCATGGATCGAGCAGACTCGTAGGCTACAGTCCATGGGGTCAGAGTCGGACACTACTGAGCGACCACACGTTTTTTTTTTTAACCACTGAACAAAAAGAGTTATAGCTAATAAACCAATAAAGATGATAAAGTGGAATAATAAAAATAATCCAAAACATTACATGTGCTATGTGTTGTGCTCAGTCACTCGGTCATGTCTGACTCTTTGCAACGCTATGGACTGTAGCCCACCAGGCTCTTCTATCCTTGGGATATTCCAGTTAAGAATACTAGAGTGAATTGCCATTCCCTTCTCCAGAGGATCTTCCCAACCCAGAGATCGAACCAGGCTCTCCTGCATTGGCAGGCGGATTATTTACCACTGAGCCACCTGTAAATCATATTGGATGTGGATTCATTAACTGCTACAATTAAAAGGAAGAGGCTATCCAAGTAGAATTTTTTAAAATTAAGACCCAACTCTATGCTGCCTATAAGAAACTCATGCTAAATAAAAATACAAATAGGTTAAAATTACAAGGATGGAAAATATACCTTGGTAACACTAATCCAAAAAAAAGTGGATGGAATATTTTAGCAATAAAGTATTTTGCCACCAGGGCTTCCCTGCTGGCTCAGTGGTAAAGAATTCGCCTGCCAATGCAGGAAACACAGATTTGATCCCTGAGTCAGTAAGATCCCCTGGAAAAGAAAGTGGCAACCCACTCCAGTATTCTTTGCTGGGAAATCCCATGGACAGAGAAGCCTGGAGACAGTCCATGAGATCATAAAGAGTCAGACATGATTTAGCAACTAAACAATAGCAATATTTTTTTTTGACATAATGCTGTTTCACACTAATAGACTACAGTGTACTGTGAATATAATTTTTATGCACTTGAAAACAAACAAGAGAAATGTGTGACTCCCCTTATTGGTGGTCTAATCAAATCCACAACATCTCTGTAATATGCTTGCATGCTCATTTAATCAGAATTGCATGTTCTTTATATATTCAGTTTTTGTTTTCGTTGTGCTCAAGTGATGCCTCTGTTTCCTTTCAATCTGTATCATTTATAATGGTGCTTCACTCTATAGAACTTAGATTTTGAATGAATCTTTGAAGTCATCTGCTTTTCCAATAATGGGAAATTCTTTATCAGCCATATTCAAACTGTTCTGCCAGAAAAGTCTTCCTTAGACTGAGCTACAATTTGTTGCTGGTCAGACCATGGCTCGTAAGAGGCTTAAAGATAAAAGCCACATTTATACAGTTATCTTTCCTCTGAGTTCTTAATCTTTTTTATCAATGCTTTTAAAGATGTGTTTAAGTTTCTAAAAATAGTACATAGTTTTTAAAAACTCAAAATGATATGTAGGCATAAAAGACAAGTTGCCTTAACCATAATTCATAGTTTATTACAAGGGTAGGCATACTTTTTCTTCAGGGTCCAGAGAGTAAACATTTTCAGCTTTGCAAGACAACAATCTGTTGAAACTACTCAGCTCTCTTATTGTACCCCAAAATAGCAATGGACAAGAAGTAAATGGATGGCCACAACTATGTTCTGATGGCACTTTGAAAAACAGGATTTGGCCTGTGGGCCATAGTTTCCCAACCGCTAGTTTAAGAGTATCTTTCAAGATGCCTCCTAAATACGTATAACATATATATTTAAATATAAATGAACTATTCTATATATGTTTTAATACAATCTGTTTTCTTTCCATTCAGTAATAAATTTTGGTCATATGGACATATATAGCAGTGTTAGTAAATGCTTATGATCTGTGCACTCTATTTTCATTCTATAAGTTATGTAACAATTTGGTGATGGATATTTAAATTTTTTTTTTCATTTTTCTTTTATTATAAACACTCCTGTGAGAATTCCTTGGCAACCCAGTGGTTGATACTCCACCCTTTCACTGCCAGTGGCCCATGTTCAATCCCTGGTTGGTTAATATATTTTTGCATTATTTTACTTTCAGCCTTTCATATTTTCAATATACTTTCTATTAGCATGTCATTTTTAGTGTGATATGACCATTTTTATCTTTGATCTTTTAATTGAATATTTTGTCTATTTGTATTTGTTGTAACATTTGATATCTTTGGATTGAAATCTATTTTCCAACTATCTGTTTTCTATTTGTCCTGCATGTTCTGTGTTTTTAATTTTTTTCGTTCTTGCTTACTTGCTTTTTGCTGCTTTGTTTCTATTATTCTATTAGTAATTGTATACTTTTTCCTTTTACGTTCTGAGATTACCACATGCGTCCTTGACTTATCAAGTCTAATATAAATTAGTACCTTTACCCGTTCCTGGACAACTTTAACTTTACTCAGCTCATTCTGGCACATCTACTACTTTTGTTACATGTTTTAGTTCTTTATTCAAAAGACGATGATGATCATTTTATGTTCACAGTTCATTTATATCAGGCTCTCTCAATCTTAGCACTATTAACATTTGTGTCAGATAATTCTTTTTTGTAGTGGAGCGGGGAGCTGGCCCTTGTATAGTTAGTAGCATCCCTGGCTTCTACCCAGATACCACTACCACTTTCCTCTCAGTTACAGCAACCAAAAATATCTTCAAATATTACCATGTGTGTCTTGGGAGATGGAAAGAATCAGTCTGCCTCCAGTTAAGAACCACTGGTTTAGACCTATGTAAATATTTATCCTTTTTCTTTCTCCTTATTTCTTCCTGTATCTCCAGTTTTCTATCAGGATTATTTTCTTCCTAATTGAAGAATACCTTTTAGTAATTTCTTTAGTGCAGGACAACTGGTGACCAGTTCCTTTGTATGTTTGTTTATACGAAACTATTCGTATGTTATGTTCATTCTGAAAGAATGTATTTACTATATATGGAATTCTAGGTTAACAAGTGTTTTAGCATTTTGAAGATTTCACTCCAATGTCTTCTTTTTTCCATATTTTGTATTGAGTAGTCATCTGTCAATCTAATTATTTTTCCTTTAAAGGTAACTTTTTGGGGGCTGCTTTTAAGATATTCTCTATTGGGATTCATAGCATTTCTTGAATCTGTGATCTAACATTCATCAACTTTGGAAACTTCTTAGCCCTTACCTCTTCAAATAGTACTCTCCTGCTTCTCTCTCCTTTTTATTTTTAGAACTACAATGACATGTATAATGTGTTAGTCACTCAGTCTTGTCCACCTCTTTGCGATCCCATGGGCTGTAGCCCACTAGGCTCCTCAGTCCATGGAATTCTCCAGGCAAGAATACTGGAAAGGGTTGCCATTTCCTTCTCCAACATGTATGATGAAATCAAGTGAAGTCGCTCAGTTGTGTCCAGCTCTTTGCGACCCCATGGACTGTAGCCCACCAGGCTTCTCCATCCATGAATTTTCCAGGCAAGAGTATTGGAGTGGGTTGCCATTTCCTTCTCCAGGGAATCTTCCTGACCCAGAGATCAACCTGGGTCTCCCGCGTTGCAGGCAGATGCTTTATCGTCTGAGCCAGCAGGGAAGCCCACGTGTATGATAGTCTTCTCATTATCTTTAATGTCACTTTCTCTCGTATTTTTCATCCTCTGTCACCTTGTGATTGATCCTGGTTATTCCACTAACCTCTTTTCCATTTACTCTCTGTTCAGCTGTGGTTTATCCACTATTGAATCCATCCATTGGCTTCCTTGCTTCTGTTTTTGTGGTTTCTTAGCTTTTCGGGTTTTTAATAGGTTTTTATTCTTTCTGATTCTCTACTGAAATTTTTAATCTTTCATGTTTTCCACATGGTACTCACATTTATTTAAGTCTGAGTCTGACAACTCCATTTTGGGACCTTTTATATGTCTATTTCTATTGTCTGTTATTTCTTTCTAGGTTTTTAGCCATTTTCTTACATTTCTTCTTATGCCTGATGGTATTTGACTGCCAGCCATTACATATGAAAAATTATGAAAATACTTTGAAGCCTATAATGATGTATTATTTATCCTAAAAGAATTTACATTCAAACATGAAATTAAGTATACTATCAATCATAAATTACATGATTTGAAGCTGAGTTTCACTATATCTAGTTAATAATTATATTTTAGGTCCCAAACCAAAGCCTGGTGATTTCATGAGCATCACTTTTGCCTACCACCCCTGCTATTTCCTGCTCCTTTCCTTGAGTTTTATTTCTGTTATGACTTGAGCAGCTGCTTTAAAGCTATACTAAGCGTCTCAGTCACCTCTTGTGGTTCCACAGATGCCTCCAGAAGAAAAGCTCTTTGGATTTTAGTTTTGTCCTAAATATTGGCCCTGTTATTTTTCCTGCTTTTTAAAAAAAATAATTATCAGCAGTCTAAATTGCCTAGACTGCAGTTATGAGAGGCAGAAGTCCCCTCAGATTAGTTTTATTTCACTGAAAATATATCCTCTTTCTTTGAGCAAATGTTTTGGGTTGTAAATTTTAATTCTTTTATGTCAGAAAATATTTTGTTTAATTGGAAGTAAAATTATGATTTTAAAATCATTTTCCTTCAATGCTTTACATGTATTGTTCCATTTGTTTTTTATATCTGCTTTTATTGATGAAAAGTTTAACTTGAATCTAATTCTCATCTCTTTGTAAAAATCCTTTTTCCTCTCTCTGGAGAGGTTCTCTTCAGATCTTAAACTTATTTTTAATNAAAGATTGATTACTTAGGGAAAGCATGAGGTAATAATCACCTTCCTCTTGTAAGTAGTTAAATGATTTCAGACATCCGTAATCATGTTTGCATAAATCAGGGTCTGCAGGCCAGTCATTTAGGAGCATCTTACCTGAACATTATTATCACTTTCACGTAGAAAGGTGTGGCAGAAAAGCCCAGCTATTTGCAGGTGCTCTTGGAAGAAACAGGAGGGCCCTGCTTAAGCAAGTTCACTAGTAGTATTTCAGTGGAGGCTTTCAGCTACTCAGTTCTGTTAGTAGGACAAATTGTTTTATACTTGTTTTAAGATTTTTTTTTAACTCCAACTGTCATTTATTCTCTGTATGTTTTCTTGCTTTGTAAGAGGCAGTAAACCACATCTGGTTAGTATTCACTGCTTTTGGCACTTATAAATAAAGGACCCTCTTTCTGTTGCAAATGTATAAATACTGTGCTTACAGCTTTTGATATTTAAAACAGGATGGAATTTATATTTATATGAGGCTGAAGTATGACCTTTAGGAAAATGGAATCTGTCCTTCGACTGTCTTGTCTTTAAAAAAAAAAAAAAGCTCGACTGTGTTGGCTCACATCCTCTGTTTCGATTTTCTCTTGTTGCTGGGCCACATAATCCACCGTGGACTGTTGCTGGGCAAGCCTCTGGGGTCCTGGGGCCTGAGTTCCCCTCCAAACCCTCATCATGGTGTCTTTCTGTTCCCAAATAAAGATAAGTTTGTGCAGGCCTTTTCCATTTCTTTGGTCAGCCTCAGCCTCTGGAAGTTAGTATGTTTCTTCAAGTATTATTTAAATGTGCAAATTGGCTGAACTTTAATATAAGGAGATTAGGAAAGATAAGTAGAAAATTTACAAACATTCAGGACTTCCCTGGAAGTCCAGTAGTTGAGAATCTACCTGCCAGTACAGGGAACGTGGGTTCTATCCCTGGTCCAGGAAGATTCCATGTGCTACGGGGCAACTAAGCCCATGCACCACAACTACTGAGCCTACTCTCTAGAGCCCATGCTCGGCAAGAGAAGCCACGGCCATGAGCAGTGGGCACCACAGCTAGAGAGTAGCCCCGCTTGCCACAACTAGAGAAAGCCCACGCACAGCAGCAAGGCCCCAGTGCAGCCAGAAAGAAAGAAAGTTTACAAACATTCAAACAAATGTTTTTACAAGTAAAATTTTCGTGTAACAAAAAAATGTTAAGCTGCAGCTTTTGGCCCACTTATCTCAAATGTGGTTCAACTAATTCCAGTTTAACAAAGTCACGTGGACCATATTTTCAGAATAGAGAAGTGTTAAGCAATTGAACTGATACAAATGAGTCAAGAAGAAGTCAACAGTGAAATCTCCATATTTTCGGACAACTTTAAGCCTTTCCACATAGTGAAATACCGAGAAAATGGGAATGCAGTGAAAACATTAGTTAGAGGACACAAAAAAATAATAAAAATTTATTGTGCATAAGATAAAACCTTCAAGGAAAAAGAAATCCAGAAAATACCTATCAAAAGATGGGCCCTTGGGGACTTCCCTGGCAGTCCAGTGGTTAGGACACCATGCTTCCACTGCAAAGGGTGTGGATTTGATCTCTGGTCAGGGAATAAGATCCCACATTGCAGTGCAGCATGGCCGGAAAAAAAATGCACCTTTGGCTATCAGTAGTGACCCAAAAAAAGGCATATTACTACTTCTCAAAACAGTATTTCAGACCTCAGCATCAAGAAAGGCTTGCAGATTGTTAGCCTTAATTCAGGATGATCAGGTAAAAGAAAATAGATTTTATGTCCTTGGTCCCAAATCCTAGAATATCTGTACATATTTCATACAGTTAGGGGTGGCTCTTCAGGACAGATATGTAGAGCTGGAGAAGACCCAAAAAAGATAGCAAAGTAATTGAGATGGCCTCTGGGCTTCTGGATGAGAAAAAGAACAAAGCATTCTCCACCCTGGATGGCAGAGGCAGAGGGGAAGCATTTCTGTGTTTACTTGCTTATTGTCTGTCTTCACTGGGTTGTATACTTCATGGGCTGAGGGGTGCTGTCTTTTATATTTCAATTTTTTGTGGAAATATATAGATACAGGAAAGGGCACACACGTCATAAATGCACAGTTGGATGATTTTTCAGAAAATTACAGAACCATTCACTGGAAGAGGAAGCAGAGCAGGAGCAGCCCCAGGGCCCACTCACCTGCCACAGGTGCTACAAGACGGGGTTGGTGCTTGTCACTGCATGCACTATCCCTGAGAACCATCCATGTGGAGTGTAACTGGTGATCATTCATTTCGCAGCCCTTGAGCCTCTGTCACGTGGATGAGCCACAAAGCACTCACCCAGGGTTCTGGCCCTGGCCCTCTCCAAGTCCTGGCAGTTGTAAGCAGTGCAGCTGTGTGCATGCCTTTTGGTGATACAGATACATGTTTATGTTGGGTAGAATTGCTGAATCTTAGGGTAGATGTATGTTCAGCTTTTGGAGGTGTTGTCAAAATAACTGTGCCCATTTACACTCTCACCCGCAGAGTATAACAGTTGCTCGTATCAGTTTCAACACTGGTTTTGTCAGTTGTTTGTAGCCATTCAGGTGTGTATGCTGTGGTATTCCATTTGTAGTTTTTATTTTCACTTTCCTGATGCTCAGTGTTATTTTGTTCCAGGACATACCCAGCATTTAACAAAGTACCCAGTGTTTTTATTGGAGCTCTTTCAACAGGGATAGAAATGTAAATTCACATTGGCTTAACAAAAAGGAAAGTTAGTCACTCTAGTTGTAGCAGAGAGCTGGAGTAGTTCAGACAATTAAAGAAAGGGTAGCCTGCATGTGGGGATCACATCAAAATAGAGGATTTTCCCTCCTGTTGTGAGGCCCTCATTTCTGCACGATTCTCTACTGGTTGTCTATCAGGGCAACACACAGGCCTCCCACAGCCTGGAAGAGGCTGCCCACTGAACAGCCCCTGCTGGAAAAGATTTTGTCCTCCCAGCATCTGCCATTTGGCCCAGGGTACATTATATGCTGTTCGTGAGGAGCTAACAGTCTGTGATGACCTGAGCCAATCCTATGAAAGGGACAGGTCTGTTGCCAGAGTAGGGGTAATAAGAAAGCTTGCCAGGCAAAGAAAAACAGGTCTGACGGTCCACAATAGTTCCACACAATAGCCACGCTGCAAGTCATTTTGAGTGATGAATTAGTCAATCCAAGTTCATCATGTGTGTAGGTCTCATTGTGTGTGAGAGGATGAATTTGAAATACTTAAGAATTTCTCTAGGAAAATAAAGCAGTTTCAGGACAAGGCAGCAAAGAAAATCCTCTGCCCTCAATCAATTCAAGAGCTAGTCTATGCTGAAAATTTGAATTATTATAAGATGCATTTTGCCAGTTCATGGATGGTCTGTAGACAGATGCATATGTGAAAGCGTTTTCATGTTTGCTCCTCCCTTATTACCTGTTTTGAGTCTCAAGTCAAGCCCAGGATCAGCTGACCCCTTCTTCCAGCCTGGTCCTAAGGGCGCTGCCAGATGGCAACATGTGTTACTCTAAGACCCAAAGAACAACTGTGCATTTTCTCTTAAGAGTTTTTAGGTTTAAAAAAATGGGAGCCCCTTATTAGAATAAGCATAATGCTTAAACCCATGGCAGAACATAAGAAGGTGTATATAGAGTAAGGATCTAGGTGAATTTTCCTACCTCTCACAAAAATGTCATGTGGGATCCTGAGTGGGAATTCTGAAACATAAAACGGACATTAAATAAAAACTAAGATAGCTAAATAAAATATAGACTTCAGTTATAAAAGTGATATCTCAATATTGGTGCATTGATTGTAACAAATATTAGATGTTAATAATATAGGAACTCTGTACTATCCTTCCAATTTTTCTGTCAATCTAGAACTGTTCTAAAAAAGTATTTGTTTTAAATTCAGTAGAGGGGCCTGAAAGGAGCCCATGTACAGGTAGGGAATTATTGGTCTCTGAAGCATAAGCCTTATTGGTTTCAAGGTGAGTTTGCTCTGAGCTGGACCATGGGTCACCTGAAACTTGCTGGAAGAAAGGCCAGCTCAGCTTGGCTTCTTTACTTTGGGCTCAGGGTCATTGGAATAGCCTTGCAAATCTCTGAGCCTTTTTTTCCTTACTTTTAAAGTGTGCATAATTTTATATCCCCAATTCATAAAGGTATCCTGTAAATAAATATGTAAAGATCTGGCAAAGTTAGAACTATTGTGCAGATAGAATACATTATTATTGTCATTTGGATTATTTCACCAAGACTTGTTTCCTCTCTCACATTTTAATTCTCTTGCCTAATATTCAGTTTTGTTTTATGAAAATAAAGTTATCAGGACTTGATATAGTACAAGATTTGAACCATTTAAAATTTTAGTTACAAACATTATTTATGCCCTTTTTTATTTTGTCCCAGGGTAGGAGATTTCCTCTATTTCTAAGGACATGAGTTGACTTAATTATTTATTTATTTTCTTTCTATTTAAAAAAACAAAGCATTTTATTAATTTTTTTAGTTGGAGGCTAATTACTTTACAATATTGTGGGTTTTGGCATACATTGATATGAATCAGCCATGGGTTTACATGTGTTCCCCATCCTGAAACCCCCTCCCATCTCCTTCCCCATTCCCATCCCTCTGGGTCATCCCAGTGCTCCAGCCTTGAAAGCATTTTAACATAGGACTCTAGAATACAAGTTTGGACATATATCATTAGCCTTATATATAAAATAATTTAAATACTATTTAAACCTTAAATTCTATACCCAAACTATTCATCAAGTATGAGGAAAAATTGAAAATATAAATGTAAAAGGCCTCAAAAGTGGACCATTGAAACACACTACCTTCATCAGCCACTCTGCTAAAATTCTTCAGAAATGACAGTAGAGAGAGTTTTAAAAGACATAATACACAAAGATGAATAGGCCAGAGGAAGGCAGCAGGAAGCAGATAATTATAGTTGGATGAGGCCCAGACAAAGCTGAGACCTAACCCCTGAAGGGAACATGCCCGAACAGTTTGGATGTTGCTTTGACTTTCCCTAGGAGTATGGGAACCATCCCTGGGGGCAGGGCCTCAGGGGCCATTGCCACTGAAAAATGACCTCCAAGCCAAGGGTTTCTAGCCCACTGTGACTCTCAGCACGTAGGAGACTGGGAAAGCTATCTTCCTTGGAGGAAGGAACAAATCAACCGATTTGTTCTCTGGAACCTCTGAAAAAGGGACTGTGGGTAGGAGGAGAATTAGTAGAAAGTCTATATGAGAGGCAGTCCATCCTCTTCCTGACAGAAGGCCTGTGTGAAAAAGCTTGGCACCACTAAAAGGGGCCTGGACTCAGCAATGCAACCTCACGTCTCTGGAGAGAAAACTAAGAACCTCTAATAAAAAATAGGCACAGGGGAGTTCCTTGGTAGCCTAGTGGACAGGACCCTGGGCTTTCACTGCCATGGCATGGGTTCAATCCCTGGTCCAGGAATGAGACCTAGCAAGCCACATAGTGCAGCCAAAAAATAGACACACAGCAAGTTGCTTGCACTAGATCAGGAGCGCGTTACCATTCAGTTCAGTTCAGTTGGTCAGTCATGTCCAACTCTTTGCGACTCCATGAATCGCAACATGCCAGGCCTCCCTGTCCATCACCAGCTCCTGGAATTCACTCAGACTCAGGTCCATCGAGTCGGTGATGCCATCCAGCCATCTCATCCTCTGTCATCCCATTTTCTTCCTGCCCCCAATCCCTCCCAACTTCAGTCTTTTCCAATGAGTCAACTCTTCGCATGAGGTGGCCAAAGTATTGGAGTTTCAGCTTTGGNGTGGTCTGGTATTCTCATCTCTTTCAGAATTTTCCACAATTTATTGTGATCCACACAGTCAAAGGCATTAGCTGTTAAATTGTATATGGCAGTGTGGATGTGTAATTTGTCTTTTCAAAGAGAAAACAACTTAAAAGCTCAAAACATCTGTGAATCTATGAAAAAATTCAAATTAGATCATAGTAACTTCTCTTTTAAAATTTTAACTCTTAAGAAAGTATTTTTTATTTGGCTGTGCTGGCTCTTAGCTGTGGCATGTATAATCTTTAATTGCAGCATGTGGGATCTAGTTCCCTGACCAGGGATTGAACCCCAAGCCCCCTTCATTGGGATCACAGAGTCTTAGCCACTGGACCATTAGGGAAGTGCCCAGACCATAGTAGCTTTCAATTATGATCAGTTTCGATGCTTTGCACGTTACTTTGAGATATATAAAATAGTGACAGTTTTATTAGTAACAATAAAATTGCCAGTGAATATCTGAATATTACTTTCATCATCTTCCTGCATTTCATTATTTTGCTGGCACAATTACATATTAAAAACTGTATGAAGAGAAAGTTGTGAAATTTAGAGTTTTTAGCACTGATTATTACATGTATGTGTATGCGTTTGTTCAGTTTCTTAATTATCATTTCTGACTATTGTAAAAGAAACCAACTTGCCTTGCTTTTTAATTATTAGTCTAGAAGGGAACAGACTACATATAAAAGCGTACAATTGCTACCCAATTAGTTAGAATGAAAATGACAATCTTAAAATCTTAAGAACTACTTCTTGGACTTGTATCCCCACCTGAAGTGATGTTTATTGTCTAGTACTCTTAATGGAGTAGATCTTTTATGGGTACACTTGCCTTCAGATTTATTGTAGGGTATATGTTTCTTGGCTATATATTTGACTGATTTTGCTTGCCTAAATTTCCCCTTTCCATACTAAACAGGGAAGGTATAAAGGGATTATTTGTGTAAGCTCTCTTCCTTCCTAGGAATAGAGTGATTTTATAGCTGCAGAAGGAGGAAGGCTAGAAAGTTCTGGGGGGTG
The DNA here is from genome assembly GCA_006410615.1 of Neotragus moschatus. Taxonomy (NCBI): domain Eukaryota; kingdom Metazoa; phylum Chordata; class Mammalia; order Artiodactyla; family Bovidae; genus Neotragus; species Neotragus moschatus. The sequence goes on from SJYA01001417.1 coordinate 218,756, forward strand.
GATAGAGGTATTGAGTCATCCCTTGTTGGTTAGTATGTATGTGCAGAAGGATTCCCAAGGGGCTATGGTATGTGCATGCATGCGCATGGGTCACACCAACCTGTCTTACCAAGTTCCTCCCCCTAAGAGAGCCTGTAAGCCACCAAAGCCCCAGGAGCAATGAGCCTAGGTCTTAGTTTCTAAATCAGCTTCCTAAAGAAACACTGATATACGTTGAAAAAATCAGTGATTTGTGAGTCAATGCCAATAGAAAATAAATAAGGGAGAAGTAAGAGCTCATTTTTCTGGTGAAAAGCTACTTGCCAGTGTGGAAGGAATGATGGAGACAGTCACCGTTTGGCACCCCTCGTGTGGCTGACTCAGCTTTGAGGCACCAGCAAGCCCAGGCTGATGAGTAGATGTCTGACTGAGGAACCAGACAGTAGCCTGGTCTCATAATGTCCCCTTGGAAAATTCCAATAAGAGAGGGGAAAGGGTGGCTTTTGGGTCACCCCAGAAGCACAGCAGCATTTCTGGAGCACTCCCAATGTGGCATCATGAGGAGACATCAGACCTGGACTGAGGCCCAAGAGGCCTCATTTTCCAAACTGCCAAAACTGCCTGGGGCAATTGGGGCGGGGAGAGTGTGATGGTCACAGGAGGGAGCTGGGAACATCTGAAAATTTCTGGTTGGAATGTTATGTTTTTGTAAAGCAGGAAGATGGCCCTGTTTGGGGAAATGCCACTGAGTGTCCAGGGATGAGGGGGTATCATGACTACCGCTCGCTCTAGATATCTGTGAACACTCAAGGATACGTTTAAACTCAAGATTCAAGGTTTCCCATTCATTTAAGTGGCAGGGGGGAGTGAACTGGGATAGAATGACTGATCCATAATACATGGTTGGTTTTCTCTAAAGTTCTGTTTAAAGTTCTCTTCCCTTTGGACCAGCATCCAGCAGCCGTTCCAACAGTAAATGGGTCTCAGGTAGAAAACTGGGATGAATAACAAATTCTCAGCTTTCTCAAAGCTACCATTTTTTCTATCATANACTGATCCATAATACATGGTTGGTTTTCTCTAAAGTTCTGTTTAAAGTTCTCTTCCCTTTGGACCAGCATCCAGCAGCCGTTCCAACAGTAAATGGGTCTCAGGTAGAAAACTGGGATGAATAACAAATTCTCAGCTTTCTCAAAGCTACCATTTTTTCTATCATAAACACCAGGAGAGTTCTTGACTGCAGACTCCAGGCACATGGCAAGCAGCTAAACACACACACACACAACCCCCACCCCCTTTTTTGGACTGCACTGTGTATCATGCGGCTTCCCTGGTGGTTCAGATGGTAAAGCATCTGCCTGCAATGCAAGAGGCCTGGGTTCGATCCCTAGGTCGGGAAGATCCCCTGGAGAAGGAAATGGCAACCCACTCCAGTAGTCTTGCCTGGAAGATTCCATGGACAGAGGAGCCTGGTATCATATAGGATCTTAATTCGACCAGGGATCGAACTCATGCCCCCAGCATTGGTAACATGGAGTCTAATCAACGGACCACCAGGAAAGTTCTAAACATCCATTTTTGAATCACCACTTAGGACAAACTTCCTGTGAAAGACTGACAGACCCAGTGTACGCACAGGATCAGCACAACACAACCTGTTCCCAGCCTTCCCAACAATACTGTGAAGCACAAGGCTCCCATTTGCTCCCTTTAGGTTCCAGACCTGGACCTTACTTTCACTAGTGGCAAATGTGACGTGTCCAAGGTGATTTCCAAGTCAGGCTGATAACTTTCCTGTCAACCTTTTTTTGTGTGTGTGTAGCTATTTTTTCATATTAAATATTCTAAAACACATTGGCCAGATGGCTACCTTATCTGAGTACATCATCTTAATCCTTTCTTGGTGATTTTGTTGTTTTTTTGAATGTCACATACAGTAATATGTAGAACTTGTAATTGCTTTTGAAATGTACTGATATTTGGCTGTGACCTCAGACTCACTTTGCATATAGTTGTATCACTTTTTCCAACTTTTCTGTCTTCTCCCTCCAGGCCATTTGTATGTGTACACGCTGTTGATGAGACCCACGTTTTATATTTCTAACTATCAGCAATGGTACCTAGACTTCGCTGTTTATGTTGTGTCTCTGGGCTCCTCTTCAGCCTTTAGTTGCTTTCTTCCTGTCAGCTTTGAGTATTTGAGGTCACCAGCAAGTGAATGAAGCTGGATAAATGGGGCAATATTATTAACTTGTATAAGAGGAAACTTTCCACAGAAATGCCCAACCTCTTCCTAATGTCAGCATTTCTACTTCTGGTTTTTATTTTAAAAACTAAAAGAAGTACATTGTATTTTTTATTTTATTTTTTTTTTAGTGAAAGCTTCTAATCTAAACCCTCCTTTTGCTCATGAGAAGAAGGCCTAGAGAGGCTGAGGTCTGCTTGGAGGCAGACCAAGCCCTTGGGCCTCACGCTGGAACTGGCCCAGGCCACGTGCTTTCAGCTCAGCCTGGAAGTTACACTGCCACAGTCACATGTTCTCCTTTACATTCCTCATACAGTTGTTATTAATTTAGAAGAACCTGAGGTTTAAAAACCAGCCAGCACTTTCCATTTAAAAAATTTAGGTATACATTTTCTCATAAAAACTGCTTCCCTGAAATTAGAAATCATCTGTAAGTTTAAACCAGGCCCACCCCAGCCTTTGGTCAGAATGGCTTGGTGTTTGGATGTGTTCTTGCTCCATCAGCATCTTTCACACACGGGTCTGAGAGCACTGGCCTCACACGCTGGCAACAAGCTCACTGATATGTGGGCTGGTCCTTTAAAAGTTGTGACACAACTTTGTCCCCGCAAGACCTCATTTGAGGGAGCTTATTTTGTTCAGCCCATCAAGTACCTGGGGCTTCAGGAAGGCCCCATCCTCTGAAGGCCATAGGTTCTGCCCACACACCCTGTCCCTTGTCTTGCAGGGGGAGGGGGGCTGTCTGACTGGCTGCTAGACCAAGCATTTCTCAGATGAAGCTGCACCTCACTGTCCTTCCGTGAGGCTTAGGGTGGCCCTCAGGGTAGGGTGTAGCTTTTGGGATGTGGCAGGGCTTACATCTGATTTCAGCATCAGCCCAGGTGTCCATTTCAATAGCAAGAGCTGTAAGAAGAGGGAAAGAAAATATGTCTTTCAAAAGCTGTCCCTTGTGGAACTTGAAATCTCACTGTGGAGCCTACTTTAAGTCTCTGTCATATCACCCCAACCCCACAATCTATTCTTATAAGAACAAACAAAAAGTTTTCCAAGAACTGTAAACATTCTGTTGGGATTCCTGCAAAGCTTTGTTGTTCTAATGACCTACAAGTCAAGTCTAATGCTGGAGGTTCCCAGGGCCCACTACAAATAACAGAAAGAAGCAGACAGTTCCAAAACTATTACACAGGGCAGGGGGGTCAACCCCTAGAAATTTGTGAAATTCTACTTCATCTTCATTTAAGAGAGAATACTTTCAACTCTAAAACGGTACATGATCTCATCATGAAGCTGACCTCTAGCAGAGCATGCTTTCTGAAAACCTGTTACCCAGAATAACCAGACACCATGCCTGGGGAGACCCGTAGGTCACTAGGAGAGCTCAGGTAGCCCCACACTGGCTGTGCAGGAGCCGTCTGCATGCAGTTACCAGTATGCAAGCCAGGGCCATTCAGCAGCAAGTGTGAAGACAGGGTGGAAGCACCCACTGTTTGAGCGGCAAGCCCACGGACCTGTTTGAAAGGCTTTTGGGCCAAATGCTAAAGCTCTGAAGAAAAACATTTGCTTTACAATAAGAAACCTGGCATATAGCACCTCACTTCAGTCATCAGGATCAGCATCACCTTCGTGAGTCCGCTGGCCAGCATGTGTGACCATCCTCCTCAAGCTGTCCAGGTCACGAGACAAGACAGAAGAAGTATGCTGGCCAAATGCTGCAGGGCCCTGGGTAGACAAGCCAGGAAAATCAGAATGGAGTCATGCAACTTGTTAACACTGGGTGCTTGTTAGTGTGGAATCCAGGAGGCTGTGTGGCAGTCAAGATCTAGAACAGGCAGGGCTGATGAGCACAGAAGCCAGGAGCGGGGGTGGCCACGGCCAGGATGCCATGATGCCTAGGTGAGAAAGTGGCACGCCTGATAATTAAGATTTTCAGGGAATGCAAGACACACCCCACAGATTTCTCCGTTTCTTCTCCCCACAGGAAAAGTACCCAGAAGCTGTGCAGCTCTCAGAGGGGGCCTCCTCCAGCTGCATGGGCATTAGGAACCCCAGTCACCCTGGGTGAGTGCACAGGCCCCACCAAGTCCCTCCCCAACCCAGACGGTTCTTTCCTGTTAAAACGATTACAAACAGTAGAAAACAAATGTAAACCACCTAGCTGACATCTTTTGATGTGTCTTTGGAGTTATAACAGATGGCAGCGATGGCAGGAGAGCACCAGGGATCTGTAAGGAAAAGTCAGCAGGTGCCGGCCTCACTGCTGGAGTCCTCAGGGAAGGGAGGCCATGGAGGGGAGGCCAGAGGGGTGGAGTTCTATTTTCGTCAACTTATTTCAAGAAAGGTGGGGAGTCTGCAAGTACTGAGTGAGGGGAGAAGTCATCCAGGTCTCCTTCCGCCCACTGTGTTCCTTTATGTGCACGTGGGCAGGATGTGCTTCTGTGACCTGCGCCTAAAGATGTTTTGTTCCAAGTCTTAAAATGGTGTAGTTATGTAAGCCTCTGGAACATGCCTTGTTATTCAACATTATTTCCAAAATCCACCTATGGTGGTGCCTATAGCTGTAGCTAATTCATTTTCACTGCTTACACTCCATTAGGTGAATATATGCATTTCTGCATTCTTCAAGTCTTGGGCCTTTGGGTTATCATTATCTTCCACTATTTTTAACATTCCTGTTTATGTCCTTGGGCACACAGGTACACAGGCTTCTCTTGAGCATATACTTAGAAATGAAATTCCTGGGTCATAGGGCAGATTCAGCTATCACTGCCAAATTCCTTTTAAAGTAGTTTATCAATTCATATTTCCCACCAGTAATCTTTTAAGTTCTCGTTGCTGGATATCCTGTACTTCACTTGTATGGTCAACTAACATGTAGTGGGCACAAAACAGTATCTCATTATGGTGGTTTTCCTATATGTTAATGATGTTGAATATCTTCTCATGTTTAACTGGCCATACTCCCTCTTCACTTGTGGGTCTTTAAGATCAAGGGAGTCTGAGCACAGCCTTGGGGAAGGGCAGCAACTCCAGGGGTGATTGGGAAGAGAGTAGCGTTCCTGCCCATGTAGGCATCCTCTCCTCTAGAGAGAGTCAAATGCTGCATACAGTTTAGTCTGATTTTAAAAGCACTCAGCAATGTATCTTACCTCTTTCAGGTTTGAACTAGTCATTGTTTGGAGGATACAAATAGATGAAGAAGGGAAGGTTTTGCCAAAGCTGGATCTTCTCACCAAAGTGCCGTTGCGAGGTAGGGATGTTCTGGTGATTTCTCACTATTCAACACAGATACCTACTCATTTCATCTGGTTTTATATGGCAAGAATCAAAAGTAAAAAATTTCGTTGATGTACTTTTAAAATAGGTTTTCAAAATATTTTTTTGTCCATAATCACTTAAAAAGCACATGGAAGTGGGGTTGCCCCTGTAAGGCCCTCCCAGGCTATAGCCTGATGTCTCTGCCTCAGGAACGTGGGGAGGGGCTTGGGTCAAGGTGATTCAGTCGTCCTGGCTTTCCTTCAGTGCAGCCAGCTGAGAATGAGGGAAGTGTCTTGGTGAAGTGTCTTACCCGATTTATTTTCTTTACTTATTTTCTTTACAGCCCTGGAACTGGACAAGAATGGAGTCATAGAAACTGCTCCTCTCAGCTTCCGAACCCTACTGGGCGTGCTGGGCATTGAAGCCACTCTAGAAAGCCTGATTAAATCACTTTGCACAGAGGAAAGCAGCTAATTCCCAAACAGTGAACAACTACACATAGGAGTAAGATGCTGCACCTGGAGGTGTGTGATTTTATTGAATATAAACATTTGCTCTTTTCCACTTAGAAACCTTACCTTTAGAACATGTTTATGCAATTATGGCACATTATATATAAGTTGTCGGGACATGAAAAATAAATACAGTTATTTAAATTCAAAATACCAAACAAGTGACACATATAGTGTATTTTTAAAAGTAAACTCAACATCCGAGAAAGTACAGAAGTGGCTATCCATCCTGGGATATGGGGAGCCACCATGCCCCTACCTTGGTATGAATCTTAGGGCAGAGGCGGCACCAGCCCATCTCAAAGGTTGGCCCTCCTCCTACCATCCACCACTGAGGGACTCCTGGAGGGCTTACCAGTGCAGCCTCATTCTTTTACATTCCTCAGACACCCCAGGGGAGCCACACCACCCTCCTCACCTCCTGGCTCTAGAATCAGCACTGGAGGCTTTCACAGCACCTCTCAGCAGCAAGTCCTCTGACATTCACTCTTCATGGTTTTTCACAGAAAAGTAGAGTGGTTAACATTAACAAATGCAATAAGACAGCAAACATGGCATTGTCCCTTCACACAGGGCCTTAGCCCCCCAGCTCCTCTGCACAGAAGAAACAGTGTTTTCATTAAAGTCCCCCAGAGTCCTAAGTGCTGCACTGACCTGAGTTGCCAGTTTAAAGTAGAATGGGTGAAAACACTGTTTCCATCAAATGAAAGCCTCAGGGGGGGCTGAGGTGGAGTGTGAGAAGTGCAAAGGGTTGAGTCAAGACCCTCTAGCAGGAGATACTCATCTTTAATTTTTTTCCCCCAAATAGAGGGTGATTGTTTTCAGACCATTCAGTCCAGTCAGAATAGGCAACAAGAGGCTGCCCAGCCTACCTCCTTGAGGGGCTGGTGTTTCAGAGCTCCACACACAAGAGATTCAGGGTCCCCTGCATACCCTGGTGCTGGGCAAGACCATCCTCACCCCAGGACAGCAACAAGGAACAACCTCAGGCCAAAACAACTCTGGCAGCTACCTACTCCCATGCACTCTGGAGCCTGCAACTTGACCATGAGAACAGGGCTCCATGCACACCCTTATGTGTGGAATCTCCAAAGCCCTGTACCCCAGCATCCCACATGAATGAGAGGCATGTGTTATTTGAGTATCTTTTTGAACCTCTGAGTGAAGAAGTAAGAAGTAAATGGTAGGACAGGACTGAAGAATAAATTCTAGAAGAGCTGGCTTGATTCAAATAAGCATAATTCTCAATTTATCACAAAATTCCCCACAAAAATTATAATCAGCAAAATATTTTTTGTGTAGTATTTTCATACAATCTCATGGTTTCACTTACAATAAGCCTTCATTAGTCCCTCAAAATGATGATATAAATAATCTATACAACCTACCATAGAATAAAAAACTGAAGCCAAGTTTCCCAACAGTTTTCATAGCAGCTGGGCACACTTTTGGTGACCCCAACAAGAACCCTCTTGGTGCCAGCCAGGAGTTGCTCATCATGCAGAAGCAGGGCCTTGGGCAGCCCCGACGGGGAGGCGGTCTAGAATTACTCAAGGCCACCAACACCACACATCTTAGTGAAACCCGAATCAGGATGCTGGCCCTGGCAGAAGTAGCTGAGGTTTCCCAAACATCCAAAAATGTCAGAACACAGAACCGGCAGACGCACAGGCACCCCATGACACCCACCCTGGGCATAGCAGCTCAGAGTGACAGCTCTGCTTTCAGCTTTCACAGCAGCAATTTCAGGTGGGAAAGAATACCTTGTTTCCCCTAAAGTTAAAGATAAAATCATTCAACACAAAATAGAAAGTCAGTGCTCGCATGAGTGGTGTCTATCCCTGCCCTGAGTCCCACGCTCCCTGCTGACCCTGAGCAGAGCAGTGGGTACGGCACCTCCACACGGACTGTGAGTCCGCTGCTCAGAACTGATGTCCACATCAGCAACTCAGCGCTCTCCACAGCAGGGAACTACTGAAGCTGCGCTGACACACGGCTTGTGTTGGAAGAGTGACCAGGTAACTCAGCTGGGAACATTCCAGTAGTATCTGTGTTTTCTTCAAAGTCCAAACTGTAAGGTGTATGTGACAATTCAAGTTTTCTATGTTAGGATTCTGGTGGTAGGAGATCCAAACCTTGGGTCTTATAAGGCTTTTTAGAGATTAGATGTGAACCGTGGGTGGAAAGAGAGAACTGCCCAGGGGCCTCCAGGGAGACAGCACACTGCTGGGCTCACCGTCCAACATTCCTTGTCCTGGAAGCTGTCTCTAAGGGCATTCCACATCTCCCAGAGGCAGTCCCACCTGAACAGGGGTTGAAAAGCAAAAACATTCACAGCCAGAAGTCACCCAACACAACAGAAAATAAGCTCTATCATTCAACCTTCACAGTCTATGTTCAAGTTTCAAAGCCACTACAAGAAAACGGTTAGACCTTATGGAGAACTAACGTGCAATCTTCGCTTTCCTTGAACCTTGTTGACATCAAGGTGGCATCTTTGGCATGTATGGTCTTTAAATAGTAGTTGACTATCTTTCCATCCAGTTTATACTGATGAGGAATGCTCTCGTAGGGCTTGAGGTCAAGGTCCAGCACAGACACAGAGAAGGCAAACCTAGATCTCGATGAAGGGACAACAGGCCTTTGATCGGAGCTGGAAGCAAAAGAGCAATTTCAGAATACACAAACCTCCCAAATCCTCTCAACGCAACTCACAAAGAGCACCCATTCTGTGCATCTATATGCATTCCATCTCTCTCTCTGCCAGCTGTATGCCTCATGCTTGAAGCTTCTGCAAGAGAGGCACCTACTGTGATACCTACCAGCACACCAGAAAAGAAAGAGTTAAGTGCAGAAAGATGGAAAAGCAATTAAGTAGACTATGCAATTGATATTCCCCATATCCCAGTAGTATAAACAAATGCTAAAAATGTTACTTATCATGAGCCAAGTATTACAAAACCTAAGAAAAAGAAAGTAGATCTAGCCATACAACAGCCAAATGCATAAAATGTTAAGAAGAGACTTCTCTTTACGTATCTTTTCCCATGTCTGGTGAGAAACTCTTGCTTCTCTATGCTTTTTCACATTAGGAAAGAGAGATCTGGTTTCATGTTTTGTTCTCAAATGGTTTAATGTTTTATTCTCACACTGTGTCTGTAGTGTTTTCTATTTTGTTTCTTAGGGTTTCACTTTGTGGTTTTTCTAAATATTGGAATAGTTGTATGCTTATAACAAAACATAAACAATTACTTGTACTTAAAAACAATTGATGCAAAGAGCTGACTCACTGGGAAAAAACCCTGATGCTGGAAAAGATTGAAGACAGAAGGAGAAGGGGACGACAGGATGAGATGGCTGGATAGCATCACCGACTCAATGGACATGAATTTGAGCAAATTCCAAAGATAGTGAAGGACCGGGAAGCCTGGCGTACTGCAGTCCATAGGGTCACCAAGAGTTGGATGTGACTTAGAACAACAGCAACAACCAAAACACTTTTAGGCTAGTTCTGAATTTTGTACTAACATTTCTGTATATACCACTTAACTCTCAAAGTGCTCTCAGTATGCATCCAAATGATTGGTTAAATATATTACACGAGCTCAGTTTAGCCCAAGAGAGAAGTATAAAGGAGTTCTGGTTTCTCCATGCATACTATTCTAGATTTAGACATTATTAAAAACAAATAAAATACCAATTTCTAAAGGTCCTGCCTGGGAGAGGGAAGGCAGTTAAAAACATCCCTATCTAATAAGCTAATTAAGGCCTAGACTCTCATTCAATTCCTGCTCAGAAATACTGTTTATAGGAAAAATGAATCCCTGGCTCAGCTGCTGAGGTCTTAGCTACCTCCTGAACAGCAGAGAACATGTATACTATTTAAGGTCTTGCTTCTGAGTCTCACTCTCAGGGCCTGACACCTAAGCTTCATGTAGCTGGGCTAGGACAGTGAACATCTCTGGCCCTCACCAGGGCTGTACATTTTATAGGAAACCACACATCACATCAGAACCAATACCCAACAAGATGACACGGATCAAGAAAGGAATCCATCACACAGAGTCTGGTGAGAGCATGGTGCAGGCCACTCCTGAGGAACCTACTAGTCAGCCTCTGAGTCTTCTTATACCTAAAATGCTTCTCTACCCTGTGGATGACACAGGTGCCCACATGGTTCAGAAGTTTCTGGACACACGTCCTCACTCCTCTCCCAACATGTCAATTTCTGTTGAGCAGCTGTGGTCAAGGGTGTCAGGACTCCTGGCCCTCACCCCATCACATATCTGTATCCTGACTACATAACTTCCTTCAGGAAGGGTGATAGATAGTAACATTTGTGTGCTTTTCTCTCACCTAACAACACTAGCTTAATCCAAATGGATTCCTGCTGCTAAGCACTGGGAGCATTTTCGTAGGGGATAATGAGAGATTTCAACTAAACAACTCTTTAAAAATATTTCAGTTATGCCCTATAAATGTCCCTTCATGTTTCCTATCAAAAAGTGGACAATCCTATGCCTGCCAAGAAGCAGGACTCTTAGGAATGTTTAGTTCAAAAGCATCAGAAAACCGAGTGGCCGTCAGCCAGTTACAAGGTCATCTTGACCCAGGAACACATATCAGAAGACTGTGGAACATTCCACAAAACCATGTGTGGGGTTTGGCACCCTGAAGATTAATGCTAAAGATGCCATCTAATCAATGAGAGAAGATTATCAGGTTCATCCTGAATTCCTAGGCAGAGATAGGATTGGATAATGATGTCCTGGGAGAGATGCTGCAAAGAGGAAACAGAACAATGGAATGTTATTTTAAAGGCTTTGAAAAGACTATAAAGGTTGGCACATCAGAACCTGGAAAAAGGAAGGAAAATAAGGCCTAGAGTAACCTACAGCTTCTTGGGCCTCTGAGCCATGATGGAAACTTGGGGTTTTCTTTGACAGAAAGGTATTTGTACCACAACATCTAAACTGCTTTTAAAGTCCTTGAGAGGGAAGGAAGGGGGTCCGGATTGGGAACTCAGGTACACTTATGGCTGATTTACGTCAATGTATGGCAAAATGAGTACAGTATTGTAAAGCAAAACAAACTAAAAAAATAAAAATTAATAATAAAAAAAAATAAAAAATAAATTAATTAAAAAGAAAAAAAAAATAAAGTCCTTGAGATAGTTTCTTAGAAAACAATAGTAATCTTGAATTTAATAGAATAAGCTTTTAAAATTATTCTCAAAAATGTCTTTTTGACTTGTTACAAACTTGTTACAAGAGCAAGAGTTAATAATCCCCATTGTATTAAGTAGGCCTTGGAAACTGGCCTTTGTTCATAGACACGACCCTTCAAGGGCCTCTCTAAATATAAGGACACCAACTCTCTTGCCACGCCACAAAACCTTACTAGACCAAGGACACATGACACAGCAGAAGGTGCCTCACCTTGCATCCTGCAGACAGGGAGAGAGTGCAATCATGATGGAGCAGTCCTTCGCAGTCATGGCAACCCGGTACTGCTGAACCTGCAGGGAAGGAGAAGTCAGTTCCACGGCACCCCCACACATACTTTCCCAACTGGAGAGGTCCGGGAACTGGTCCCAGATCCAAAGGGCTCATTAGAGGCCAGTCCCGCCCTTTGACCTCTCACTGTAGACAGTGTATGGACCCTGATTCCGGAGACCTAGGACTTCAGCAAGAAATCACAGCCCACCTTGTAAGAAAAAGCAATAGCCACACTGACAGCAGTGAGTATCACCCTGGGTCTTCTGTTGCTGCACGTGGGCTTTCTCTAGGTGCAAACAGTGGAGGCTACTCTCTAGTTGTAATGCACAGACTTCAGTAGTTACAGCACAGGGGCTCATTAGTTGTGGCTTGTGAGTCCTAGAGTGTGCAGGCTTTAGTAACTGGCACGTAGGCTCAGTAGTTGCAAGTCTTGGGCACTAGATCATGGGTTTAGTTGCTCCATGGTAGGTGGAATCTTCTGGACCAAGGATCAAAACCATGCTCACTGCCTTGGCAGGAGGATTCTTATCCACTGCACCACCAGGGAAATCTCATTTGAATTTTTTAGACTGAACAGCTCTCACTTGTACAGAAATAAACTAGTTACAAAAAAGTGGGCCCTACACATTATCACTAGCCTCAACATCTGTGTGATGGCAGATCGTAACTTCTTGTCTCCCTTTCAGTCATTTCCTTCAATGAAACACATCAAGAGGACTTCCCTGAGACAACATTCAAGCTTCATTCCACAAGGCAGGAATGTGTGTGAAAGAGGGGAGAACCCCAAGTGTGGGTTACAGAAGTGTGGCCCCAAGTGTGGCCTGCAAAAATCTTTACAGTAGGAGGAAAAAGAAGCTCTTCTACTACTATCCATTTAGCTAAGAAATCAAGTATTTTACAATATATACATACAAAAAAATCTAGTCTAAAAGAATTACAGAGATAAATATTAAAAACAAAATATAAAATATTGCATCCTAATCTGCAAAACTTAAAACATAAAAGCCATGAAAGACAAGGACATCGGAATACCTAAAAATAAAAAGCTTTTATTTGATACAGTTATAATCCAAATATAAAAGACTTGTTGAAGAATAGGAGAAAATATCTGCAGCATATAATAATCAACATCAAGAATATATGCAAGATCTCCCTGGTGGTTCAGTAGTTAATCCACTGTCCAATGCAGGAGGTTTGATCCCTGGTAGGGGAACTAAGAACCCACTTGCTGAGGGTCAGCTACTGAGCCTGTGCCCTCTGGAGCCTGCATATCCCAAGTAGAGAGCCCATGGACCATGATGAAGACCTCTGTGCTGCAACTAAGACCCTACACAGCCAAGTAAATACATTTAAAATATATAAAGTGCGACTATTCACAGTACCGAAAACATGGAAACAACCTGAAAGTCCATTGACAGATGAATGGATAAAGATGTGGTGCGTATATATACAGTGGAATACTACTCGGTCATAAAAAAAGAACGAATGAAATAATTCCATCTGCAGCAACATGGATGCACCTAGAGATTATCATACTAAGTCAAGTAGATCAGAAAGAGATAAGTACCATATGGTTTATTACTTAACACATGGAATCTAAAATATGACACAAATTTATCCATAAAACAGATTCACAGACATACTGAAGAGACTTGCTGCTGTTAAAGGAGTGGGGGTTAGGGGAAGGATGGATTGACAGTTTGGGATTAGCAGATGCAAACTATTATTAAAGAATGGATAAACAACAATGTATATCACAGAGAACTATATTCAATATCCTTAATAAGCCATAATGGAAAAAAAATATGAAAAAGAACCTATATACATGTATAACTGAATCACTTTGCTGTATAGCAGAAATTAACACTATATAAATCAACTATACTTCAATAAAATTTTTTTAATACATAAAATGCTAGATCAATATGTAAGAAGAAAACTAATCAAAAAAGATATGGACCAAAGGAATTGACAAAATAAAAAATAGCCAATACATATATAAGATATTCAAATGTACTACTAATCAAGAAAATGCAAACTATAACAGCGAAAATTTTTGCTTTCATGACAAAAGTGTTTTAAATATATATATATATATATGAAAGGGCTAGACTTTCACTTCAAGCAATGCTGGAGTATAATCAGGGCCAACCCAACTGCCAAAGTAGAAAAAGCTAAATAAAATATCAAAAACACCTGCTTGAAGGCAGAAGTCACAAGACCGGGGAGAACTGCTTAACCAAGGGGAGGACAAAGACCTTTTCTGCCTAGGGAGTGGATGACAATTCTGGAAGGCCAGCCAAGAGACACTTTAACCTTCAGGGCTACGGGACAGGAACCATGATGAATCCCTGCTCTGGGTTAGTATCCAAATGTTGCAGCTTTAGACAGGGTGAGCCAGAAGTCAACAGGCCTTACCAGGAACTGCAACTCTGCTTCAGAGAGAATAGTCACCAAAGCTGGATTAAGATGGCCCCAACTTGTTAATACTTCCCAGGTCCCTGACAGAAGCAAACCTAAAATCCTCTCTAGAAGATAACATCCTAGGCCTCAGATTATCTCTAAACTAATTATACAAATGCAGTTTCTGACACACAAGCAAAACTACCCAGGCACAAAAAGATGATGCCATGAGAGAAAACCAGCAAAAAAAAAAAACCCACAAATGAACCCCCCCAAAATGCACAATGGTAGAAAGAGGGATCAGGTATCATGGACTCCAGGTATCAGAAGTACCACACACACATGCTGTTCGGCTCAAAGAAAAAAAATTAAGAACTTCAGAAAACTCCAGACTGTGGGGTTTCCCTTGTATGTTACTTGTTGCTTCTCCCTTGCTGCTTTTAATATTCTTTCTTTGTGTTTAGTCTTTGTTACTTTGGTTAGTATGTGTCTTGGTGTGTTTCTCCTTCAGTTTATCCTGAATGAGACTCTTTGGGCCTCTTGGACTTGATTGACTTTCCTTTTCCATGTTGGGGAAATTTTCAACTATAATCTCTTCAAAAATTTTCTCATAGCCTTTCTTTTTCTTTTCTTCTTCTGTGACCCCTATGATTCTAATGTTGGTCCATTTGATATTGTCCCAGAGGTCTCTAAGACTATCCTCAGTTCTTTTCATTCTTTTTTACTTTATTCTGCTCTTCAGAAGCTATTTCCATCATTTTATCTTCCAGCTCATCGATTCATTCTTCTGCTTCAGATATTCTGCTATTGATTCCTTCTAGAGTACTTTTAATTTCAGTACTTTTGTTGTTTGTATGTTTATTCTTTAATTCTTCTAGGTCTTTGTTAATTGATTCTTGCATTTTCTCCATTTTGTTTTCAAGGTTTTTGCTCATCTTTACTATCATTATTCTGAATTCTTTTTCAGGTCATTTGTCTATTTCCTCTTCATTTATTCTTCTTCTGTGTTTCTAGTTTGTTTCTTCACTTGTGTAGTATTTCTCTGCCTTTTTATTATTTTTTTTTTAACTTACTGTGTTTGAGGTCTCCTTTTCGCAGGCTTCAAGGTTGAATTCTTTCTTCCTTTTGGTTTCTGCCCTTCTAAGGTTGGTCCAGTGGTTTGTTGTAAGCTTTGTACAGGGTGAGATTTGTGCTGAGCTTTTGTTTGTTTTTCCTCTGATTGAGGCTGAGTGAGGTGGTAATCCTGTCTGCTAATGACTGGGTTTGTATTTTTGTTTGTTGTTTATATGAGGCATCCTGCACAGGGTGCTACTGGTGGTGGGTGATGCTGGGTCTTGTATTCAAGTGCTTTCCTTTGTGATATTCCCCAGGGTTAGTTCTCTGGTAGCCTAGGATCTTGGAGTCAGTGTTCCCACTTCAAAGGCTCAGGGCTTGATCTCTGCTGCTGGCGCTGCACCAGAGCTGGAGCCAGAGGGAGCTGGGAAAGGGCCCGGAGGAGCTGGGAGCC
This sequence comes from Neotragus moschatus, assembly GCA_006410615.1. Lineage (NCBI taxonomy): Eukaryota > Metazoa > Chordata > Mammalia > Artiodactyla > Bovidae > Neotragus > Neotragus moschatus. Next base: position 234,155 of record SJYA01001417.1, read on the forward strand.
AGTGAACAAGCCTGAGGGGCAGNGTTTCCCTTGTATGTTACTTGTTGCTTCTCCCTTGCTGCTTTTAATATTCTTTCTTTGTGTTTAGTCTTTGTTACTTTGGTTAGTATGTGTCTTGGTGTGTTTCTCCTTCAGTTTATCCTGAATGAGACTCTTTGGGCCTCTTGGACTTGATTGACTTTCCTTTTCCATGTTGGGGAAATTTTCAACTATAATCTCTTCAAAAATTTTCTCATAGCCTTTCTTTTTCTTTTCTTCTTCTGTGACCCCTATGATTCTAATGTTGGTCCATTTGATATTGTCCCAGAGGTCTCTAAGACTATCCTCAGTTCTTTTCATTCTTTTTTACTTTATTCTGCTCTTCAGAAGCTATTTCCATCATTTTATCTTCCAGCTCATCGATTCATTCTTCTGCTTCAGATATTCTGCTATTGATTCCTTCTAGAGTACTTTTAATTTCAGTACTTTTGTTGTTTGTATGTTTATTCTTTAATTCTTCTAGGTCTTTGTTAATTGATTCTTGCATTTTCTCCATTTTGTTTTCAAGGTTTTTGCTCATCTTTACTATCATTATTCTGAATTCTTTTTCAGGTCATTTGTCTATTTCCTCTTCATTTATTCTTCTTCTGTGTTTCTAGTTTGTTTCTTCACTTGTGTAGTATTTCTCTGCCTTTTTATTATTTTTTTTTTAACTTACTGTGTTTGAGGTCTCCTTTTCGCAGGCTTCAAGGTTGAATTCTTTCTTCCTTTTGGTTTCTGCCCTTCTAAGGTTGGTCCAGTGGTTTGTTGTAAGCTTTGTACAGGGTGAGATTTGTGCTGAGCTTTTGTTTGTTTTTCCTCTGATTGAGGCTGAGTGAGGTGGTAATCCTGTCTGCTAATGACTGGGTTTGTATTTTTGTTTGTTGTTTATATGAGGCATCCTGCACAGGGTGCTACTGGTGGTGGGTGATGCTGGGTCTTGTATTCAAGTGCTTTCCTTTGTGATATTCCCCAGGGTTAGTTCTCTGGTAGCCTAGGATCTTGGAGTCAGTGTTCCCACTTCAAAGGCTCAGGGCTTGATCTCTGCTGCTGGCGCTGCACCAGAGCTGGAGCCAGAGGGAGCTGGGAAAGGGCCCGGAGGAGCTGGGAGCCAGTGAACAAGCCTGAGGGGCAGGACGCAGGGCACAGATGTGTTTTTTCACAAATTGGTTTGTGGCAACCCTGCATCAAGCAAGTCCATTGGCACCATTTTGCCAATAGCATTTGTTCACTTCACGTCTCTGTGTTACACTTTGGTGATTCTCACACTATTTCAAACTTCATTGTATTATACTTGTTATAATCATCTGTAATTAGTGACCTTTGATGTTATTATTATAATTATTTTGGAGCACCAGGAACTGGAACCACATAAAATGACAATCAACAAATGTGTGTTCTGACTGCGAATACCAACTGGCCATCCCCCCATCTCTCTTTCTTCCTCAGGTTCCCCATTCCCTTAGGCCAAATTAGGCCAATTAACAACCCTACAAATGACTTTTAAGTGTTCAAGTGATAGGAAGAGTCACAGGTCTCTTAAACCAAAGCCTGGAAATAATCAAGCTTAGTGAGGAAGGCATGTTGAAAGCTGTGATAGGCTAAAAGCTAGGTCTCTTGTAACAAACAGCCAAGTTGTGAAAGCGCAGGAAATGTTCTTGAAGGAAATTAAAAGTATTGCTCCAGTGAACACACAAATGCTAACAAAACAATATTGCTGATATAAAGTTTTAGGGGTCTAGATAGAAGATCAAACCAATCACAAAGCATGAAAGCATTAATCACTCAGTCATGTCCAACTCCGGAGAAGGTGATGGCACCCCACTCCAGTATTCTTGTCTGGAAAATCCCACGGATGGAGGAGCCTGGTAGGCTGCGGTCCATGGGGTCGCGAAGAGTCGACCGGACTGAGCGACTTCCCTTTCACTTTTCACCTTCATGCATTGGAGAAGGAAATGGCAACCCACTCCAGTGTTCTTGCCTGGAGAATCCCAGGGACAGGGGAGCCTGGTGGGCTGGCGTCTATAGGGTCACACAGAGTTGGACACGACTGAAGTGACTTAGCAACAGCATGTCCAACTCTTTGAGAACCCTGCCATGACTGTACCCTGCTAGGCTCCTCCATCCATGGAGTTCTCCAGACAAGAATACTGAAGCAGGTTGCCATTTCCTTCACTAGAGGATCTTCCCAACCCAGAGATCGAACCTGCATCTCTTATGCCTCCTGCATTGGTAGGCAGGATCTTTACCACTAGTGCCACCTGGGAAGCCCAAACCAATTACAACATTTCCTTAAACCAAAGTCTAAGCCAGAGCAAGGTCATAACTCTCTTCAGTTCTATTAAGGATGAGAGAAGTAAGGAAGCTGCAAGAAAAATTTGAAGCTACCAGAGATTAGTTCATGAGGTTTAAGGAAAGAAGCCATCTCTATAACATAAAAATGAAAGATGAAGCAATAAGGGCTGATGTAGAAACTGCAGCTAGTTATCCAAAAGATATAGCTAAGATAATCCATGAAAGTTAGGCTACACTAAACAGCAGATTTTCATTGTGGATGAAACAGACATATCAGAAGAAAATACCATCTAGGACTTTAATAGCTAGAGAGAAGTCTACATCTGGCTTCAAAGGACAGGTTGACTCTTGTTAGGCGCTAATGGTACTGGGGACTTTACATTGAAGCCAGTGTTCATTTACCATTCCAAAATTCCTAGGGCCCTTGAGAATTATGCTCCATCTACTCTGCCTTTGCTCTATAAATGGAACAACAAAGCCTGGATGACAGCACATCTGTTTACAACATAGTTTACTAAATATTTTAAGCCTACTGTTGGGGACTATTTTTCTGCTTAGAAAAAAAAGATTCCTTTCAAAATTACTGCTCACTGACATCCAAGAGCTCTGATGGGAGATGTACAATGAGATTACAATGTTTTCATGCCAGCTAACAAAACATCCACTGTTTCCCCATCTATTTCCCATGAAGTGATGGGACCAGATGCCATGATCTTAGTTTTCTGAATGTTGAGCTTTAAGCCAACTTTTTCACTCTCCTCTTTCACTTTAATCAAGAGGCTTTTTGGGGGCTCCAAAATTACTGCAGATGGTGATTGTAGCCATGAAATTAAAAGACGCTTACTCCTTGGAAGGAAAGTTATGACCAACCTAGATAGCATGTTAAAAAGCAGGGATATTATTTTGCCAACAAAGGTCCATCTAGTCCAGGCTATGGTTTTTCCAGTGGTCATGTATGGATGTGAGAGTTGGACTGTGACGAAAGCTGAGTGCCAAAGAATTGATGCTTTTGAACTGTGGTGTTGGAGAAGACTCTTGAGAATCCCTTGGACTGCGAGGAGATCCAACCAGTCCATCCTAAAGGAGACCAGTCCTGGGTGTTCATTGGAAGGACTGATGCTAAGGCTGAAACTCCAATACTTTGGCCACCTCATGCAGAGTTGACTCATTGGAAAAGACTGATGCTGGGAGGGATTGGGAGCAGGAGGAGAAGGGGACGACAGAGGATGAGATGACTGGATGTTATCACCGACTCAATGCACAAGAGTTTGGGTGAAGTCTGGGAGTTGGTGATGGACAGTGAGGCCTGGCATGTTGCGATTCATGGGGTCGCAAAGAGTTGGACACAACTGAGCAACTGAACTGAACTGAATACAACATCCATTCCATAGCCCATGAATCAAGGAGTGATCTCAGCTTTTAAGTCTTACCAGTTACATTTTGTAAGGCTATAGCTACTACAGATAGTGAATTCTTCTGATGGATCTGGGCAGTCAACTGAAAACCTTCTGGAAAGGATTCTCCATTCTAGATACCATTAAGAACATTCATGATTAATGAGACGAAGTGAAAAGATCAACAATTAACAGTTTAGAAGAAGCTGATTCCAGCCCTCATGGACGTCTTTGAAAGTTCAAGACTTCAGTGGAAGAAATAACTGTCGATGTGGTAGAAACAGCAAGAGATCTAGAATTAGAAATGAAGCCTCAAGACATGACTGCACTGTACATCATAAAAACTTTATTTTTATGATAAAATTTTACTGGATAAGGATTTGTTTCTTATGGATGAGCAAAAAGAAACTGTTTTCTTGAGATGGAATCTACAAGTAAAGATGCAGTGAAGATTGCTGAAACAAGAAAATATTTAGACTGACATAAATTTAGTTGGTAAAGCAGTGGCAGAGTTTTAGAGGACTGACTCCAAGTTTTGAAAGAAGTTCTACTGTGGTAAAGTGCTTTCAAAGAGCATTTCATGCTTCAGATAAATCATTCATGAAAGAAAGAATCAACCAATGCATCAAACTTCATTGTTATCTTATTTTAACAAATTGCCATAGCTATCCCAACCTCCAGCACCCACTACCCTGATCAGTCATTAGCCATGAACACAGAGGCAAGGCCTTCCACCAACAAAAAGATTACCTGCTATAGGCTTAGGTAATGATGAACATTTTTTAGCAATAATGTATTTTTTAATTAATTACGTTCTTTATACATAATGCTACTGTGCACTTAACAGAGTATAATATAGTGTAAACATAACTTTAATATGCACTAGAAAGCCAAAAATTCATATAACTCACTTTATTAAGATATTTGCTTTATTGTAGTGGTCTGGAACCAAACCTACAATATCTCTGAGGTATGCCTGTAACCACATTAACAGAAATGGAAAAGTCACATGGCCTTCTCAACAGAAATAGAAAAGGCACTCCTAAAAAATCTCCTAACAAATCAGGAATAGAAGGGAACTTCCTCAATTTGATAAAGATTATTTATTTTAAAGTAAATCAGGGCTTCCCTAGTGTTTCAGTGATAAAGAATCTTCATGCCAATGCAGGAGACACAGGTATGATCCCTGATCCAGGCAGATCTGACATGGTGCAGGGCAGTTAAGCCCATGCACCACAACTCTTGTTGAGCCTGTGCTCCAGGGCCTGGCAACAAAAACTACTAAGCCCATGTGCTGCAACTACTGAAGCCCATGCACCCTGGAGCCCATGCTCAGCAACAGGCGAAGCTACCGCAATGAGAAACCCATGCATTTCAACAAAAAGTAACCCCTGCTCGCTGCAACTAGAGAAAGCCTGTGCAGCAACAAAGACACAGCACAGCCAAAAGTAAAATAAATAAGTAAAACTATTTTTTTTAATAAATAAACAACATCAAAAAAGCCTACAGTAAACAATTTAATGGTAAATGCTTTCTCTTTAAGATTGGGAACAAAACTAGAATTTCCACTATCAGAAATTAACTACATGCAGTTAGGCAAAACAAAATAAATAAGTAAAACGTATACACAACAGAAAGGGAAAAAATCAAATTCACAAACAATATTTTATATATATAGTTAGAATTAGTGGCTTCAACAAGTCTGAGAGATAAAAAACACCTCAAGGTAGAAAAATCAATTGCATACCTATATATCCACAACAAACACTTAAAGTGAAATAGTAAGATACAATCTATATCTAAAACCATCAAATATCTAGAAATATATCTTGTAAAATATATGATCTCTCTAAAAAAAACTATAAAATGTTTTTATCAGATTTTAAATAATATCTAATAAAAAGAAAATGCCCATGTTGGGAACTCAATCTTGTATCAACTCTTTCAATCATTTTAGTGCCAAATCAGTCAAAATCCCAACAGGTTTGTTGTTGCTTTCCCTTGTAGAACTGAACAAGTTGACTCTTTTTTTTTTTTTTTTTTTGAGGTACAGTTGATATACAATGTAAGCTGATGTAGTTTCAGGTATATAACATAGTGAGTCACAAACAACTGACAAATAATTGATCTTCCAAATAAACAAGCAGCTCATGCAGCTCAATACCAGAAAAAGAAACAACCTAATGAAAAAGTGGGCAGAAGACCTAAACAGACATTTCTCCAAAGAAGACATACAAATGTCTAATAAACACACGAAAAGATGCTTAACATCACTCATTATTAGAGAAATGCGAATCAAAACTACAATGAGGTATCATCTCACACTGGTCAGAATGGCCACCATCAAAAAGTCTGCAAAGCATAAATGCTGGAGAGGGTGTGGAGAGAAAAGGGAACCCTATTGAACTGCAGATGGGAATGTAAATTGATACAGTCACTAGGGAAGACAGTATGCTTATGGCCGAGTCATGTTGATGTATGGCAAAAACCATCAAAATACTGTAAAGTAATTATCCTCCAATTAAATTTAAAAAAATTATACCCCATTTATAGCTATTTTTATAGCTATTATTATCAGCTAATTAACCTACGTTGCACAATATATCCTTGTAGCTTATTTTATATATAGTAGTCTGAACCTCTTAATCCCCATCTCTACCTTGCCTGTCCCTCATCTCTCTCCCCCCAGGTAACTACTCATTTGTTCTCTATATCTGTGGGAAGTGTTTCCTTTTTGAACAAGTTGATTCTAAAATTTATATAGATAAGCAAAAGGTCAAGAAGAGCCAGGCATTAATTAAAGGAAAGACATTCTTGAAGAAAGTATAGAAGAATTTACCCTATTGGCTATCAAGATTTATTATGACTGTATAGTGATCAAGACAATTCCTATGACTTTAGGACAATTCCATATGAAAATAAAACCTTACCTCGTGCCACACCAGAAATCAACTGCAAAAGCTATCTACCAAATACCTGCACATGCCACACCAAAAATCAACTACAAAAGGTATCTACCAAATACAATAAGGTCTCTCAAATATCTTAGGACCTTAAGGTAGATAAAACATAGAGAAAGACTACTAAAGAAAGAAAAAGATATAAATTAATCTTAAAATTATGACCTTCCCTTCTGAAAGGGACAAACTTCATTAAGAGTAAAATGGCTAGGGAAAGAAGATATCTGTAACACATATATCTGACCATGGACTTCTTGACTTCTTTCCAGAACACATAAAGAATTCCTTCAAACCAATAAAAAAAAAGACAACCCTACCAAAAAAAAAAAAAACTGGAGAAGAGACTTAAGTAAGTGCCTCGTGGAGAAAGAAATAAAAAGACCAATAAGCATATGAAAAGGTGCTGAATCTCACTGCCCCATAAACCACTACTACCAACCACTATTACCCACTCACCAGAATGACTAAAATTAAAAAGACCCACAAACAAGTGACAGAGAGGGTATGGGGCCACAGGAACTATCTTAGCCTGCCAAACTACCTTAGCCAGTTGTAGGGTATATAAACTATTTCACACTATCTGCTAAAGCTGAATATGCTCACATCTCTGGCCCAGAAATGCCACTCCTAGGAATATACCCAACAGAAATGTATGTACATGTTCACTAAAAGATCTGTACAAGAATGTTTTGCAAAACCTTTATTTGTAACAGTCAAACTGGGAGCAACTCAAATATCTGTCCACCACAGAATGGGTGAACTGTAGCATATCCATTTAAATACATCACTATAAAACAATGAAAATACGGAAATGAATGCAATAATATTAGTAAATTGCATACATGTCGTATAGAACTTCAAAAAAAGAGATATACTTGATTCTGTGGGTATGGAAGCCAATACAATAGTTAACTTGAAGGGAAAATGCAAGAGAAATAACTTACAGGAAACCAACAGGGATTCTGATTAGCTGCCAGTATTCCATATTCAAACCTAACTGGTAGTTCTCCAAGAGTCTTCTTTATGACAAATAATTGAGCTGTACATCTTTTGCTGTGCAGTTTTATATGTTGTTGTATTCCACAATACAAATGGTTAATGAATAAAAGCTTAGAAAATTAACATTTTAAATACTAAAAATATAAATTATTTTTGAGAGCATGTGGAAAACAGGGCCCTCAACTATTACAAGAAGGAACATAAATTGGCAAAGTCTTTTTCAGGAGGACAATATGACAGGATCTATCAAAAATAAATCTAGCATTTTAACTTCTAAAAATCTCACTGGCAGATAAGATTAAGTGCACAAGGGTTAAAGTACAAAAATGTAAACATTATTTTTACTACTAAGAAAGATAACACTCAAAAAAATTACAATTAGTTATATGACCATACTAGCAAGAACAACACTTTGGGGAGTATGGAGAACTTCCAAGGCCCCTCCGACAAAACAATGGTATCCCTATTAACACTGTTAATGCACTACTAGGCTTGCAGAAGGTAAGGGAAATCCCTAACCTAGTCCCCTCTTCTCTCTGTCACTCCCAAGAGAGTTGAAACTACAGGTTTGAGCAAAGAGCAATAGAGAAGGCTGAGCTGCCCTGTAGGCAACATCAGTGTAGGTATGGTTTCTAGGAGTAACCCATAGAGTACAGCATCTAAACCTGAGACTTCTCCCTTAAGCCAAAGATCCGTATTTTCTCTGGAGAAAAGCATTCCTATTTAGGTCCCCAGGATTCTCGTAGATTAAGGTCGAACAAACATGAGCTCATGATCATACAACTTTAAAAACCCAAGCAGCATGGATGAGCTGGCCAAAATAACAAGAGATTATTTTTTTTTAACCTCCAAGGTTTTATTGTATCTTTTAAGATATAAAATATAAAATATCTATTCATAAATTGTTTAAAGAAATAAAAGATGGAGTTTAAAAATGGACAAGCAACAAGGACCAAAAATACCAAGCAGATGTGAAAATCAACCAAACAGAACTCTGAAAAATTAAAATTATAACTACTGAAATGGGAAACTCAATGATCAAATAAATTAACAGATTAGACAAAGGTGAATACAAAATCAGTGAACTAGAAGGCAGAACTAAAGAAAATGATAAAATGAGGTCTGCTATATATAGAGTCGAGGAAGAAAAGAACAGGATAATGGAGAAGAGAGAATATCTGATGAGAAAATGGCTGAGAATTTCCCAGAACTAATAAAAGACATATCCACAAATAGAGAAAGCACAACACAAACCAAGCAAAATAAATTAAAAGTATACCACACTGAATCACACTGCACTAAAATGTCAAATAAATAGACTTTAAAAGCAACTATAGAGGGAAAAAAATCACCTCCTGAGAAAGGGCAGTTAGACAAACAGAAAACATCTTAGCAGCAACATCCACAGTCAGATAATGTTGCATAAAATGATTAAATGTTAAGAGAAAACCAATGAACCCTTTCTTTACACCCAGGAAAAATTACCTTTTAAAACTATGACAAAATATACATACTGTATATCCAGATACACAAAGATAATTTACCAAAAGATATCCACTAACGTAACTTGTAAAGGATATACTTCAAGAAGAGGAAAACTAAACTATATGCCAATAAAGTAGACAACTCGGACAAAATGGGAAAATTCCTTAAAGATATGAAATAACAAAACTGACTCAAGAAGAAATAGATAGCAAAATTATACCTATAAGAAGTAAAGAGACTCAACTGGGTATCAAAACATTACCGACAAACAAAAGTGCAGACCCAGATGGCTTCACTGGTGAATTCCATCAAATAAAGAATTACCATCAATCCTTCTCAAATGTCCCAACCCCCAGAAAAAAACAGGCTGAAAAACTACTTCCCAGTTCATTCAACAAGGCCAGTATTACAGATCCACACCTCTTATGAGTACAAACACAAAAAGCCTCAACAAAATAACAGCAAATTGAATCCAGCAGTACACAAGAACACTTGTATGCCATGACCAAGTGGAGTTTATCCCAGGAATGCAAGATTGGTTTTAATATCCAAAAATGAATATGTCATATCTATAGAATAAAAAAAAAAAACACATGTAATATCATAATAAATATCAACTGATGCAGAAAAAACATTTGACAAAATACAACGTCCTTTCATGACAAAATCATTCAACAAGTTAAGGGAACTTCTCCAACCTGATCAATATACAAAAAGCCCAAAGTTAACATTATACATAATGATGAAAGACTGAACACTATCCCAAAAACTAGGAACAAATCAGACAGAGATGTCTGTTCTTGAATTTAACACTGCACTAAAAGTTCTAGCCAAGTGCTATTATGCAGGAAAAAGACATAACAGGCCACCAAATTGAAAAGAACGTAGAAAAACTATCTCAATGATCTTACATAGAGAATCCTAAGGAATTCACTAAAAACAACTTATTTAAAACCTAATGAATTCGGCAAGGTTGAAAGCTACAAAATCAATAGAAACAAACAACTTCATTTACAACAGCATCAAAAAGAAAATATTCAGGAATAATCTTAATTAAGTACAAAATGTATCTCTGAAAAGATTGTTGAAATAGAAACGAAGATCTAAATAAATGGAACAGCATCCCATGTTAACAAACTGGAAGACTTACTCTTGTGAAGATGGCCATACACATGATGCAAGCAAACTGCAGACTCACCACAATCCCTATCACAATCACAGCTGGTTTCTTTGTAGAACTTGGCAAGCTGATTCTAAAATTCACAATGGAATTACAAGGGACTCCAAATAGCCAAAACAATATTGGAAAAGAGCAATTTCAAAACTTACTAAAAAGCAACAGTAATCAAGGGACGTACAAGCATAATTATAGATATATATAGATATAGATTATCAATGGCACACAAATGAATATCCAGAAATAAACCCATACATTTAGGGGGGAAAAAAAATAGTCTCTCAACAAATGGTGCTTAAATAACCAAATATCCACATACCAAGAATGAAGGTAGATCCCTACCACAGATCTTATATAAAATTAACTCAAAATGTATCTAAGAACAAATTTTAAGGGCTAAACTCTTTGAAGAAACAGAAAAATAATCATGACCTTTGATTTAGCAATGAATTCTTAAATACGACATGAAAAGCATGAACAACAACAACAAGAAAAAGATAAACTGGACCTCATCAAAGGTAAAAGCTTTCTCACTTCCTACTCCAGGAGGTCTTCCCAACCCAGGGATCTCCTACATCTCCTGCACTGGCAGGTGGATTCTATACCACTGAGCTACCTGGGAAGCTCACTATGCAGTATACTTGAAACTAACATAATATTGTATGTCAAATAAATAAACTTTTTAAATTGCAAATATTTTGTAACAAGAACATGATCAAAAAACTGAAAAGGACTCTGACAGAAACTTCATATATTTGCAAATAATATATCTAATAAGGGCCTACTATCCACAATGGACAGAATTCTTACAACTCAACAATGAGACAACACAATTAAAAAATGAGCAAAGGATCTGAATAGACATTTCTCCAAAGAAAAATACAAATGGGCAAGAAGCACAAGAAAAACTTCTTAGTCTTCAAGGAAATGCAAATCTAAACCACAGTGAGATACCATTCCATACCCATCAGGTGGCTAAAACAAAAGGGCAGATAATAGGTGTTGTCAGAGATAGAAGCTGGAACCCTGTATACTGCTGGTGGGGATGTAAAATGGTACAGCCATTTTGAAAAAAGGTCTGACAGTTCCTAAGAAGTTAAATATAAGTTACCACTTGACTTAAGTATATGACCAGAAAAGTAAAAATATGCCCACATAAAAATTTATACACATTTATAGCAACATTATTTATAATAGCCAAAAAGAGGAAAAGTCCAAATGCTCAATCAAACTGATGAATGCTCGTCAAACAAAATGTAGTAGCTCTACAGAATTGAATACTGTTCAGTCACAGAAAGAAATGAAGAATTGATACCTGCCACAACAACAGAGCAGAAGATATTAAGAAGAGGTGGCAAAAATACACAGAAGAACTGTACAAAAAATATCTTCACAACCCAGATAATCATGATGGTGTGATCACTCACCTAGATAGAGCCAGACATCCTAGAAAGTGAAGTCAAGTGGGCCTTAGAAAGCATCACTATGAACAAAGCTAGTGGAGGTGATGGAATTCCAGTGGAGCTATTCCAAATCCTGAAAGATGATGCTGTGAAAGTGCTTCACTCAACATGCNTTGGCAATTCTCTGGTTCCTCTGCCTTTTCTAAAACCAGCTTGAACATCTGGGTTTAATCCATAATTCTTCTGCTTTAACCATCAGGAGTAGGTACTGGGAAACACTTCTTATGAAAATTCTGAGTTAGTGTTAAGAGCCTAAGGAGCACACAGTATGTTTCTGGAGAGTCTACCCACCTTTGTCAATGCAAAAGCCACTGTACCATCATCCTCAGTGGAAAGATCGAGCAGCCTCTGGTAAAATGCTTCATCATAAGGCCCATCTATTTGCAATGTTTTTCTGAAGAACAAAGCACAAAAAAACAGGATAGCAAAGCTGCCTGGAAATCATCTGTTAAACTGTTTGCAGTTTAAGAGTTATACATCTGTTTTCAAAGAACATTAGTGGATTTATCTCTTCCTAATGCTAAACTGTTATGAAGCATGAATGTTTTAAACACAGCTTGCAAGACCAGACACCAGGAGAGCCTGAATGTCTCCTGTTTATGACAAATGGTGTCGAGGTCAGAGATTCTAGTGAAGGGGTGATAGGGAAAAAGCCAGGCCAGGCAACAGCTGCAGCCCCCACCTCATGCCACAGGTGTGGATCCTTACAATCCACATCAAGACGGTCAGGAAATGGACAAGGAAATGCCTGAAGGCCAGAGCCCAGCTGGGGCTGAGTGAAAGCGGCTCACTGGCTGTGGAGCAGCACTGCCCCCTGCAGGCTCAGCTCCAGCTCAGAACGTGGAACTGACTGACAGGGTTGTCAGGACATACTCTCCTTTCTAGAAATGGGAAAGCGATCTCTGATCTGACAGGATCTTGGTCCTGCTTCATATGGCACTGAATCCCCGGGCTGGCCCTGCATCTGGGGGCAGGGAGGGGGTAGCTGGGGTGAGTCATCCTCCTGGGAGGCCTATGCAGTCCTCCCATTGCGTCAACCTGCTACCCTCATCCCCATCGTGCCCTCAGGGCTGCTTGGGGCGCCATACAGGCCCAGAAAGGGCAGAGGAGCACTGGGTCTATGCCTCACCTCTCCTCAGGAAACTCCTCCAGGTACCGCTCAACCCGCCGGTACAGAGGGTAGAGGCCTTCGATGTCCAGCAGGTCCAACATCTGCACCTGGAGGGTTTTGTACAGAAGACAGCCCTTCGGTAACCCTGAGCGCTCCGGGGTGTTTTTTCCTACCAAGAACATCAGGGGAAAACGAGAAGTTTACTGTCAAGGACTGAAGAAGGTGGCGGGCACAGGCCGCACCCTGCCTCACGGAGCTGCTGGGGCTGGACGAGTGCACGTTCCTGCTTAGGCACAAACGAGAGACAGGCCCCACAGCTCACTCTGCGCATCTCCCTCCTCTCAACATCCTGCAGTCTCCATCACACCAGCTCAGTCTAGAGAGAGAACCCTCAGTCTACAGAAGACTAGGCACAAAATGTAAAATGACCACAGTAACATCCTCACATCTGCAAGACAGCATCTGCAGAGCCCAGGGCCACAGCCTGTGTGGAGAGGTGTGACCACACTGAGCAGGGAGCCATTGGGGCAGGGACGGTGCCGAAATGAGGTCCATTCCACACTCAAGTGTTCTCAGGGGCCTTAAGGGCTGGGGAGACAGAGTCCTAGCTCATGTATCCCATCCTTTGAGGAAACAGCCATGTCCAATGAACAAACAAACATCGAGTCCAAGCCACAGGGAGCAGCTGTGGCCACGTCCTGTTCTGACACTCTGACCTCCCACTTCTGGCAAAACATGCTTAGTCAGGCCAGACAGAGTGACAATGCACAGGTCCAGCTAGAAGGGATTTGTTACAACTACAGGTTATTCATATAGTAGAGTATCTACCTTATGGTCAAAAAATAAGTTAAAAAAATAGCATATAGAATACATTGTACATCCCATGGGTCAGACTTGTGTCTGTGTACATACGCAGGGAAGGTCTGGAAGAAAAGTCCACCGGGATCTCAGTGTCCACCTGTGTGTCCTTCCAAACAAGTTCTGTCTACTTAGAAGCAGTTAAGTACCCAAACCCGGGGATGAGTTTACAAAAATTGTCTGAAATGAGTAGGCATCACTTTTGCAACAAGAAAAATACCCACAAAATTCATCTGTGCCAAGAATAACATGGCATGGGGGACAAAAGAAGGGTGACTTGTGCCCAGGTAGCTGCATGGGAAAAGCACCGCACCTAAAGTCCATGCAGGAACAAAGCTGCCGTCTCCCTGTGTCACACCCCCACAGCATCCTCAGAGGCTCCAAGAGGCTACAGGAACCATCAGCACAAAAACGGAATAATCTGAATCCTCCTAGTCAGCCCCTCAAAATAAGATCCTGGTTACGGGCTCCACAGGCTACATGCTTGAGCGTGTTGGCGAGCCTGCCAGCAGATGACAAAGGTGGCAGATGAGGAGCCTGTGAACATTCATGGCAAAACCCAAATCAGTCACAAAGCCACCTTGAAGTCTGGATGCCCACTGAGTCAAGCCAGCCCATGGCAAGTCTGTAAGGAATGGGGCCTGGAGTAAGAGACACCCAGAGTCACGGGTCCCACACATCTGTGTTCACAACCTGTCTGCAAACTGCCACCCCCTGAGGCCACCCGCCCGCCCTGAAGGGGCTTGCACTGTGGGAGTCCAATATTCCGGGCCTCAGTCCTCTCCATCTAAGAGAAAGGCCAAGGAAAACCTACCTCCAGGGTTGCAATGAGATGGAACAATGTAGAGAAACCAGAGGATGTGCAGACATGTCGGACGACATTTAGAGAAAATCTTATACCCCAAATGTATGCTGCAGTTTATAAACCCAGACAGGAGATGAGAACAGTAATGTCCCCACCTGGGGCTGAGACGATAGAGAGGCCCAGCTTTGGGGAGCCCTGACGGGACCAAGGCTGCTCCCACAGAAGCTCCGTGAGGCCAGGCAGGACCCTCGCAGGCCATGCCACAGGCTCTGCTTCCCCTGTGCCCAGCCCGCCCACCAGGCCTACCTTGGCAGCGCAGGCTCCTGCTGAAAGGGCTGGCTTCACAGACGGGTGGGCCCCGCAGCCCAGGCCCCGACCTGAGGGCACCCGCCCGGCCCTTGTCCGAGCCACTCAGTAGCACCCGTGTGATGACACGCACCAGCTCCCGGATCACAGCCCTTGTGCAGTGGGGTCCACTGGCCAGGCCATTGGATGGGAAGAAGAACGGCTTCAGGTGGTGCGCAAGCTCACTCCAGTCAGCCATGGAGCTGCGGGCATCTTTGCAGCCATAAATCAGCTCACCGTTCTTCAGGAAGGGAAAGAGACAGGGAATCATCAGCCCCACAGGTTGGTAGAAAAACACCTCCATCCCCACCCACTAGACAGGCAAAGGTACTTGACATTTTACACGTGCCCCCATTTAGGGTCTCATGCACCACATTAACTGACCAAGTGGAAAAGCCCACTGGAACATGAAAAAGAAGAAAAGTTCTCAAAAACCAAAGACCAGAAAGGCCCCAGACCTGAGACTCAAACCCTCAGACAGGACACATGGTATGCTGGCAACCTCAAACAAACTCACCCAAAGCACAAACTCCCAAAGATCCTAGCCTGTTACTAAAAAGGCCAAGTGACATTGTGCTACTGAGGGACACAGAGTGTCAGTCTGGCCCTGAGCAGACAAATTGCTCAACCACTGTGGGCGAACACTGGCAGCCAGCATCCCAGAGCCTTCTGTCCTCTATGAAAGACTAAGCCAGGCTCCAGCCAGAGTGGTTAAGGCCATAAGCATCGCTAATACACAAGTCTTCATTTTGGAGGCCAATCCTGCCTTTTAAAACAAAGTCCAGCAAAGAAACTCCTCATGGCACCAATGATCCCAGGGCTACAGAAAGGGATGCTCAGTAGGTACAACCCCATGGGTTTCTACAGGAGTCTGCAATGAACAGGAAAAAGCCCCTGATCAGCAGCCAATCCCAGGGGAGAGACATTTTCTAGTCTGCGAGAGTGTGGTCAGCATCCTCCAGTAGGTCCCCAATGGCCTTCATCCCTTGATACTCACACCCCATAGTTCTCTCTCCAAACAGTGGAGGTTTAGTCTGTGCGACTGACAGAATACAAGCAAAGCCAACAGCATACCCCTGGCAAGATTAAGATGCTGTGGATTCTGTCTTGATGATTCTCTTCTCAGATCACAGCAGCCACACTGAGCTGCCATGGAGCTGTGGGGCTTCCTGCCAATGGCTATGGAGGCACTGTCCAAGCAGCAGAGCCTCTGCCCCCCATAGCTGAAACCTCAGATGAGATGCAGCCTTGAGGGGCCCTGAGCCAGAACCAGCTATGCGCTCCTTTGGCCACAGAAACGGAGAGGATAAGTGGCTGTTATGCAGTAGTAGATGGTACCACAAGGACGAGCGCAGCTCTGCCCCGAGGTTGCAGATGGGGGTCAGTTCAGTCCACTAAGAAGCGTGGACGGGGATTCAGCAGTGGGATGCCTCCCTAGGAGTCCCCTGTCAGCACTGTCAGAGGCCACAGATGCGGGTGCCCAGGGAGATGGGAACACAGCTGAGGCCGCTGCTGACCAAAGGACCAGGGGAAACCAACAAGAGATGCTGCCCCTTGAGATGGGCCTTACAGAGGGAGGCAGGGAGGTGAAAGGAAAAGCAGGAGCTTCTGGGAGGAAAGCAGGCCAAGACAAAGTATGGAGCCAAAACCACTCAACATGGGCTGTGGCCAGAAGGTAGGGCCAGGGCTCAGCCTGCTGTCCAGTGCAGGGGCAGCCTTGGCCCACCATGAAGCTCTCTCCTCCAGGCCCATGAGCAGCTGAGTGACCCTGCACAGTAGAAGGCCTTCTCTCCCCAGTGCCTGGAATCCAGGCAGACAGGCATCTTATATCTATATACACACAGAGTTGTTCAAGAACCTCACGTGACATCTGCAGAGAGCTATCGCCCCAGTCTCTATGACAGCCCCACGTGGCCCCCACCACATCCCACAGGTGTCCAGTATTAGGGTGGACAGAGCCACAGGCTTGGAGTCTGTGAACAGCATTCAGACAGACAAGGAGAAGGCTCCAACGGCAGAGAACACAGTGGCAGCACAGATCATGATCCAGGAGACCTCTCCACACCTGGAACTTCACAAGAGAGAGCTTGCCAGCACTTGCAAAACGTACTGCATTGCTCCTGGTGTTATTTTAAAAAGCCGTTCCATGTCACTTCTTTTAATCCATCCCTTTTGAAACTATTATCTCAATCTCTGGATTTTCCCCCTAGCTGAGTTCAACAGAAGCAGCAGATAGCCAGGGTTCTCAGTCTCAGGTCCCAGGTCAACTGATCCAGGGGCCAAGTCAGACTCACCACTCAGCTTATGTTGGCCTGACAGGCCAGCCTAAGTGAGGGCAGTCAGAAAAGGGTCCACTTGAGATAAAATGCCAGCCTTACTATAGATTCCAAATAAATCCCCAGAAGAGAGGGAACTTATCTTTGGCATTTAAATATAAAATTCCTAAAGTCTTTGTAAGAGTTAAAAAAAAAAAAACTGATTTTAAACTATGTCCTCTTTTTCTTGACTTGGAGAGGTAGAAGGAGACAGGTAAAGCTGATTCAACATGACCAGGTTTCTGAACCATACGGGAAGAAGTGAGCCAAGAACAGGCTTCACGCCCACATCCCCCAGGCTCACTTCTGAGGGCCATCCAGTATGCAGAGCGGCACTGTCCACACGGAGCAGGATGCAGAGGACACCAAGCTGTCCAGACCCAGCAGCCCTGCTACGCCACACAGATCCACCGCCTGTAAACCTGGAGCCTGTCACAAGCTCTTGCTTATATGTCACTCCTAGCATGAACATAACCAGGACTGGGAGCAGTCAGTGGTAACCAGAAAAGGAGATGACAAGGGGGACCCCCGGGGACATATTTCTAACACAAACCCTTCCCCAGATCTGGGCCAGCCCTGCCCCCTCTTCCTGCACCCCCTCTCCCAACTCCTCTGGCCCTCAGCATCTCCCCCATGTATGCCTGACAGCAGCAGGTCAGGGACCACAGGGCCTGAGCAAGTCCAGTCAGAGTGCCAGAAGCAGGTGGTCATGAGGAAGCAGAAGGTGCCAGATGGTGAGTATGCTGCATGCAGAACCCTTTCGCTACACAACCAGGATGCAGGACAGTCAGAGCTGCAGGACTCTGAGAACTCACTAACTGACAAGGAGGTCCCCTAATTCTAATTTCCCTAAGGTAACTGGGAGGAAAGGCACAGGTGTGGCCACCCTTGCCCCGCCCTGAGTCCTACTCCCATCTCAACCACAGAGGACACCTGAGACGCAGTCAGGGCCATCTTTACCCAAGAACCAGAGTCAGGGCCTGGGCCTCGAGCCCGAGGCCACCCAGTGGGCAAGGAGTTACCATTACACACCCCAGGAGTCCCAGGATGGCATGCGCTCATGAAATAAGGCTTGGAAAAAGGACCCAAAGGATCATACCGAGGCAGCCCCAGTGCAGATGCCCTTGTCTGCAGGTCACAGAGCCCTGTTAGGGACCATAGCACCAGGGCTGCAGCTCAGTTCAGACACCCAGTGGACCCACCCAAAAGCCATAAAATAGAAGCAACGTTTACCTTAAAGATCTTTAAGTTGTTCTGTGCCTCCTGTAACAAGCTTTTCAAAGCAAAGTACATTCTCTGTTTATTTCTAAAAAGAGAAAGTATTATTGACAATTAGAGCAGACTTTGCATTTACCTGCCTGTGGCTCAAGGGACATGCCCAAGAGCTGCCACTTGAGATCTCCAAGCTTTGCCGATTAAGGAGCTGTATTCTCCCCAGCCCTCTTCAGAGAGGCACCCCCATCACCGCCCCTAATCCCCACCCTTCTCTCTGCCCCTTCCTCTGGCAACAACTCACCAGCCACTGGTAATCTGCAGGAACCTATTGAGGCAATGCTGACCGCAGGCAAGAAACCTGAGCCCTGCCCAGGGCCCTGCTTTCTGCAGGCAAATAGCCCCTACCTCGCAGAATGCACCCTCCACCCCCCACTGCAGAGAATGCCACACACCCCACCACCACCACCAAGAAAGGCAGCACTAAGGACAAAGGAGAAGTACTCTCTTACCCTGAGTAGAGATCGAGAGGACAGTATTTACTTATCTGCTTCCACTTCCCAGTTGCTACCTGTTAAGAAATCACCACAGGGTGTCAATGATGGGATTGGGGAAGCACGCGGCGCTAACTCTAACACACAAAAGAGCTCAAGGGACTGTGAGATAACCCAGGCAGCTGAAGGGCCCAGCAGATGACACCACCTCCAGGTGCATAGCACTAGCTGGCGCAGGGAGCTTGACTCTGACTCCAAGAAACCTCGGCCCTCCTCTGAGAGCCTCACGTAGCTGCCAGCCCCTCCACGTGAGCCGAGAAATGGCACCCAGCACCTTTGTAAGATGGTGCTAAATTTTGGCTAAATTTTGGTAATCAGATGAATAAATCTTTACAATTATAATATCTAGGAAAGACAGGTTGCACCCAACTAGCAATTTCATGTTGTCAGTGAGAAGACAAATTGGCACAACCTTTGAAAGGCAACTTGCTGGTTTCCATCAAAATTTTAAAGATGGATGCCCCCTGATTTGGCAAATCTATGAGGACTCACTGGGTCAAGGATGTTCACTGCGACATGTGAAACAACCTGTGAAACACAGCAAGACCTAGAAACAACTAAATAAATCAAAGCACATCTGCTCTTATGGACTAGGACACAGCAAGCCACATGCTGAATGAAAGGATCAGTAAATAATATGCAGCCATTAACAGACAGAGGCAAAATCACAAATATTTATTCAAAGAGAAAAGCAATTGGCAGAACAATGCATATGAAATAACTTGCTTTAAAAAGAAAAAAAGGATATGTGCATCTATACATGCAGTATCCAAATATGCAACAAAAAAGCCTTGACAGATACATGACAAACAATCTTCAAGGATTATTTAAGTGAAAAAAATCATTTAGCAGAATAATTGCTTATGGCAAGGAAAAAAAAAGTCAGGACTCAAATGACTAAGAATGAAAGAAAATACATTACTATCAATCTTGCAGGAATAAAAATAAGTTTAGAGGAATGCTGTGAACAATTATATGCCAACAAATTATGTGAAATGAACAAATTCTTTGGAAATATACAGCTACCAAAACTGACTCAAGAAGAAATAGAGAATCTAAACGGACATAACAAAAATCAACACCAATACTCAAACTCTTCCAAAAAATGAAGAGTAAAAGATGGGAAATCTTCCGAATTCGTTCTATCAAGCCAATTATCATCCTGGTACCAAAACTAGACAAAAACATCACTAGAAAAGAAAACTACAAATATCCCTCAAGAAAAAAATCCTCAGCAAAAACTAACAAACCAAAATAAGTAGCATACTAAAGAGATTACACACCGTCATCAAGTGGCATTTATCTATCAAACACAAGGGTGGTTCAACATTTGAAAATCAATCAACATAATACACTATGTTAATAGAAAGAGGAAAATACCTCATGATCATCTCAACAGATGCAAGANGGATATGTGCATCTATACATGCAGTATCCAAATATGCAACAAAAAAGCCTTGACAGATACATGACAAACAATCTTCAAGGATTATTTAAGTGAAAAAAATCATTTAGCAGAATAATTGCTTATGGCAAGGAAAAAAAAAGTCAGGACTCAAATGACTAAGAATGAAAGAAAATACATTACTATCAATCTTGCAGGAATAAAAATAAGTTTAGAGGAATGCTGTGAACAATTATATGCCAACAAATTATGTGAAATGAACAAATTCTTTGGAAATATACAGCTACCAAAACTGACTCAAGAAGAAATAGAGAATCTAAACGGACATAACAAAAATCAACACCAATACTCAAACTCTTCCAAAAAATGAAGAGTAAAAGATGGGAAATCTTCCGAATTCGTTCTATCAAGCCAATTATCATCCTGGTACCAAAACTAGACAAAAACATCACTAGAAAAGAAAACTACAAATATCCCTCAAGAAAAAAATCCTCAGCAAAAACTAACAAACCAAAATAAGTAGCATACTAAAGAGATTACACACCGTCATCAAGTGGCATTTATCTATCAAACACAAGGGTGGTTCAACATTTGAAAATCAATCAACATAATACACTATGTTAATAGAAAGAGGAAAATACCTCATGATCATCTCAACAGATGCAAGACAAGCACGTGACAAAATCTAACATTCTTTCACGATTTAAAAAACAAAACTCTAAAAATAAAAAAAAAATTTGACAAACTTACACTGAGAACATTACATTCTACAGTGAAAAACCAAAAGCTTTACCCCTCAAGACCAGGAACAAGATAAGGATAGCCACTCTTACTACTTCTATATAATATTATAATTAAAATCAGAATTACCGTATGACTCGGAACCACTACTTCTGGGTTTATACCCAAAAAAGCTGGAAGCAGAGCCTCAAAGAAATATCTACACAACCATGTTCACAGAAGTATTATTCACAATAGGCAAGAAACGGGAGCAGCCCAGTGACCATCAGTGGATGAATGGGATAAACCAAATAGATTATACACATTCAATGGATGTTATGCAGCCTTAAGAAGGAAGAAACTTCTGATACAAGCTACAGTATGGATGAATCTTGAGGACATTATGGTATGTGAAATAAGTCAGTCACAAAAGGACAAATACTGTATGATTCCACATATATGAAGTACCTACAGTAGTCAAATTCACAGAGATAGAAACTACAATGGTGGGTGCCAGGGGCCTGAGAAAGGAAGAAATGTGTTATTTTATGGATGTAGAGTTTCAGTTTTACAAAACAAAAAACATTCTGGAAATGGACGGTAATGATAGTTGTACAACAATGTAAACGTACTTAATACCTCTTAATTGTACACTTAATGGCTAAGATGGCAAATTTTATGTCATGTATATTTCATCACAATTAAATACATATATTTATTTCAAAAAATTAATTGTATTTCTATGCAATAAACAGCTTGAAAATGACATTTTTAAAAATTATATTTACAATGCTTAGTCACTCAGTCGTGTCCAACTCTTTGTGACCCCATGGACTATCGCCCATCAGGCTCCTCTGCCCATGGGATTCTCCAGGTAAGAATACTGGAGTGGGTTGCCATTCCCTTCTCCAGGGGATCTTCCTGACCCAAGGATCAAACCCAGGTCTCCTGCATTGCAGGCTGCTTCCCTACCATCTGAGCCACCAGGAAAGCCCCTATTTAAAATGGCATCTCCAAGAACAAAGCATTTAGGATAAGTTCAACAAAGGAAATACAAAACCTATATGCTGCAAACTTTATAACACTTCTGAAAGAAATTAAAGATCTAAATAAATGAAAAACCCTGCATTCACAGAGTACTAATACCGTTGAGGGGGCAGCACTTCCCACACAAATGTGCAGCACAGTGATTCCCTGTCAGAATCTCAGCTGGCTTCCTGGAAATCATGAAGCTTAAAGGCATCTATATTGGGAAGGAAGAAGTAAAACTCTATTCACAGATGACACAATTCTGTACATAGACGATTCCAAAGAATATACAAAGAAAGCTACCAGAGCTAATAAATAAATGCAGCAAAGTTGTAGGGTACAATACACATATGAGTTGTGTTTCTATACTCCAGCAATAAACAAACCAAAAAGAAAATTAAGGAAACAGTTCTATTTATAACATTTACAACATTCCAAAATAATAAAATACCTAGATATAAATTTAACCAAAGTGGCAAAAGACTGGTACACTGAAAACTATAAAATGTTGCTGAAAGAAATTAAAGAAAACCTAAATGAGTGGAAAGATAGCTGTGTTCATGGATATTGTTAAGATGGCAAGGCTTCCCTGGTGGCTCAGATGGTAAGAATCTGCCTGCAATGCAGGAGGCACAGATTTGATCCCTGGGTTGGGAAGATCCCCTGGAGAAGGGAATGGCCACCCAGTCCAGTATTCTTGCCTAGAGAATTCCATGGACAGAGGTTCCTGGCAGCCTATACAGTCCATGGGGTTGTAAAGAGTTGGACACAACTGAGTGACTAACACTTATACCCTATCCAAAGTGATCTATAGCTTCCTGTAATTTCTGTCAAAATTCCAACTGCAATTTTTTGCAGTTACAAAAAATCCAACTCTCAAAATCATATGTAATTGTAAGGAGCCTCAAATAGCCAAAACAATCTTGAAAAAGAAAAACAAAGCTAGAAGACTAATACTTCCTGATTTCAACAAGAATGGCATAAGGACAGACCGATAGAAAGAAAGTCAGAATTAAGACCTCACATATAAGGCCAATAAATCCACCAACACCAATCAATGGAGAAATGACAGTCTTTTCACAAGTGGTGCTGGAAAAACTGGATATCACATGTGAAAGAATGAAGATGGACCCTTATCTAACACCAAATATAAAAACTAACTCAAAACAGATCAAAGACCAAAACATAAGAGCTAAAACTATAAAACTCTTGGGAGAAAACATATAGGAAAAGCATATGACCTTAGTTTAGGTAACGATTTCTTGAATATAAAAGCAAAGGCACAGGCAACAAGAGTAAAAAAAGACAAATCAGACTTTATCAAAATTTAAAACTTTTGTGCAACACTGTCAACAGAGTAAAAAGGCAACTGACAGAATGGGAGAAAATATTTGCAAATCACATATCTGATAAAGAGATTAATATCTGAAATATACAAAGAACCCCTAAAACAACTAAAAAAATCACAACTCATTTCAAAAATGGGTGAGGAATTTGAATAGACAGTTCTCCAAGGAAGACATACAAATGGCCAATAAGCAAACGAACAGATGTTCAACATCACTAACCTTTGCAATGAAATGCAAATGAAAATCACTTGAGATACTACTTTGTATCCATTAGGATGACTATAATGACAAACAGGGATAATAATTAGTGCTGGTGAGGCGAGGACGTGGAGAAACTGGAGCCCTCAACAACAGCATTTGTTGCTGTTGTTCAGTTGCTAAGTCATGTCCAACTCTGCGACCCTATGAGCCCTGTCCTTCACTATCTCCCAAAATTTGCATTTATGGTCTTTCTTTATGATCCAGCTCTCACATCTGTTCACTGCTGGGCGGAATATAGAATTGTCCTACAGCTATGCAAAACAGTCTGCCATTTTCTCAAAACTTTAAACAGAATTTCCAAGATCCAGCAATTCCACTCCTAGGAATATACCCAAGAAAACTGAAGAAAGTGACTCAAACATGTACAGGTACACATACGTTTATAGCAACATTATCCACAGTAGCCGAAAGGAAAAAGCCGTGTGCCCCTCAATAGATGAATGGATAAACAGGATGTTCCCATACAATGGAGGATTATTATTCAGTCATAAAAAGAACACAGTGCTGATAAATGCCACAGCATGTATTAACCTCAAAAATATTATGCTAACTAAAAGAAGGCAGTCACAAAAAGCCATAATTTGTGTGATTCCATTTGTATGAAATGTCCAGAATAAGCAGATCCGCAGATTCGGTAGTTGCCAAGGGTTGGCAGGACGACAGGTGTCTGCTAATGGGCACAGGACTTCTTTTTGAGGTGATGAAATGTTCTGGAATTCGACAGTGGTGATGGTTGCACAATCTGACGAATAGACTAAAATCTGCTGGATTATACACTTTAAAAGGTAAATCTTAGGATATGTATAACCGTCTCAAGAAGAAAAAGATGAACTACTTTTGGAATAAAAAGTGAACAGTATCTCCATTTTATTTTACTCCTCTGAAAGCCTAGATGACGCAGCCATTCAGCGCAAGGCCCCGAGCAGGGAGGGAAGCTGGCCAGCTCTTCCTACCTTGAGGTGCTGGTGCATGCAGTAGCGACACACCCTGTGCTTCACGTCATGGGTGAGGTCACTGGAGAAGGGAATGAAGCCACATTTGGGCTGCAAAACAGACACGGAAGGAAACACGCTTAGGGAGGAAACAGACACCTTCAGGGAGACACGTAACCCCAGGATAACAAAGTGCAACTCCCAGGGGAATCAGGAAGTGTTAGCTACACACATTCCCAAAAGTTGCTTTTATCTTCAGTCCCCAGTGGGAATTGATGCCGCCCTCACTGTATTGTATAAATATCTCTTTGCCACTGGAGAATCCACGCAGAACTCTCACTGGAGAAGAACAACAAGGCCTCAGTTGCTCGCCTGACAGAGTGCAACACAGAGTAACCCTGTGTTTTCATTATAGAACAAGGCTGTAAAGACTCTAGGAGTGCAGATCCATCCCACACTCTCAGCTCCAAGAAGCAGAACCCGTGTCTCTCTGATAAGACTGCGTGAACAGAATGGTGCTCATCGGATGGTTCCTGGGATCCCAGAATGTCTGAAATTCTGGTTGTCTTTTAAAATCCAGAGTTTTCACATATAATATGTAAGACCACTGCCTAGTGTCAGGGCACCAAATTCTTTGTGACGCCTGAGACATTCACCTCTGTTTAGAGAAGCAGAACATCATCCACACTGAACATCCGGAGTGTGAACGCTCAGGGCCAAAAGCATGACTCAGAAGTCACCACCAGAGGTTTGCAGAAAGGAAACAACGAGATACCTGGGAGGCTTCCTGAGGAAGACTCAGGTGGCCACGCTGGACAGGGAGCCACAGAGTTGAAGCAGGGGAGTGACTCTTATCCATAATCACTGACCTCCATTAGACAAGCAACATCCTTTGTAGCCCCCACCTCAAGGTGGGGAAAGTGCACTCCAGGCAGATGACCCATGGATTTACAATTTCTCCTTTTTCCCCAAACCATTCCCCTTTAACAAATACTCACCTTGATCTCCACACACAGAATCGGCCGGCGCTCTGCAAACTGGTAGGTCTGCAGTCTTGCTAGGTTGGGGAGGCACAGGGCATAGCCACTGAGCGTGTCCAGGTCCTTGTCGCAGCGAGATTCTGGGAAACAGAGTGAGGAAGATAACTGAGGGTCAGCGAGAGTGACAAGACAACTCCATGGCAGCCTGGGCTCCTGCTGGGGAAGGACCAACTCAGCCTCTGGTTTGGGGAGGCCACCTCTAACGCTTGGGTTATCCTGCCGTAGGAGTCTCCGTAAGGACCTAGGTCACACAAGGGTAACACTGTGATTCCTGGTAGGAGCTTGGACCTTGTAGTACCAGCTCCACCTCTGGAGGGGCTAGAGGCTAAGGGCAGCCACACAGGTGGCCAGCTGTGTCTACATGCCCCGTTGCTGCTGCTGCTGCTAAGTCGCTTCAGTCATGTCCGACTCTGTGCAACCCCACAGACGGCAGCCCACCAGGCTCCCCCGTCCCTTGGACTCTCAAGGCTAGAACATTGGAGTGGGTTGCCATTTCCTTCTCCCATGCATGAAAGTGAAAAGTGAAAGTGAAGTCGCTCAGTCGTGTCTGACTCTTCATGACCCCAAGGACTGTGGCCTACCAGGCTCCTCCATCCACAGGATTTTCCAGGAGTGGGGCGCCTTTGCCTTCTCCAGTCTACATGCCCAAGCCCCAGCAAAAACCTTGACCCTCTTCTCTTAGCTGGTTTTAATCTGTGTCCCTAAGCCATAACCATGGGAATAACAGTGAGTTCTGTGGGTCCTCCTAGCAAATTATCACACTTGAGGTTGGTCCTGGGGACCCTCAAATATGCAGCTGCCATCAAAAGTGAGAGTGATCTTGGAAACTGCCCCCCAATTCTGCTGACTCCCTTAACCAGGAGTTCAGAGAGGAAGGCGGCAACAGCCACTACCTTCCTTTTAAAGCTTCCTTCAGAAGATTCAAACACTAATACTTCCTCAGCACTGACTACTGGAAGTTACACTGCAGACAGTCACATAAGATATGGCCTCCAGATCCCAAGGGAAGTCACCTTTCCTCCTTCCACACAACAAGGCTGAGTATGAGTCACTGTTACAACAGGGGACAGTCCTATTACCGTTAAGTAATATAACCGCTGATTATAAAACTAATGATGCCACGTGGCACTAGTACCTAGAAGGCAGAATCACCGCAGGCCTCAGTCTGTCTAGATGAGGAAAACAGAGCCAAGATAGTCCAGGTTTTGAACAGGGCTGCTGCCTCCTTCCCCTTCATTGGCCGTTTCCACCCATGAAGCCCTGCTCCTCAGTGCTCCCCAAACCAGGGGCTCCAGGGCACAGTACCCCGTTCTCTTTCATTTTCCTAATCAAACACAGAAAAAATTTCATATTGGCTTACTACACACTCTGACTGCCTGGCTGTGATTTAGGAGGAGACATTTTACTCCTTAACAACATAAAGTTTACGAATCTGTCTCTGACTGTGAAAGGAGAAGCTTTAACAGTCAGTGTCATTACTGTGGCAAATAAGTATAGGGAAAGTATCTGAGGTTTGGAGGGCAAATACCTGAGCCGATGGGGGAGAAGCTACGTGAGGTGATGGGGGCCGTTATGAGGTGACAGGAGTGATATATGAGGTGATGGGAGGGAGGGTATATGAGGTAATGAGGGAAGGTATGGGAGGTGATGGGGGAGGTATATGAGGAGATGGGGGTATGTAAGGTGATAGGGAGAGGGTAGGGGAGATGGTCAGATGGCAGGAGGGGCTGTGAGGTGATGGGAAAAGGGTGGAAGGTGAAGGGGGGGAGTGGGGGGGTGGTGG
>SJYA01001417.1:261833-310656 GCA_006410615.1 Neotragus moschatus
GGGGGGAAGGGATGGGAGGTGATGGGGGGGGTAGATGAGGGGATGGGGGAAATATACGAGGTGATAGGGGATATATGTGAGGAAATGGGAAGTATGTGAGGTGATGGGGAGGGGGTATGGGAGATAATGGGCAGAGAACACGTGAGGTAATAAGGGAAGGTTTGGGAGGTGATGGGGGTGGTATGTGAAGTGATGGGGAGAGTATATGGGAGATGATGGTGGGAGGTACACAAGGTGATGGGTGAAGGTATGGGAGGTAATGGGGGTATGTGAGGTGATGAGGGAAGCTATGGGAAGTGATAGGGGAGGCATGGGAGGTGATGCNGATTATGACCAACTCTTTGGGATCCCATGGACTGTACCCCACCAGGCTCCTCTGGGCCATGGAATTTTCCAGGCAAGAAATACTGGAGTGGGCTTCCATTTCCTTCTCCAGAGGATCCTCCCGACCCAAGGATCGAACCTACATCTCCTGTGTCTCCTGTGCTGACTGGTGGATTCTTCACCACTAACGTCTCTGTGCACTAACAGGAACAGGCCCTCCTCAGGGTGGCTGGTGTCCACAATGGCAGTGGTTAGCAGCGTGCCCAATGTCACCCACAATCAGTCTCCAGAGAACCTGTCTCTTATACACATCTTATGGGAGATGATGGGGGGAGTATGGGAGGTGATGAGGAGAGGGTATGGGAGGTGATGGGAGGAGGTATGAGGAGATGGAGGGGTATGGGAAGTGATGGGGGAGGGTATGGGAGGTGATGAGGGGAGGGTATGGGAGATGAGATAGAGTATGGGAGGTGATGGGGGAAGATAGGCAGTTGGGGGAAGGTATGGGAGGTGATGCAGCAGGTATGTGAGGTGACTGGGGAAGGTGATCAGGGTGGTCTGTGAGATGACGGGGGGTATGTGAGGTGATGGAGGAAGGTACTGGAGGTGATGGGGGCTGCTATGTGCGGTAATTGGTTTGATGGGGGAACATATTAGTGGTGATGGGGAAGGTATGGCCAGTAGGTAAAGGTACAGAAGGTGAAGGGGGAAAGTCTGGGAGGTGAGGAGGAGCAAGTTTATATTGGGGAGGGGGGTACATTTCTACTGCTGGGTAGAAATCATGTGTGGTGATGGGGGAAGCTATGTATGGTAATCCAGTTCCAGTTCAGTCACTCAGTCAGTCGTGTCTGACTCTTTATGACCCCATGAACTGCAGCACGCCAGGCCTCTCTGTCCATCACCAACTCCCAGAGTTCAGGGAATTAAGTGAGGTGTGGTGGGAGGTACAAAAACTCAAGTCTTCCAGCTTACCTCAAGAGGATAAGCAGGCTGGGTGGTGCTGGCTTCTGAAAGAAGGGCCTCAGGACTGCCCTCCTCTAGGGCCTCGCCCACCCTCCACAGCTTAGGTCTGCTCTGGTTTTCTTCTGGACTCCTCCAGACCACCCTAGAGCCCACCTTCCCTTCCCTAACTTTCCTCCAACTCCTTCAGCTACCTTTTGCCCCTCAAAGGCATTATTTTTACGAATTCATTCTTGGTCATATATTCCCTGCACTGATCTGCATATTTGACACCCAGAATTGTATTCACAAACTCCTAGGATTTCTACCCCTGATAATGAAGTTCTTGGCAAAAAAAGTTGCTAAAAACTGTATCTGCCTAACATCAAACACTTTTCAAATGGAATATTAGAAATTTTGTAAGTTAGAAACCCTTACCTGGTCTTTCACATTGTATCTTTAAACAAAGCTGTTTCACAAAATCTAAAGGCAGCTGAACAACTTCCTGTAAGAACAAATAAGAAATACTCAGTGTGTGTTACACAGCAAGGTAAACGTACTTAATGCCACAGAACCGCAGACTTTAAAATGCTTAAAATGGTAAACTTTATGTTCTGTATATTTTACCACATTAAAAAAACACTCAGTATGTGGGGAGTTTTGGGAATAAAAGCTGCTCTGTTATTTTAAGGACAGGTCCAGATTATGACCAACTCTTTGGGATCCCATGGACTGTACCCCACCAGGCTCCTCTGGGCCATGGAATTTTCCAGGCAAGAAATACTGGAGTGGGCTTCCATTTCCTTCTCCAGAGGATCCTCCCGACCCAAGGATCGAACCTACATCTCCTGTGTCTCCTGTGCTGACTGGTGGATTCTTCACCACTAACGTCTCTGTGCACTAACAGGAACAGGCCCTCCTCAGGGTGGCTGGTGTCCACAATGGCAGTGGTTAGCAGCGTGCCCAATGTCACCCACAATCAGTCTCCAGAGAACACTTCTCAGGCAGCTCTTGTGTTCTCAAGGCGACCTCATCCTCATTCTCCAGGGGTCTGCGGATGGCAGAGCATGAGCCTGAGACAACCCTCTGCCTGCAAAAATCCTCACCAACCGTCTCCTCGGGCAACAGGAGGCTTCTCACCTTCCCATCCGAGAAGCAGCTCAAGGAACAGGGTTTGATCAAATATTAATCTCTGGGTAAGGATTTCCCTCATGGCCCAGTGGCTAAGACTCCACACTCTCACATGCAGGGGGCCAGGGTTTGAGCCCTGGTCAGCAAACTAGATCCCACATGCCACAACTAAAAAGATCCTGCAAGGTCCAGCTAAGGATCCCGCATGCCACAGCAAAGATCAAAGATCCCATGTGTTACAACTAAATCCCAGAACAGCCTGATAAAATTAATAATCTTTAAAAAAATAAATCCCCAGGTGGATATCCTGTGCTCCCACCAGCTACAGGATGGCCAATATTTGGTGCACTGGGGCAAAAAAACAAAGAAGCAACTTCTTTCTGCTTTGCTGTTTCTTTGCAATCTCCCAAACTAAGAGTTTCTATTTAATCCACATTGCTCACCATCTTCCCTGTATTTCCAGGGGGGCAGAATTCTGACTTAAAAAGAATCCCAAGGGGATGGAAGAGACTGGCCTAGAAAGAAGATGCTGGGATCCTGTCCATTTACATGCCACACCTTCTCCATCACACCCTTTGCGTGATAGAATTCTCCCCATGTCTGGGACAGGCATTCCCAGACTGTCCTAACCTCCAACTCACATGAAGACAGGCCCAGATCAGTCCCCAAACCAGTCAGGCAGGGTTGGAGGCAGCATGGCACAAGGGGTGTGTCTGTCTCTCTGTCTGAGCCTTGCTCTCACCACTGGGCTAGTCATTTCTCGTCTCAGGACACAGAAGAGGGAAACGCTCTTAACAGGGCTTGCCTCTAACCTAGCTCATGTCATCAGGAGGAGAAAACCATATTGTTTACAAATGCTGATTTTGCCTGAATATGGTCTTATTTGGACCAGACATGTGCTCTGTATCCCACATTCAACAGTGCTGGGCCTGAGTTGTAGTCCTCTCAACCACCTGGAGGAAATGCAGGTTGTGTTTCACTCAGGCAGTGTGTTGGTGCGAAGGAGGTATGTCAACAGGGAGAATATCCCCAAAATGCGACCTTGTGAATCCACCTCACAGGGCCAAAGCCTTGTCCACTGTGGACAAACAGAATCAAACTTGGAGTTAGAGCAAGCCCTAGGCCCTGAAGGGACAGCCCAGTGTTATTCCCACCTGCCAGGCAGCCACTGGCTGGAACCGCAAGCTCCTCACCACTCTTCTTCACCATTGGCCCCTCCTGGAAGGAAGGTCTAGAGTCCCTGAGACAGAGCAACACTCCCACTCGGCCAGATGAGCATGCTCTCGCCCCAAGGAGGACTGACAGTCGGTACAGCTGCATTCTCTCAGACCCCGTCCAGGCCAAGAAGGAGGCAGCCAGCACACAGTTACTCAGGCTCTCACAGGAGGTGGGTTTCAGTCTTCCACAATTTAACAGGACAGCTGGGGAGGGGTGGTGCCGGCCCCCAGGATGGCCTCAGTGGCCTTTGCCTCTGTGTAGTCCCACACTGCCTAGAATTGACCTATGAAGACCCCAGGATGCTGTGGAAATGACAGACACAACTTCTTGACAGGCCATCTCTCAGACCGCGCACTGGAAGAGTCAGGCCTGAGTCACAAGGATGCTCAGAGCCCTGCAGAGAGTCCACATGGGGAGCCGCTGAGCCCCCGTCAGCAGGTCGACAGCCAGCACCACACTGCAAGCTCCATGGTTCTGGGCCACCCTGGAAGAGGATCCTTAGCCCTAGTCTTCAGATAAGATCACAGCCCTAAGGAACCCAGAGAAGCGCCACCCACAGTACATCCTAAACTGTCAAAGGAGGACATTTTGCTGTCAGAGCCACTTAAAATTCTACTTTGCCAGGCGATCCTTAAGCTTCAAAGAAACTTTCACTGAACCTTCTTGGCATGATTTTTCTCAAGATGCACACAAGGTACAGAACTTGCAAAACAGGCAGTGCTACTCCCTCTGATCAAAATGACAAATCTGATCATCTGTTCAGGGTTCTGGTCTAAGACAAGCAGTAAGGCCAGCAGAAGCAGAGGCGCAGCGGTGATCAAAGCCAAGGCGTAGGAATGACTGTCCCAGACATGGACCACTGCCATCTGCTCTGAGGGTTGCCAGGGGCACAGGGCCACTCCACTGAGGCCTCTTATGCTGCCCGTTCCATGAGCATCCAAACAGCAGACCTTGCCTGTAACAAGTACTCCTCTCCGTAACCAAGACCAGAAGAAGCCAGCAACAGAGACCACCTGAGGGCAGGTGGAGCCACCACCCAACGTGAGCTTCAGCTGGGGTCTCCCACGAGACCAGGTCACACCTCCCAGTACGGGGGCCCACTTTTCTCCCTACCTTGCTCTAAGGCGCCCATCAAAGATCCAGGCTGCTGCCTGGACCTCACTCAAGAGCTCTCACCAACTTGCATGCCCCCTCTGAGGATGGAATGGTAGAGTGCCAGGGGTCCCGGCAAGTTAAGCTCTGACAAGTATCTCAGAATCCCATGCTTCCCAGCAACTGAGAATTACAGGATCTGCTCTGCCGCCTCACAGGGCAAAAGTGAGAAAAGCACCCGGAAACTCTGTAACTAACTTGAGGGGTTACTGTGAAGCACAAACTTTCAAACTGTAATTGAGGAGTTGGTATTTGGATACAGAATGTGCCCATGAATTTAGACTACGGTTAAAAAAGATCACTTACCCCACAATGAACATAGTTCTCACCCAAAAACTCTTTCATGACATTTTTGCCAAAGTCCACTATGTTCTGCAGGTGCTGAAATATCTCTTCCGAGGTCTGTAAAAGAGAAGGACAAGAAGGCCTCAATGCCCGGGAGCTCCTAGAAGGCAGACTCCGATACCACCACGAGCCCCTGTCACATACAGGGCCACCAGGTACGTGGCCACAAAAACCACCAGTGGCCCTGGACCAGGAGGAAGGTAAGCCCCACCATGAAGACTGCCACACTCAATGGAGTTTCTGTCCCCACGGGCCCCTGGACCACCCCTGCATTCTACTCAGGGCCCCATGTGATTCCGAACCTATAAGTTTAAGAACCATATCTGTGGCCCTGTCTTCCTCACACCAGGAACACAGGTAGATTCCACCTGTGGCCTGTGCACACCTTCTGAGAAATTTGACTTTAAAAATCTTTCCCATCCAAAAATTTCTAGATATTTAGATTTTACTCTTCAGCCTCTAAATGTAGAAATAAAACACTTTCACCCCAGAGCTTCTTAAAGAGTTGATAAGCTCTGAGATTTAGGTGAGACAGAAAATCAGTGTTGTATCCCTCACTCTGACCCAAGGCAAGAAGGACAAAGGGTTGATCACAAGTCTCACTCAGGAGCAAGAGGGCTGTCTTCTTCAACAGTGGGCTGAGAGGTGCCTGACACACGGCTCAGGCTCTGAGAAGGTCTTGGTCTGAGCTGCTGCGCGTGCACCGTAACACAGGCAGACCACAGCCTGCACCCCAAGGCACTACTGCGTTAGGATGAAGCCTGGCAAAAAACTCCAGGACACATCCGGTGCTTCTGCATAGCTGTGGCCACAGGCTTCTGACAAAAAGGTCTTATTATTGACAGAATTAACAGACACAATTCCCCACAAATAATGCAGCTGGCATCACACAGAGCCATTTATGTAACAACAACAACGAAAAAAACAGCAAACTGTTGCCTTGAAAGACATTGTCTCAGTAAATGTAAACAGGAAGAACTGAAAATAGAGGCATCCAGAGGACTCTGACCCTTCACCAAGGCTAGGCTCCACAGACCCCGAGTGGGGGAAGGGGGGAGGGGAGAGGACTGGAGGCAGCCTCTGAGATGTTTCTGGATTCCACAGAAACCGAACCTCCCCACACGATTCTCTTCAGCAGCTGCACCTCCCCCCTATCCTGAGCCATCTTTCTCTGCACCAACCACACCGGCCCCAGACCTCCCTGCAGCCAGTCCCACTGTGACGGTCTCAGCTTTCTCCCCTGGTCCTCTCTTCTCATTCTGTGAAACTAACCCCCAAGGGTGCCTTTCATTTGCACAATCAGCCACTGTTGGCACCCATAAACCATCCACCTCACCATCTTTTCTGGCTGTTTCACCATAATTCAAATGAGGTGAGGTGGTGACTTGTGTCTCCAACACCCTGATCTTGAGCCCAATTCCCACTCACCATCCAGCACCACGGCCCTGCCCCACTCTGTGGGTGTGACCTGCAACTCCGGCCTTTTCTCCCCTTTTAATAAGAGTCTGTGCTCCTATCAGGCCCTCCCCACTGGCCATGAAAGACGAAAGGCCCCCACAGGGCTACTGCATCTTGGCCTCTGTGACCACTCAGATAAACACCACAGCAACATCACACCTCAAGGCAGACAGACACTGCAACTCGGGGATCATCAGGCATGCCGCAGAACAACAGTGGTTTTCTAAGGGTGCCCACAGTACTTTGCTTGGGTGACTCAGAGAACAGAAACCCAGCGCTCCATCTGAACTGACAGCTGTGACTTGCAACACTGTCTGCCACAGCACTACAGACTTCATTCTCATAGCTAGACTTCCCCAGACAGGGAAACTGAGGCAGCGGGGTGTAAGGAAATCGCCACAGCAAAGCGAAGCTGTGGGCTTCCCAGTCATAAGCAGAGCTCTCTGAGCTAGTCTGGGAGGCTCCTGACTCACTACCCAGGGACTAACCGTGATGACCCAGCAGGTCAAAGCACTGGATCCTGCAGGAATGATGGGCACGCTGCTTTCAGCACTGAATGCTTCCAAAATTAGCATTAATACTTTTTTGCATCAGAAAAAATCAAAGTTTTCTTAAATAATTATTTTAACGATGGGGTGGCAAATCCACTGATCTTACCTTCTTCCTATTAGGAGGAAACTTCAGAAAACGAAGCACTACACAGCGCTATTGGAAAATAAAACAGAGTCTGATTAGTACCCACACAAAGCCTGGGGATAATGGTAGACGGCTGTGGAGAAAAAGCTGTCCTCAACAGTGCCTGGGACACCCAGTGTCCCAGAGAGGCAGAGAGGGCCATTATTGGGCCACACATCTGAGGACACAGAGCAACTAGGAGAACCTATACTCTGACCTAGTCAGGCCACTCCCAGTGATTTAAGGAAAAAGGATGCACAGAAGATTTTAGCTGCTGCATGTAAAAGACTGTTTACAATTCCAAATACAATGTAAACAGCCTAAATGTCCAACAACAGTAGGATGGTTAAATACAGAGGGACGTAATCCAGACCATGGAATACTATGTAGTCATTTACCGGAAAATAGGGAAGATCCATATTTACAGACACAGAGGTATAGCCATCATCACTGATAAGTGAAAAAGATTACAGGATGGGGCTTTCAGAGTGAAACTATTTTTATAAATATGTACATATATATGTGTGTATATGTGATCAGGAATGAGGTATGGGTACAGTGCTGTTTATGTAAAGCTCAAAAACAGGTAAGACTAAGATCTCTGGCACATGGGATGGTCCCTGAGAAAGGTTCTAGAAGGAGCTGGTCATAAGAATACAGGCCCATGTACTTTGTCATAATCAAGCTGTTATCCTTTGTTTAAAATAAGGTATGTGCATGCTGAGTTTGTATGAACTGTTTGAAAAAACTTCAGAACAGATAACCATGTGTCCAGGTAGCAACAACTGGGGAACTTAATTTTTTCAAGTCCTGTTTATTTGGGTTTTTCAATTTTTTACAACAGTAAAATAACATACATTTCAAAAAAATACATACAAAAAATATAACATACGTTTCAAAAATTTTTTACAATGCTAACACAACATACATGTCAAAAATGTAAAAAAAAAATAAGTTTTTAAACAAGTACAGCCTTTGCAAACAGCCATTCTTCAAGGAAATAACCTAGATGTGTTATGGAGTCTTGGTAATGGGGGAGATTAATTCCATTTGGACAACTTCAGAAATCATTCCCATGGAGACAGAGAGTTCCAGGCAGAAGGCTTGGGTGGGAACCTGGCCTGTAAAGCAGTGGCCAGGAGGAGGAGGGGGAGGCGCAGCAGTCTGGGCACTGTCTAGAGCACTGGGGTCCAGGCGGGGCAGGAGGGGCTGGTGACTGAAGAGACTCAAAAAGTACAGGTTTAGCACTCGAAACACGGCTGAGAGCAAGCAAGGCCCATAGAGACCAGATCCATTTCCCCAGCTCACGGCCCCCGACACTTCCTACCCCACTCTGATGACACATACTCCTCTCAAAACCCCATACCTCCCTGAGCCCCAAGCCCAGACTTGGGGAAGCTAAGGTCAAGGGCATGTACCCGCCCTTCAGTTCAGTTCAGTTCAGTTCAGTTCAGTCGCTCAGTCATGTCCGACTCTTTGCGACCCCATGGACTGAAGCACACCAGGCTTCCCTGTCCATCACCAACTCTGCGAGCTTGCTCAAACTCATGTCCATTGAGTCCAGTGATGCCATCCAGCCATCTCTAACCCCTCCCAAATCCAGGCAGACATTAGTATTCAATCATGAGAACCAACTGGCCAAGGGTTCCATCAAAATTCAAGGAAAAACAAAAGTTGATAATGCAGAAACCCTAATTCTAGGCAACTTCCCAGAAACTCGGGCCCCTAAAAGTCACTCACTTTTTACCAGGACTCCACTATTTCTCAAGACCTACTAAGAAATTCTGAGTGTCGTGTTGTGTCTGCTTCAAGGAAAACTGCTCTCTCTTCTGACCTGTTCATCATTTAAAACTGTCACCAGAAACTGCCCAACAGTTTCTGCAGCTGCAGTGTCAGCCTTGAAGGGCAGTCTCCACAAACACAGCACTCAGTGGGCACACCTGTTTTGGACAGCAAGCACTAACTGCCCCCTGTGAAGGTCTGACTGGGCTGAGTTGGTGGCCCTGTGACATGCCCCAAGGCCAGCCATGGGACCAGGCGACACCCATTCAAGTGGACAGAAGCAAAAAGATGAGAAATCAACCTTACCAGCCCTGGTTGGCATAAAGACATAGTTCAAGGGCCACCCATGGTGTGTAGCAAGACTGAGGCAACCGCCCACAGGGAGATTCCCATGAAGGAGCCCAAATTAACACCTAATCTGGTAAGCACCAGGGCCCTGCCAGCTCACAAAGTTCTAACCAGTTGTGAAGCAAACAACTCCTTTCCTTTTAAACATCTGAAACTAGATGTTTAAAATATATCTCCTTCATAGTGTCTAGGATAAATGTTAAGAACATGAAGAGAAAGGAATGAGACTAAGAAGAGGGGCTTAAGAAGAGTTTCTGCATGGTCCTGGGCAGAGGCAGCTCTTCCCTGTTCCAAAGCAGGACAGAGAATCTTAGGTGGGGCCCACACTTCTTCTGTCCTTTAGGATAGAAAAGTGTGGTGTGCTCTCTTGTGCCTTGAAACACTAGATGAAAACTAAAGATTTCAACAAGACTGAAAAAGTCAATGAATGGAGAAATGACACATATAAATACACACACACACATTAAACAATCTCAAAATGTATATAACACTCTACTTATGAAAGAAGGAGATGGACTTGCCAGGTGGTCCTGCCAACGCAGGGGAAACAGGTTTGATCCTTGCTTGGAGAAGATCCCACATGCAAAGGGGCAAATAAGCCCATGCGCCACAACTATGGAGCCTGTGCTCTAGAACTTGCTCTAGAACCCAGGAGCCGCCACTACTGAGCCTGCATCCTGCCAACAGCTGAAGCCTGCAGGCCCCAGAGCCTGCATTCTGCGAGGAAGAGTAGGCCCCACTCCTTACTACTAGAGAAAGCCCACACGCAGCAACAAAGACCCAGTGCAACCAAAAATAAATAAATTTAAAAAGAGTTGAAAGCATTCAGTGAGGGTCCCAGGCCGTGGTGGGGGAGGACTGGCACGTTATGTGCCAGGACCTAGGACGTGCCCTTTGTTCGCCCCTGAAAACCCATCCAAGTCATCCAAATATCAAGATATCAGCAAAGCCTGGCTCGTAACAGCTCTAAAAGCACAACCATGTGAATGTCTGACAGCACAGGAACTCTGGCTGCCCAGTGCTCTGCAGCCTTGTGTGTGTGTGTGAAAAAGTATCTACATATTTATGCTGTAGAGTTGAGAGAAAAGGCAGGAAACAAAAAGAAACAGATACCATTCTTAAGTAGTCAATAAAAACGTGTTATAGAAGGAAGTACATCAAATGTTAACAAAAATTATTTTTACTAGTAGGGAAATGCTGGATGCTTTTTACTTTCTTCTTTCTAATATTCTGTATTTTCTGGGTGGTGAGAGGAACTAATGATTGGCATTAAATAGAAATAAAAAAATAGAAAAACAAAATAGTAAGAGGGTCACCTACCCATGTGAAGCCCAAAGGAGGAAATTCGTGGGTGGAATTAAGACTCCAGGACCTCTCAGCAAAGGTAAGATATGATGTGATGAGCTGCTGAAGCCTTGCTGCTGGAGGACAAGCTTCAGTCAAGTCTTCCTCCAGAGTGAGGATATTACCCAGGACAGGACCCCAAGAACACCCCAGGGAAGCAGAGATCAGGCAACTTTCAAGGGGAAAGGAGACAGATAAACACAGCAACAGAAGAATAGAGCCTCAGGGTGCTCCCCAGGCACCCCAAAATGGCTCAGCTCTGCTTCTTGGTGAGGCCACCACTCACAGACACCCCACCCAGCCATTGTGCAGATCTCCCAGCAGACTACCTGGGACAGAATATCAGGCCAGGTCACTTGTGCCCACTGAAACAACCAGAAGCACACCACAGTTCCAAAAGAGGGATAAGAGGGACAAGGGGTCAGACAGTGTGGGGCTGACAGCTTCAGACAGAACAGGTGGAGGGTGTGGTGAGACATTTCACAGGCAGGAGCCCAAGACTCTGAAGGGAGGCCAGACAGGAAGTGGGGACAGCAGGTGCCTGGACTAGAAGGGCACTTTCCTTCCCAAGTTTCATCTGTCTGTATGGACCCACAGCTGCCACAGGCCTGAAGCAGACAGATCCGAGTTATGAGGTGGGAGACAGGCCAGTGGAGGTGTAAGCCCAGTCGGCATTTACAGGCAGATACGCAGGGACTGCGGCAGAAGAGGTGCTCAGAAGGTTTCGAAAGGATGGAAAATCCAACAGCAAGAAGAGAAGCAGAATGCTTTGCAAAGACAAACCACAAGTGCATGCAAAGCACAGTGAGGATGACAGAGAAGCGTGCAATCCCAGGGGAGGCTTCACAGTCCCAGGCCCGCCAAGGCCCCATGATGGCCACAGAGCAGGCGTCCAAACAAACCAGGGGGCGGGGGGACCCGGTGCTGGGGTCTTGTCCTCCTGCAGCACAGAGCAACTTTGCCTGCCTTCCTGGTAAAAGGGGCAGCTGCTGTCCTGACTGAGTTCTGACTGAGGAGAAAGAAGGTTATCATCAGGGTGGGGGAAGTGAACACGCCACCTTAGGATACCAGGCCTAGATTGGCACACCTCCAAATGCCAGGAAGGCAGAGCTCAGCACTCACCAAGGCCAGGACTGAAAACCACCAAAGAGAGAATGTCTTGGAAGAACCAAATCCTAACCATTCAACTGCAGGTGATCCCAGGAATAAAGACAGGGCTACATGCAGAGTTCTTCAATGAGACGTCACCAAGAAAGAAGTCTCATTAGCTTTATCAACCTGTATGAATACCATTAAAAACCTCAAATACAGAATAAGTTACTTGTTTAAAAAAATACTATAGGCAACAGAGCATTAAAATATCTAACTTTCTACTAGATTCAGAAGAAAACTAAGCCCAGGATTTAGGAATACATCTTAAAAAAAAAAAAGAAGAACAACTCTTATTTGCTTCCAATATCTCCATTAAGAAGTATGATCTACAAATCAGAAATCCTCAAACACAAAAGAGAAACGCACAGCCCCTGACTGCTTGAACCCCACATCTTCAGGGCCCACACAAATATCCCAGAGCATCAAAACAATTGCAGAAACAATTCGAAGCCCGATCAGAATTTTAGAAAGGATATAAACCCTGACAGATCAGGAACAAACTTTTGATAAAAGATCTCAGATGCCGAATCTTTCGTGTTACCTCTCTCAATAAGGAGAAAAACATCACAACAGCTTAGTGTGATAAAGGAACCGGGCCCCTACTTCCCCTGCATCCCAGAGGTGAGGGTAGCTGGGAGGCAGCTCAGTGCCTGGGGAGGAACCTCTGCCTGGCCTGCCGTGGGTGACTTCCCCCACTGAAGGCACTTAAGAGATCAAGTGACAAACCAGTCTTACAGTGACCTTCACAGGACAGGCCACCAAGCCAAAGCCAACAAGACCAAGGTGAAGAAGGGTCACTGCAGATGTAAAAGCAACACCACCTGGACAGAAATCCAGCGTGGCAACAGCGCACTAGAGGGCTGCCCTGGGCTTCACGACCACAGCTCAGCAGGAGCAGAGGTACGGTGCACTCTCTAGAACAAGTGCCAGCACCCTCAGGCTGCAGTGAGGACAGGAAAGTGTGTGCCCACAGTGGAAGTGCTCTTGCCCGGGGCCCCCACAGGGTCAGTGCCGGGGACTCTAGGCACCAGCACACAGAGCCAAGTTGGAAACAGCCTTGGAGCACTGCAGAGGGCTGGTGCCAGGGCCAAGGGCCAGTGCCTGGGAAAAGGTTAAATTGCACAGCCGG
Source organism: Neotragus moschatus (assembly GCA_006410615.1). Taxonomy (NCBI): domain Eukaryota; kingdom Metazoa; phylum Chordata; class Mammalia; order Artiodactyla; family Bovidae; genus Neotragus; species Neotragus moschatus. Next base: position 274,831 of record SJYA01001417.1, read on the forward strand.
TCCCAAGGATGCTGAGCACTGGGCCATGGGAAAGTTGACAGCAACCTGTCAAGAACTGGCCTACTGTTCAGTCATCTCTTACTGCCCAACCCTGAACACATCCTCACTCTACAGCCCTCCTTGGGCCTGTACTTAACTCCTCCATATCCAGTCCCATTTTCTGCAAGTCCTGTGCTCCCAGAAGCCTCCCAACCCACCAGGATGGAAGATTATATCTCATCCTATGTTCCTTCAGTACAGATGCCAGACCTTAGGACTGGCTGGCTGAAGGTATGTCAGGCTTTGACACTAGAAGGGACAGGGGATGGACTCATCACTCTTTAGTTCAGTTCAGTCACTCAGTCGTGTCTGACTCTGCGACCCCATGGACGCCAGGTTTCCCTGTCCATCACCAAGTCATGGAGCTTGCTCAAACTCATGTCCATTGAGTCTGGACAACTATCTCATCTTCTGTCGCCCCCTTCTCCTCTTGCCTTCAGTCTTTCCCAGCTTCAGGGTCTTTTCCAAGGAGTCAGTTCTTCACATCAGGTGGCCAAAGTATTGGAGCTTCAGCTTCAGCATCAGTCCTTCCAATGAACACCCAGGACTAATTTCCTTTAGGACTGATTGCCTCATCACTTTTTAAGAAACTTTTAACTCTGAAAGTAGATGATGCCCTCTCTGAGGAACTGACCATCTCCCAGTCTGNTCACATCAGGTGGCCAAAGTATTGGAGCTTCAGCTTCAGCATCAGTCCTTCCAATGAACACCCAGGACTAATTTCCTTTAGGACTGATTGCCTCATCACTTTTTAAGAAACTTTTAACTCTGAAAGTAGATGATGCCCTCTCTGAGGAACTGACCATCTCCCAGTCTGAATGAAGCCTGGTAAGGGTCACACTCTACTTCAGAATGAATGAGGTGAGTCTGGAGAGTCCACCCATGGGAGCAGGAATACATGTTCTCACTCATCCACCTTCTTCTGTCCCACTCACACACACACCCTCTCCTTGGGCACAGTGGACCCTGAAACCTGCTTTCCAGGGCTCCCTCTTCCTTCCTGATCCTCAAGGCCCAAGCAAAGCCTAAATGTTTCTCAATACACAAGGGGCATAATTCTCCCTTTATTCAGTGCGTTCACTTGGTGAGAACATTTTCTTACAAGACCGCTTGTGATTATAATCTTCAAATGATAGCAACCACCAAGCAGGAATGAGCACAGTAGCAAAGATTCAGATGTAAAATAAAGAATGAAGAGAACAGTAACAGAGCAGCCTGATGGCTCAGTCTAAAGGAACAAGAAACGTGACTTCAACAGCTGAGGCTGGGCCACAAGGGAAGGGGCAGCTGCCCTACAGAGTGCACACACGCTTGTCAGGGACAGTGGAGAAGGCATCTGAGTGCCCAAGCCCTGGTGTCCTTCTACTCTGGGTCTGGAAATCGCTCCTTCATCTGATGCTATTTCTGAAACTCAGTTCATTAGCTAAAAGAAGTCTTAATTAGCTTTACATAAAATGAAGATACTGGAATTTGAGTATTTGAACTGTGAAAGGATGCAGGGGGGTCACACAATATTCAAACAACGAAAGGGACTCATGCTGGACTATCTGGGGCTTTGCCCAACCCTGAAACAGAATGAGGCCCAGCAGACTGACAGAGAAGACCGGCTTCAGGTTAAGCCTTGTCAATTATTAATTATCCTAAAGATCTTGAGCAAAGCCTGAAGCCTCACTTCTTCAGTTTCCCAACAGTGCTAATGGGTAACAAACGCAGAACAGGGGCCACCTCAGTGACTGCAGCATACCCTACAGCTGCCCCAGGGCACTCAGCAACAACAGTGCAGGACATCACTCAGCTCCTGCGCCAATCACCCTGTAGGAGCTGTTGGGCTGGGTCAGAGCTCCTAACCACTGAGCCAAGTGGGGATGATAGTTATCACTTGCATAACTTGTCCAGCTCATCTTTCTAGCAATTCTGCAAAGGGGATTCTGTTAACCAGTTCCACTTGGCAAATGCAGAAACTGAACCTAAGCCAGGCAGTGGCAGAACCGGGATTCCGCCCAGCTCTGTGTAAATGCAACTCCCATCCTCTTAAGCCCTCAGTGACACCTACTGGTTCCTCCCCCAGCCCATCACATTCCTGTCTGGCTGAATCAGACAGCAAGATGTCAGAGAGATCCGGGCCTTTACACAGACCCACAAGCTTCTCTTCCTGGATTCAACTCACTGAGAGTCCTTATTGCATTCTCTTAAACTCTCATCCTTACTGAATAAAGGGAAATTCTTTAAATTCTAAAAGATTCTGGAGAAGAACCTGTAGACAATGCTCCACTAATATTAACAGCAGTAGGAGAACAGCAATTCCCTGCATTTCAGAGGCGGAACTCCCTCGGTGCTTGGGGAGTTCAAGCGCCCCAAGCACTTTGCTTCTTCCTCCGGAGTTTGCCCGTAACCTCTATCTTACCTAAGATTACACCGGGCGTCCTCACAGTGGCTGGGCAGTCGGAGGCGGTCCCGTGTGAGACTAGAATGGGGGGGGGGGGACGTTGGGAGGACACGAAACAGACCCAGGAGGAGATAACACTAGAGAAACAGGGAACCGATCTGGATGGAGAGGAACGCTGGGGAGACACGGCACCAACCTAGGGGGAGGAGAGCGCTGGGAAGACGCGGAACTGATCTGCGGGAAGGCGGTGACACAAAGCGGAGGCAGAACCGACCCGATAGGGTAGTGATGCTGGGGGGAGGCGAAACTTATCTATCCGAGAGGCAGTGACACTCAGGGAACGCGCAACCGATCGGGAGAAGGGCTGCTGGGGAACCGATCAGGGGTAGTCGGTGCTGAGGGGATGCAGAACCGACCTGAGCTGAAAGGGCTCTTGGGGGACGCGTACCCCCCGGGAGTAGGGTGAAGACCCTGAACCTCGCTGACAGGCCACCGCTCACCTGCGCATGGGCCACCACTAGGCTCTTGTTGCCTTCACCGTGGTACCGCCATTCATTCTCGTCCATCTTCCCCTCGTCCATCCCACGGTGCGGCCGTGGAGCCTTGCGGGGCCGCAAGCTGGAGGCCGCTGGTTTGCCTGGGCACCAGCCGCCGCCGACCGGGCAGCAGAGCCTGTCACCCGCCACCTCCACTAGATTCAGCGCGGGGACTCGCAGGCGCGGGCCACCGGAAGCTACGCCCCCGAAGCTACCACTGCCTAGCCGGGCAACTTCTGGGTACACGCCGGCTTCTCATCTACCGTCCACTGAAACAAATGGGTTGGCGGCCATCTTAGGTACTGGCACAGTGACTCACTTCCGGAGCGCATTCTTAAGAATCTGAAGGTTTCCGGGCTGGGCGCCGGAAGTGAGGCAAGCGGGAGGAGCCGGCGGCTCACGGGTGTCCAGAAGCGGCCTGCTGGTGAACTGTAGTCCAGGCGGGTTGTCAGTGGAGTTGTACTGGCAAACTAGCAGCCAAGGGGGTCCCAGCAGGGGTAGGAGCTGGGGAGGGGGCGGTCCAGGTGGGCCTGGGGTAGATGGTCTTTAAAGCTGGAGACCACTGGATGAGCTTCAGCCTTCTTTTCTGTAGAATGGGATTTCTCACTCATCGGATTGTTAATATCATCTGATGCAGAATCGCACCAGTAGTGCCAGGAAGCAGAAACATTGTGGTCCACACCTTACAAATAAGGATACGTGGTTTAAAGAGGCAAGTGGACTCCTAAATGGCGCTCTTGCCAGAGTTACCTGAGAATCTGGGTTTGCCTTTTGGTGGGTGTCAAGCCAAAAAGTGGAGAAGGAAGGATTCATTGCTTGCAACAAGTAAGGAGATCCACGGGGATCTTTCCCAAACCAGTGTCTCCCCAAATCGGACAACTGAGGAAGTTTTAAGCATAAAGGAGCTTTGGGCAGTCAGAGTGCAAACTTCCGCTGGATGAACTCATGAGAGGCGGAAAAGGTCTACATCATCCCTTGTTATACAGTCCCTAAGTCGTGTCCTACTCTTTGTGACCCCGTGAACAGCAGCATGCCAGGCTTCCCTCTCCTTCATTATCTCCCACGGTTCTTTCAAACTCATGTCCACTTTGTCAGTGATGCCATCCAACCATCTCATCCTCTGTTGCCCCCTCCTCTTGCCCTCAATCTTTCCCAGCATCAAGTTCTTTTCCAATGAGTCTTTCCATGAGGTGACAAAAATATTGGAGCTCCAGCACCAGTCCTTCTGGGGAATATTCAGGACTGACTTCCTTTAGGATCAACTGGTTTGATATCCTTGCTGTCCAAAGGACTCTCGAGAGTCTTCTCCATCACCACAGTTCAAAACCATCAATCCTCCAGCATTCATTCTTCTTTATGGTCCAATTCTCACGTCAATACACGACTACTGGAAAAACCATAGCTTTGACTATATGGACCTCTGTCAGGAAAGTGATGTCAAGGCTGTATATTATCACCCTGCTTCTTTAACTTATATGCAGAGTAAATCATGTGAAATGCAGGGCTGGATGACTCATATCATCCCTTTGGTCCCAACTTACCTGGCACTTCAGACTAATCTTTACCAGAACTGAGAGTCTTTAATACTGATAAAGTATCTTTCCTATTGTTAATTTTCATGCCTGATGACATTATTACTTTAAGATCATTATTACTGAGACCTGTTCAAGGGCAAGAGTTGTGGTCAGGCTTAGATAAAGAAATGGCTTATGCCAAAAATGGCTTCTTCTATGTCAAGAAAGCCATGCTTGGTTTTCTTTCTTTGGGGACCCCCTACCCCATCTGCCCACAGGAGGAATAGGTTTCACTGAACCTTGAGGTATACACTTTAAGGAGGTTTGAATTCTGCCCTTGCCACTTAATGGCAGTGAAACAAAAGGCAGATCTCTTCCCTCTCCAGGACTCAGTTTATTCCCTGTTGACGTGGGACTGGTGATCTCATAGAGGTGCTGCTGCTGCTGCTAAGACGCCTCAGTCGTGTCCGACTCTGTGCAACNATACACTTTAAGGAGGTTTGAATTCTGCCCTTGCCACTTAATGGCAGTGAAACAAAAGGCAGATCTCTTCCCTCTCCAGGACTCAGTTTATTCCCTGTTGACGTGGGACTGGTGATCTCATAGAGGTGCTGCTGCTGCTGCTAAGACGCCTCAGTCGTGTCCGACTCTGTGCAACCCACAGACGGCAGCCCACCAGGCTCCCCCGTCCCTGGGATTCTCTAGGCAAGAACACTGGAATGGGTTGCCATTTCCTTCTCCAATGCGTGAAAGTGAAAAGTGAAAGTGAGGTCGCTCAGTCATGCTATGAGGATTAAATTAGATAAGTGAGTCTCAAAGTCTTACTCTCAAGACCATTTTAAACTCTAAAAAAATGACTGACAAGAATTCCCTGGTATGGTGCAGTAGTTAGGACTCTACACTCTCACTGCCAAGGGCTGAAGTATAATTCCTGGCCAGGGAACTAAGTCCCCCAAGTCACGTTTTGTTGTTCAGTTGCCCGATTGCGTCCGACTCTTTGGGACCCCATGGACTGCAGCACGTCAGGCCGCCCTGTCCATCACCATCTCCTGAAGTTTGCCCAAGTTCATGTCTATTGCATCAGTGATACCATCCAGCCATCACATCTTCTGACACCTCTTCTCCTTCTGCCCTCAATCTTCCTCAGCATCAGGGACTTTTCCAGTGAGTCAGCTGTCCGCATCAGGTGACCAAAATACTAGAGCTTCAGCTTCAGCATCAGTCCTTCCGGTGAGTATTCAGGGTCAATTTCCCTTAACATTGACTGGTTTGATCTCTATGCTGTCCAAGGGACTCTCAGGAGTCTTCTCCAGCACCACAGTTTACCATATTACAAATTTATAATATGATATTTATTGTAAATTAAAACAAAGCTCTAAAAATCATTTTCATTTTAAAGCAAACAGTACCTTTTTATTTTTTTATGGAGGAGAAAGTGTGGCTTTATTACTTTGCCAGGGAAAGAGAGAACACAGTAGGCTAGCACCTCTAGAACTGTGCCCGCTCCCCTGGTTAGCAGGGAGAGGTTACATAGTCAGGTAAGGCTATGCCATAGGGTTCAAGGAACACTACCTTTTTAAAAAGTGATATTTCCCCAAAATACAAAGAAGAGTGGCAACTGCTGTACAATTTTGTTGCAAGTCTCTTTCAAGTCTGGCTCCCTGGGGGATAGCCATAGTCTCACATCTGCTTCTGCACTGAATCTGTTGTTAGAGTCGAAGTGAAGTGAGGGGAAGATCCCCTGGAGGAGGGCATATCAACCCACTCCAGTATCCTTGCCTGGAGAATCCTGTAGACAGAGGAGCCTGGTGGGCTATAGTCCATTGGTCACAAAGAGCTGGACATGACTGATGCAGCCTAGCACTAGCAAGCACGAGGTGAAGTGAAAGTCGCTCAGTCGTGTCCAGCTCTTTTCGACCCCATGTATAACAGGAGGCAAAAGAGCAGGGCACAACTTTTGAAAGAATGACATAGCCCAAGGACACAACATAAACCAATTAGAATCAAATGGGTCCAAGATGGCAGACAAGCCAACTAGACCTTGATCCTCAATCAGCAAGCTAAATGACACACACAGAGGGGCCATGATAGTTCCAAGACACTGTCAAAAGACCAAGGAGTGGGCAGTGGCTCAAGTCCTGGAAATCTCCAACCCTTCCTCAAAATGGATGGAATAAACCAAACCTCCCACTCATCAGCATATGAAATTCAGTTCAGTCGCTCAGTCATGTCCAACTCTTTGTGAGCCCATGGACTGCAGCACGCCAGGCTTCCCTGTCCATCACCAACTTCCGGAGTTGCACAAACTGAAGTCCATCAAGTCGGTGATGCCATCCAACCATCTCATCCTCTGTTGCCCTCTTCTCATCCTGCCTTCAATGTTTCCCAGCATCAGGTTCTTTTCTAATAAGTTGGCTCTTCATATCAGGTGGCCAAAGTATTGGAGCTTCAGCATCAGACCTTCCAACGAATATTCAGGACTAATTTCCTTTACAACTGACTGGTTTGATCTTTTTGCAGTCCAAGGGACTCTCAAGAGTCTTCTCCAACACCACATTTTGAAAGCATCAATTCTTTCAAAAGTATCAATCCACTGCTGAGTTATCCAAAGTGCTGGCATACTGAGTGTAACACTTTAACAGCATCATCTTTTAGGACTTGAAATAGCTCAGCTGGAATTCCATCACCTCCACTAGCTTTATTTGTAGTGATGTTTCCTAAGGCCCACTTGACTTCAGATTCCAGGATGTCTGGTCTAGGTGAGTGATCACATCATGTGTTTATCTGGGTCGTTAAGATCTTTTTTTGTATAGTTCTGTGTTCTTGCCACCTTTTCTTAGTATCTTCTGCTTCTGTTAGGTCCATGCCATTTCTGTCCTTTATTGTGCCCATCTTTCCATGAAATGTTCCCTTGGTAGCTCTGATTTTCTTGAAGAGATCTCTAGTCTTTCCCATTCTGTTGTTTTCCTCTATTTCTTTGCATTGATCACTGAGGAACTTAGGAAGGCTTTTGTATCTCTCCTTGCTGTTCTTCAGAACTCTGTATTCAGATGGATATATCCTTCCTTTTCTCCTTTGCCTTTTTTCTTATTTGCTCATCTATTTGTAAGGCCTCCTCAGACAACCATTTTCTATTTTTCATTTCTTTTTCTTGGCGATGGCTTTGACCATATCCTGTACAGTGTTACAAACCTCTGTCCATAGTTCTTCAGGCATTCTATCAAATTTAATCCCTTGAATATATTTCTCACTTCCACTGTATAGTCATAAGGGATTTGATTTAGGTCATACCTGAATGGTCTAGACGTTTTCCCTACTTTCTTCACTTTAAGTCTGAATTTGGCAATAAGGAGTTCATGATCTGAGCCACAGTCAGCTCCTGGTCTTGTTTTTGCTGACTCTATAGAGCTTCTCCATCTTTGGCTGCAAAGAATATAATCAATCTGGTTTCGGTATTGACCATCTGGTGATGTCCATGTGTAGTTGTCTCTTGAGTTGTTGGAAGAGGGTGTTTGCTATGATCAGTGCATTCTCTTGACAAAACTATTAGCGTTTGCCCTGCTTCATTTTGTACTCCAAGGCTGAACTTGCCTGTTACTCCAGGTGTTTCTTGACTTCCTCCTTTTGCGTTCCAGTCCCCTGTGATAAAAAGGACATCTTTTCTTGGTGTTAGTTGTAAGTCTTGTAGGTCCTCATAGAACCGTTCAACTTCAGCTTATTCTACATTAGTGGTTGGGCACAGATTTGGATGACTGTGATACTGAATGGTTTGCCTTGGAAACAGAGATCAATCTGTCATTTTTGAGACTGCACCAAGTACTGCATTTCAGACTCTTTTGTTGACTGTGAGGGCTATTCCATTTCTTCTAAGGGATTCCTGCCCACAGTAGGAGATATAATGGTCATCTGAATTAAATTCACCCATCCCAGTCCATTTTAGTTCACTGATTCCTAAAATGTCGATGTTCACTCTGGCCATCTGTTTAACCACTTCCAATTTACCTTGATTCATGGACCTAACATTCCAGGTTCCTATGCAATTCTGTTATTTACAGCATCGGACTTTACTTCCATCACCAGTCACATTCACAACTGGGCATTTTTTTCACTTTTGCTCAGCCTCTTCATTCTTTCTGGAGCTATTTGTCCACTCTTCTTCAGGATCATATCAGGCACTTACCAAGCTAGGGAATTCATCTTTCAGTGCCATATCTTTTTGACACTGTGGATTTTCTAATGAAACAGAGTTCCATTGATCAGTGTCTGTTTTTATGACAGAAGCATATTGATTTTTTGTTTCTTCTTTTGCCATGCTGCAGAGCATGTGAGATCTTAGTTCTCCAACCAGGGATCAAACCTGTATCCCTCACAACGAAAGTGTGCAGTCTTAACCACTGGATCACCAGAGAAGTCCTACTATCATGTCATTTTATCTTCGTAAAGTAGTTTGAAATCAGAAAGTGTTAGTCCTCCAGCTTTTTCTTTCTCAAAAGTACTTTGGGTACACAGGGTTTATTGTGGTTCAATACAAATTTCAGATTTTGTGTGTGCACGTGTGTGTGTGTGTGTGTGTGTGTGTGTGTGTGAAAAATGGATGAACTTTAATGAAACATTTCACTGAACCTATAGTCTGCTGTTAGTATGGATACTTTAAGAATTATTGCAATCATAAAACAGGATTTTCTTTCCACTTATTTGTGCCTTCTTCAGTTTCTTTCATCAGTGATTCATACTTTTTAGTGTACAGGTCTTTCGCCTCCTTGGTTAAGTTTATTTGTGGGTATTCATTTTTGTAATTTTGCTGTTTTGGGGGTGTGCTAGGGCTTCATGGCTGCACGTTGGTTTTCTCTAGTTGTGGCAAGTGAGGAATACTCTCTAATGTGGTGTGTGGGCTTCTCGTTGTGGTTTCTTGTTGCAGAGCATAGGTTCTAGGGCGTGTGGGCTCAGTATTTGTGGCACTCAGGCTCCAGAGCACAGGCTCAGTAATTGTGGCTCACAGGCTTAGTTGCCCCCATGGCATGTGTAATCTCCCCAGAGACCAGGGATCGAACCTATGTCTCCTGCATTACCAGGCAGATTCTTAACCACTGGACCACCAGGGAAGTCCAATATTTATTATTTTTGATGCTACTGTAAATGGGATTTCTCAATTTCCTTTTCATATTATTCATTGTTAGTGTATGGAAACGAAACGGACTTTTGTGTATTGACTTTGTATCCTTCTATTTTGCTGAATTTATTAATTGTAACAGTATTTTCTGTGAAAAATTTGTTTTTTACATATGAGATCATCTGCAGAGAAAATTTTACTTTATTCTTTCCAATTTGGATGACTTTTCTTCTGCTGGAACTTCCAATTCTGTTGCATACAAGTGGTGAAAGCAGGCTTCCTTGCCTTGTTCCTGCTCTTAAGAGGGAAAGCTTTCAAGTCTTACACCACTGCATACGATACTTGCTGTGGATTTCATATGGCTTTTTATTATGATGAGATAGTTCCCTTGTGTTCCAGGTTGGCTGTTTTTATTGTGAAAGGAAGTTGAATTTTGTCAAAAGCTTTTTTGCCTCAATTGAGATGATCGTGTGTTCTTTACCTTCATCCTGTTAATGTGGTATACCACATTTAGTGAATATGTAAGTTGAACAGTTCTTACTTCCCAGGGATAAATCCCAATTGAACTTGAACTTTTAATGCACTCTTGAATTTGGTTTGCTAGCATTCTATTGAGAATTTTTGCATCTATCTTCATCAGGGGTATTGGCTTATAATTTTCTTTTATAGTGTCCTTGTTCAGCTTTACTATCAAGGTAATGCTGGCCCTTAAGAATGTGTGCCACAAAGGAAGTCTTAAGTTGACTCTTTGATCATTACATGTTCTTCTTTGTCTCCTGTAATAATTTGTCTTAATTAGTCTATTTGGTCTAATATTGGTAGAGTCACTCCTGTTCTTTTACAGCTACTGTTTGGATGGAATGTATTTTCCCATTATTTTAAATAAGCAAATATTTATCTAATTTGGCTGTGTCGGGTCTTAACTGTGACATGCAGGATCTTCACAGTGGCACACGAGCTTCTCTCTAGTTGATGCGTGTGCTCAGTGGTTGCAGCACACACGCTTAATTGCACCTCAGCATGTGGGGTCTTAGTTCTCCCATCAGGGGTTGAACCCATGTCCCCTGGGTTGCAAGGCAAATTCTTAGCCACTGGACAACCAGGGAAGACCCTTTTCCCATTATTTTACGTTCAGCTGATTTTATATCTTTGATGACGGTGGGAGAAATCAATGCAGTTTGGTAAGCAAGTGCATTATGGGTCTAGGTCTCTACTGTATGCTTCCATTTATATAAATGGAATTTATATAATACGGGCCTCCCTGGTGACTCAGATGGTACCGAATCTGCCTGCAATGCGGGAGACCCAGGCTCAATCCCTGGATCAGGAAGATCCCCTGGAGAAGAGAATCGCTGCCCATGCTAGTATCCTCACATGGACTGAGGAGCCTGGTGGGCTACAGCCCACAGGGTAGCAAAGAGTCAAACACAACTGAGCAACTAACGCTTTCAATTTCGTTTACGTAAAGTACAGAAAAAGGCACAAGTGACCTGCACTGACAGACTCAGGAAGTTAGCCCTGGGAGTGGGCACAGAAAGCAGGAGGGCTCTGGGAGGCTGGCTGCCTGCATTTGTTTCTCGTCTGGACGGTGGCTGCACAGTGCGTCCATTTTGGAAATATGCAGCCAATGGACACTTGCTTCACTCTTATGTATGTATACTGTACTTCACAAACACCTTAGGGTAAATAAAACAAACTTGATTCCTTAAGAGTGAGATGAACAAACGGACCCCTGGTGTGTGTGTGTGTGAGATCAGTGATTCCTCCTGTTCTTACGGAGGCCCATGAGGCGGTGTGCTCACAGAGTCTGTGCAGGGAGCCTTTGTGGGTAAGGTACCATGGCATTGCCTTTCACCTAGGAGGAGGAGCTCTGTATATGTTACAGGGAAAGGGGGGGCTCCACTCCAGGGACCTGAGCTTATGAAGGATCCAGTTCATGGGTGACTGAGGTGAACTCACAAAAGCCAGTTTACTTTCCCACACACAGCTCTTCAGCTCTTCCAGCTCTGCTGTTTGAACACAGCCGAAAGGTAAGCACAGAGGCAAACCTGATGGCATCCGGTCCCTATCGAAACTCCATACCGAGTGATGTCAGAATGTAGGCATCTCTGTTTCTCCAGGAGGCTCCCAAAGGTAGGAGGCAAGGTCTCAAAGCTGGTGCTGCTGTTTACAGCTCTGGTAACATGCTGGGTGTGAGGGTGAAAACCGCTGCAGGGAGCCGGAGGAGGTGGCAGCAACAGGGACACTCCTTCGTGGAAAGCACAGCTGTAAACAGGAAGCCCTCAGCTCCAACTGCCCTCTCCCACAGGCTCCGCGGGACCCCACCCCCTCAGGAGGCTGCCACTCCACCTGTGAAATGAGGCAGAACGTGTGCAAGGCCCTGAAGCACAGAGGTAGGGAAGACCTCCACATCTGCACTTGTGCAAATGAAGCACCCCAACAAGCAAGACTGGACCGAGCACCAGGTGCAAGGGCTTGCTCTGCTTAGCCCAGTGTCAGTACCCCCTCCTCCAGATCCGCAGCAGGCTTTCTTCCCAGCCTCATCCAGAGGCCCGCTGGGATGACAGGCCAGGAGGGAAAGAAGATTTCTTCTAGCTACTGAGTTAGAAAAACAAGTCTCTTTTGAAAGAAAACTGAACATGGGTTCACACTACCCAAGTAGGGGACTGTCAAACGGAGGGGCCTCTCAGTGACCATGAGGCCAAGGGAGACTTCAGGTGGAGGGTGGGGTCATGGGGAGATGCCAGGGCAGCAGGACCCTGACTTCAGACAGCTTCCCAGAGGGAAGCCCTGAAGTTTGGGTGAAATCACTTAGGTCTGACTAAGACTGTCAGAAGGAAAGGTGGCAAAGTGTCCTAAGACTTCCTGTGTCCTCAGACATGATTTGTACCCTACACTCAGTCACAACCGCTGGGACGGGCTCAGTGTACCTTGAACACATTCCTGCAGATGAACATGGTTTTGTGTTGACAAACAAGTAACCCCTGTTGCCTGTAACCATTCATTCCTGGGGTACAAAGACCAAGAGTTGGACGGCAGAGGACCCTGTTGTCATGTAAATCTCTTTGCTTCCTGATCAGGACAGTAGGAAGGCAATGTGCTCTCACTGTCACACTGCTGGGTACTCACAACACGTGATGCCCATCGCAGGAGGCAAGCCATATCTTCCCTCCCTCCCATGCCTCCCGAGGTAGGTCTCCGGGTGCCTCCAGTTCCTACCACCAGGGTTACTGCCTGCCTAGTTTTCTTGTTTTAGGTACTAGAATTACAGTGCATTGCTGCGTCCACAGGCATCTGGAGCAAGGGGTCAGAGCAGCCACAAAGAACAAGTCTTGTGCTTTGTCTTTTTATTATTTTTTATTTATTGGTCCTACCAAAATGACCCTTTACCCAGGCCCACTGTTCCTATATGCACTGGCTTTATAGACACTTGTGCCATATGTCTGTGTCCCAACTGGTGACTGATTTCCCCTTCCTATTCCTTTTCCACGCAGTGCCTCATTTTCTCAAAATCTGAAGGCATTTTTGTCTGTTTGGGTCTGTGTAAAAGATCCTTGGCAGGAGAACATGCATATGATCTTAACATAAAGACAACATTCTGACACTAAGGTAATGCACAGAAAAATACAGTACTCAGACATCACTGCAAATAAATACCCCGTACAGATGAAGTTTTTGTAAATGTAACATTATTTCTTATGAATCAACACTGTAAGAGAAGGTAAAAATAGGGGTCCCTACAACTAGGAATAAAAATGCTTATTCCAGGAAACAGAATTCTTTCATTCTTGCTACTTATATTATTATAATTTGTCCTGTATTTTGGAGAAGAGAGGACACTTTTTCTCATTCCTCCTACTCGAGTACCAATTTGACCATTTGCACAACCTCACTTAGCAAATCAGGACAGGACAAAAATCTGGTTTGCTAAGGAGCTTCAGTGACTTCTGTTTCCTGAAATTAACAGTGATTAGTTACACCAAGCAAGAGAATATATAATGTCTCTTTCTCACATTTGCAAAGAATACTATGGCTAACCCTCACCCCAATGCATGGGGCCGACAGTGCCGGCTCCCCTGCCACCTACCCCACTCTTCACAAATGTGGTGTGTTTGTTCACATAGCTTGCTTAGCTTGTCCCATAAAGTCCATTTGGTTCCCAAAGCACACTCAAGGTTTGTATTCACTTTCGTTTTTTCAGCCCCTGAATTTGCAAGGATCTGCACAGTAAAGAATCACTGACTAACAGAATTTTGCACAATTGCTGTTTTCTTTCCCTCAATGAAGATGCCCAGATTTAGGTTCAAAGGTGTGTGCCTATTCACACCAACTGGTCCATACCAGCCTTCAACATTTCCAAATAGCTCTTTACTGTCTGTTTTAGAGAATAGACTACGCTGGGCCACCTCCCTCAACTGATGAAGGCACTACTGGCAATGATTACTAACAAAAAGGCGCTGAAATAGAACACCCTAAAAATCGAAGACTGTAGGATTTTCTAAGTGTACCACAATTTGGCACAACAACCAGAGTAACAAAACAATTCCAATTTGGAATTTCACTGGTACAGTTGTATAAAATTCTGTTAATCAGTCATGCTTCACAATGTCCTAAAACCCAGAAAATTCTGGAATTTGTAGGTAATACTACTCATTCAATAATTTATCTTTTTGTTTTCAAGTGCCTTTTTACTGTTTAACCAGAGCAAAGGTCAAGTTTTCTTCTTGTTACACTGAACTATTCCTAAGAATAATAATAATACAATATGAAAAACCCCAGAATCGGAATACCCTGGATTTCTTAATGAACATGGCATTTAAAATCTGTAATTTCAAACATGAACCACAATGCCGTATAATCTAAAAGGCTGCCGAACCACAGTGTGGATACATTTAGCCGGGCTCCTTCCCGGGTTGAAGCCTTCACCTAAACAGTCTAGAGCTACACGCTAGGAGGACACATCTGTGCCATGTGCTGATATCAGACCAACACACTGTTGGGAGTTACAGGACCACGAGACAGACTACGGCTCCTGAGACCATCTCTATGCCAGGGGTTAAGGAAGCAAATATAATATCAAAATATCAAAAGTGCACAGATTGATTGGGTAAAAAAGGAGTATCGGTAATAGGGAGACCCCAGTGGTGTGTGTTTCTAGAGGGTTCCTAAGCAAGCCTGGTGGTCGCTGTCCAAGCAGGTTCTTCAGCGCCTGTACAAAGGCCTTTCCAAGCAGCAGCTGGCGGTATTCTCAACATTAAAGCTTTTATTTCCTCTGCCATTAAAAACTTGGGGAATGCTATTTTGAAAAGAATTGCAGTGGCATATCCAAAAATGTTTCTAAGTGGACTTTTGGGCTGCCCTTCCTTCCTTCCTCTGCGTGGGCCCGTGGGAGAGGAAGGGGGGGGCTGCAGTGTGACAGGGCCGGCGGCCGAGTCCTCCCAGCAGCTACTCTACAGCTGAAAATGGGAGAAAACAAGACAGCGTTAGAACTGGTCACCTGTCAGACAACTAAGCGCTCACCGAGCTGTGAGGGCATGGGTGTGTTAGTTGGCAGCGGAGAAGACCTGCATGTGTTAGGGGGGCCACTGTCCCCAAGTGCCTCATGAAAGCCCTTTACAAGTATGGAGAAGCTGTGTGCCAAGTTCGGCGAGAAGGCAGAAGCAGTATGCGGGGCCAGCAGGCAGTCATGCCCCTGGGAGTCCAGCTTGCAGAGGGCAGATGGCCTGACACCTTCTCAAGTGGGAGGGGCATCAAGACCTGACATCCCCTCTGCAAAGCAGCCTGCAGCTAAAGACAGGCATACAGAAGGGACAGGTGTGGTCTATCCTGTGTATCTTCAATCTGGCAGTTTGGAAACCCCATATTGGCATCTGGTGGGAACTGAGACATGCTTGGGAACTAAGGGAAAGAGCAGAATGGGGCAGACAGAAGTGTGCAGGGGAAATGCAAACTCCCCCTCCTGGCCACAGAGAGAGAAGCAGGGAGCTATTTAAGGTCTGCAGCCTCATGGCTGGTGGCCCCATGGATGACAGGGAGAGAAACACTGAGACGAGTCCAGCTGCCAAAGCTCTGGTGTGGATGCAGCTCCTGAGAATGGGGAAGTCCTCTGACTGCCTTTCTGGTCTGTTACCACCCCTGCAACTGCACTGACGATCAAGAACCATATTCCTCCTCCTGTGAATCCTGAAACTTGCCCTGTCCCCACACAAAGCTCCTTTCCCACATCAGGCAGGGCTTCAGCTATAGCTGTGGGACCGAGTCCCACTGTTCAGCCTGGTCTGCTGGTGACTCAGACTCAGCTTAGGGATTTCCATAGCCCTGTTTCTTGGAGTCTGAAGCCCTGTGGGAGGAAGGCCTGATAATGGAGGGTTTCCAGAGCCTGGTTTCTTGGAGTCTGAAGCTTTGTGGGCAGAAGGCCTGATAATGGGCAGAGGATGGAAAAATCCACTTGAAAGCTAGGGACACCGTTAAGTTCAAAAAGATGGGCTTCCTGTGAGGACAGAAGTCTAGCCAGGCACTTGGGAAGCTTTTCTTACTGGAAAAAACCCAAGCCTTTGGCCCACCAATTTGTCACCTTGCAGGCCACCAGACAAGCATGCATATCTCAGAGAGAGAAGCTGAGACTGCTGAGACTGGTCCCTGGACTGGAGAACATGGGGCTGCTCTTCCTCTGTGTTTAGGGGAAGGAATTCTATAATCTGTCCCAAATATAAACTGCAACGAGATACTGCACAAACCTCATAATTTGCCAAGTGCAGAGTGTCCTCCAAGGCTGCACCTGGGACTCAGGCTGGAACCTTTAACACTGGTTTCTAGGTGCTAGGGCAGTATAACTGCATTAGACACATGCAGGGAACATGCAAGTTTCAATGCAAGTTCTGCCCCTCCCAGTGGGAGCCAACAGCAACTGGGCCCTGAAGAGCCACATTTTTGCAAGAACGTGTGGCTCCAACCCCACCTTGACCACCCAACCAAGAGAGCAGCTGCTGTGAAGGGTGGTCCCGAGGGATGAGAAACAGACACAAAGCTTGCAGCGTCCAGGTGGAGTGGCAGGCTGCCTCTGCTAAATTCTTCCCTCTGTGCATTAGTCACAGTTAAGACCAGCCTAGCACCACAGTCCCGCTGCTGCCAGGTTAGTTGAGGTGAAGCGACAGGTGACGTGCGGCAGGTTAGCTGCAGCGTGTGACCTTTCGGCCCTAATCGCAGTAAATGTTATACTTCTCGCCACAGAGCACTTGGGCAGCAAGCCCAGCACCCTCAGCCCTGTCACTAGCACAGGCGCAGGTATGACTTACACTCGGGGGGCCAGGCTTGGCCTTGGAGGTGGCCTTGGCGCGGCCCCTCCGGGTCTGCTCGTGGTCCAGCTCGAGCAGCTCCAGCCGCTGGGTCAGTGCCAGCTTCTGCTGGATGGCCATGCGCAGCAGTGAGTTGAGTGTCTTCTTCTCATCCTCGGCAGCTGCTAGCTGCCGCTGCATCTCATCCAACTGTGTGATGTATTCGTCACATCTGTGGGGAGGCAAGAGGCAGAGCATGGCTGAAGGACCTGGGAGAGCCAGCCGAGCATGTGGCCAACGTCCCCGTGCAGAGAGCTCCAGGTGCAGGCGTGCTAAGTAGTTTCAGTCGTGTCCAACTCTGTGCGACCCTATGGACTGTAGCCCATCAGGCTCCTCTGTCCAAGGGGTTCTCCAGGTAAGAATACAGGAGTGGGTTGCCATGCCCTCCTCCAGGGGGATCTTTCTGACCCAGGGATCTAACTAGCCTCTCTTAAGTTGCCTGCATTGGCAGGCGGGTTCTTTACCACTAGCGCAACCTGGGAAGCCAAGCTCCAAGTGAGGGGACTATAACATTCATCAGCTTACTGAGCTACAAAGAGGAGGTGCCTTTCTGAGGTTTGGTTTTCTCTGAGAGGGACTCTCTAAAGCCAGTTTTCACTAAAGGAGGCAATGGATGGTGCCCTTGAAGACCTCCAGCTGGCCCAGGGGACCAAGTTAGGGGTGTGATGTCACTTGGCTCTCAGGATGTGGGGATAAACCCAAGGACAGGAATCTGTTTGTTCTTGGAACATCCCAGGCACACAGCAGGTGCTTAGTAAATCTGGGACAAACTGCCAACTAGGGCCTAGGAAGAGTACACGTAGGTGCCATAAATAGCCCCATTTTAGCATCTGCCAGCTGACACAGGCCCTCTACCTGGGTAAGGATCTGGGCGAGAAATGCCTACTCTGGGTCTGCCCCTGAGGGAGGGAGTATGGCTGGGGTAAAGGTGGTGGTAGGCACACCCACCCTACACCCCCACCAGCAAGTTTCAACCTCTGCCCAGAGGTTTGCCATCTTAGCTCCATCTGAGAAGTCACACTTTTAAATAATACAAGTTAAGGGAGCAAAGGTCAACATACCATGTGCTAAGGGTCTAACTGAAATCTTTCCCAAACACTTTGCCCAGAAGGAGGGAGCTTTGTCCCTCTCCTCCCGCATCACTGAAATGCAGGGAGTGCCCAGCACCTTAACACAAGGCGAAGCAGACCCTGAGCTCAGTTCCAACCTATTTAACCAGGAGTCTCAGCCTCCCAGCCCTCAGGACACACCAGGCCTATCCAGAGAACTCCCCTGGTGCTTGGCTGACTGTGGCCAGCAGATGGCACCAAGGCTCTCTGCATAGAGACACCCAGAACCAGGCCCCAAAGCAGCCTCCAGCTCCACACTTGCCCAGGGTTGCTGGCCACAGGACTGGCCTAAACAAAGATGCTTCCCACCAGCCCTAACAAACTCCAACTGGTAGGGTCAGAGTGGGAGCACTACGACCTCACCACTGCTGGGAGGAGAACCTTTCTTCTAAAATATACGAACTTTCCACCAAGTTCTGGAAAGCAAGCTCCTCATTTGTTATCAGTGGCTTGCCCACTTGCCTGCTTCTCCTTCGAAGCTCAAGCCTCCAGCCTGGCCACTAAGGACCCACCCTCATAGCCTTTTGCTTCTAACTTCCTCATTTTACACCAAGTGGAGACCAAACTTGGGGCCCTGGGTTTTCACAAATAGCAGAAATGGAAATTTCCCACAGGGCAAGGTTCCCAGGCTGCCGAGCAGCGCCAACAGTGAGCAGTACCTGGTGGCAAACATAGCGCGCAGTGAGGAGAAGGTGGCCGCGTCCTCCTTGAGGGCCTTGAGCTCGTTGCGCAGCTTCATCATGGTCTCGGTCACCATCGCCTTCTCATTCTCGTACTTGCTCTTTAGGTTGGCGAGAGCCACCTCTGCCGTCTGGGGGTCAGAGTTGTAAAAGACAGGAAGACGAGGTGTCAAGAGGGGTCCGCTGCCTTGGTAAGCACCACAGATCAAGGCCCCAACCAGCCCTGGGCCCCGCAGACCTAGCCCCTCCCCACAGCAATGAGGTGAGGTTTTCTCCCATCTTTTCTTCGAGCTGGGACAGGACAAGATAGGAAGCCAGGGAGGCTGAGAAAGCCCCCACCCACCTACCCACCCGCTGCTGGACCCGAGCACCATGCACACCTGCTTATTGGCCTTGAGCACTGTGCGCAGGGTGGTGATCTGCTCCCGCTTGGTGCTGAGCAGCGACTTCAGCTTCAGGATCTCCTCCATGAGTGCCTCCCGGTCCTTGTCCGCAGCTGGGCCCAGCTCCTGTGAAGCCAGGCGCTGCCGTGACAGCTCTGTGGTGCGGTCCACGGCTGCCTGCAGGTGCCTGATTTGATCGCGGATGATGGCAATCAGGTTGTAGATGTTCATGGGCTCTCGGCGTGGGTCACTCAGGGGTGAGGGCAGAGAGGAGGCAGGCGAGGGGCTGCTGTCCCTGGCCCTACCTTCTGCAGGGGGTGGGCCCTTGGGCAGGACAGGTGAGCGGCGCTCACGGGTCTCAGGGCTGCAGCTGCCAGTGCCAGCCGGGCCCTCCCGGTAGTAGTCTAGCACCACACGCGTGGGTGTCTCATTGTTGCACATGCACACGTGGTGGTAGAGATTGGCCAATTCCTCGCTGAAGGTCACCAGCTCATCCTGGGCCACGCTCAAGCTGCCCTGTGTCTCGCCGGCAACATCGCTCACCTTCTTCAGCTCTGTCTGCAGCCGCGCCAGGAGCTCACGGTCCTGGCAGCTGGCTTTCTCCAACAGGGAGACCTTCTCAGTGAGCGCCTGGCTCTCGGCCTCGTGCCGGCCCTTCTCCTCGGCGTGCTGGGCCTCGCTGGCCTCGTGTGTGCTGCGCAGGGCCTTCAGCTGCTCCCGGAGGTCGCCTGCCTCTGCCACCGCCACACGGTACTTGCAGGCCAAGATCTCGGGCCCGTTGATGTCCACCTCATAGTAGTCACCGTCTTCGTGGCTGTCTCGCTCCTTCTCACTGTCCAGCGCAGTCCGCCGCTCCTTGCTGGCCTGCAGGCGCCGCAGAGCGCTCAGGTTCTCTGTGAGGCGGCTCACCTCCGCGTGCTGCTCAGACAGGGCCCCTCGCGCCTGCTCCAGCTGCTTCTGTGTATCCTGCAGTGTTGCCAGCAAGCCCACCTTCTCTCGCTCCACCTGCAAAGGCAGAGAAAGGGACCATCAACAGCCCTTTGCCCTCAGAGAACCCCTGGTCAGTCCCATGAAGATCCTCTCCATACCATATTCATCACCCTGCTGGGCTCTCTGTGATAAATCTGGGTCGAGGTGTCGTGTGTGGGGCCATGATGGCTCCTTCCCCTGCCCAGCTGTTTGTGGGGCCAAGTGAGTCCCTCCTTAGAGACATGCAGCAAACCAAGAGGCTGTGATGCAGACCCTGGGGCAGGAAACCCAGACGTGTCTAAAGGACACAGCATGGGCAACCATACGTGGAGACCTCAGAGAGATGTTAAACCTCTGGTGGTGCCCAAACACATAGCCAGAAAACTATTTCTCTGGGCACCTTCCACCTATAATGCTGCAGTTCCACTTAGGTAACAATACAGAATTACCTACATAAAAGAAATGTAAGTAAGAGACTGCAAAGCATTTAAAAACTTCACAAAGTGTCAGGCAAGCACTATCCTGGTGAACAGCAGGTCTGGCCAACACCATCGGGGACAGCAGGGGAGGTGGGGGATGGCGCACGTGGGCCCAAGGCCCAGGGCTGTGGCACAAACCCGACGGGGTGGGGTCCCAGGACCACTCACCCACTCACCTGCACTAGCTGCTGCTTAAGCTTCTGGATCTCAGAGATGTTGAGCTCGCTGAGCAGGTCAGAAACGAGGCTGGGAGGGGGTGGGGTGAGGCCGTCCTTGGTGGGCGTGGAGGTCTTGTTGTCCAGCGGCACCTTGCCCAGGCCACCGTGCTCGAAGCCATTGGCCAGGGCCTCAGCGTCATCACCAAGCTTGAGGCCGTCCAAGGAGACGTGCAGGTGGCTGGTGTAGAGGGAGTCGTTGATGCTCATGTAGTGCGACAGCTCCTTGCGCAGGCTGTTCTTCTGCTCCCGCTCTGTCTTCAGCGTCTCCAGAGCCTCCTCCAGCTGCCGCTCCGAGATCTCCTTGAGCCGAATGGCATCTTCCAGCTGGCTGTTGAGGTATTCAGTCTCCTCCTCCAAACGCTTGATCTCATGCTTGAGGCCCTCAAACTCCACCTGTAAAAGAGAGGTCGGCACTCTGCTATCCCCGCGGGATGGGGAAGAAGCACCATCGTGGTGACTGAACAACTGGGAGAACATGGATACTCAGAGGGCTGCAGGCATGAGGTGCACACGGGAAATGCTGAGCCCGCACCTGGGACATGTGTGCACGTAAGAGCAGCGCAAAAGCACGCAACCTGCTCAGCACCAGAGATGCCCTCTGCTGGAATTCAGAACACACCGCACTGCCAACTTGCTGCTGCTGCTGCTAAGTCGCTTCAGTCGTATCCGACTCTGTGCGACCCTCTAGGGACTTAAAATGCTACCGAGTATATATTGGCTTTAAATTCTACAAAACTTCTTCATTATCACTAAGAGTTAATTTAAAATACAAAAAATATGTACCTAGATGTGCAATGTGACCATCACTTCTAATCACATTTCAAAATGAAGGAACTAAAGCTCCCACTGCAGTGGGATGTACCTTCACTGTACACACCACCCTGACTGAGAGGCCCGGGTACAAGTAGGGGAGGCGGAGTCCAAAGCTGTACATGCTGAAATAGTATTTGCAGGAGGACAAGGAAAGAACAGACAAAAACCAATGCTTGGTGTGAGTACTCAGGGTCTATGAGCAACTTAAAAGAAAATTGGTATTATTCTGCAATATCTGTGCAAGAAACGAGGAGTAAACCACTCAAAGACCCCAGAGGTCGATGAAGGTCTCTGCGGGCTGAGGACTAGAGTAGGGGAACCCCAGGGAGAGGCTAGACTCCACCATGTGCCACTCATGGTCTGGTTTCCCACTCCTTGGGATACTTGACCCACAAATGAGCACAGCGTCAGAGGGTCTGCCCAGCAGCCAGAGGAGAAGCTCTGGTGCCTGTATTCCTGGGAGGAGATCCACTTCCTCTGGCTACAAGGGTCAGAAGTTCTACTACCAGCGTAAACATATTGGTCCACACTTCCTTATGTTGGAGTTAAATACCTGGGTCTCCAGTTTGGGGATTTCTGGGATAAAGGTCCCCCTAGTCCCCAACCTGTGAAGCTGTGATTCTTGGACATTTAGGTGACAACGGCAGGTGGTGAAGGGCCTGGATGTCCTGTCCCAGGTAGAAGTGACCCTCTTGTCCTCTCACGGGTGGAGGTGACCCTTCTGTCCCCATCCTGTCACAGGTGGGGAGAGGAGACCACCTATCCCTGACTTGTCCCAGGTGGAAGTGTTCCTACTTAAATCACCTATTTTTACGTTACTTGGGAACAGCATATGACAGCCTGGACATCTCCACACTGCTCAAGGGTCACCAGGCTTCACCCCAAGGTCCACCACATGGGGTTCAAAGGAGTCTAGAAAGCATGATACAGTGGATGGAGTGGGTACACTGATAGCTCTAGGGTTCCAGGGGGCATACGGACATCTCTGGTCTCCTGTTGGCACCTGAAATGAGATGGAGCCAGATACCCAGCCTCTGGGGTCTTTTGGTATCACGTCTTCATCACCTCCATTCTTCCTCCCATTTTTGCTGGCCGGAACACCTTGGTTAGTCCAACTGCCAGCCAACAATACAGCCAGAGGCTTTGTTTTTCTGGTCTCGAAGGGGCTGGGCCCTGCTGCCACACCCTCGAACCACAGTGGCATATAACCCCCAGCCTGAGTGCGGAAGGAGGGAGGGGATGTCTTCTGACCATGGAGACAACAAAGTGAGGGTTAGGCCAGGGCTGCGGGCCATAGCTAACCCACCTGTCCCACTGCGCGGCCTAGATACTTGCCTGATTCTGCCTCAGCACAGACACCTGCTTCTGCAGGCTGATATTTTCCTCCTCCAGCTCCGAGTAGTCCTGCAGCAGGCGGGCCTCCCGGAACTTGTACTCCTTGATGTCATCCCGCAGGCGGCCACGCTGAATCTCTACGTTCTGATTGATCTGCCAGGAAGAAGGTGGATGTGAGAAGCCTGCTCTAGATGGTCTCACCATTCCTAAGGCAGAAGGAGCTCAGTGCAGCCAGGCCCACCATGATAGCCACACAGCCAGGACTTGGAATCCCATGCTTGCCGTGGTGTCCAATGTAGCCACCTGACCAGGAGCTGGGGCCATGAGCTGTGTGGTATGGGGTGAACAGCATAGAGTCTCAGCAGCTCTGACCTTGGTTTCTTCATATGTAAAATGGGGTTAAAAGTAGTTCCTCTGTCCCGCTGATAGCATGTACTAGTGCAGTGCTGTGGAAACAGTCTGCAGATACTCAACAGTTCAGCACGGAGTTAAAGCTGACCCAGCAGTGGGCCTCAGCACGCACTCCAAAGGAAACACATGTCCACACAAAATCTTGTGAGTGAATGTTCAGACACCATTCATAACAGCAAAGGCAGAAACAACTCAAATGTCCACCAACTGAAGAGATAAACAATATATGGTATATTTATACAACTGGATGTCACTACACACGCTGTAACACAAATGGACCTTGAAAACAACATGAGTAAAAGAGGAGGTGTTAGTGTCCACGTACCTTATGACTTCACTTATACGAAATACTGAGAATAAGCAAACCCACAGAGACTGAAAAAGCAGATCAGTGGCTGCTGGGGCAGGGGCAAGGGGGAGACGGGAAGGAGAGTGACTGTTAACGGGGTTTCTTCTTGGACTGATGAAATAGTCTAAAATTGATTTGGGATGGTGCATGAATCTGTAAATATACTAAAATCCACTGACTGCATATTTTCAAATGGGTTTTTGTAAGGGATATGCATTATCTCAATAATTCTATTTAAAAAGTCCCTGCCTCCAAGTTTTCTGGATGATTCAAACATGCACGGAGAGAGGCAAGTGCAGACCTGGCATGAACTGTGCAATCAAGACCACTGGGGATTCTCAACCGGCTACCACTCTGTGCCAGGGCCAGGACCTGGGTCCCTTGGCCAACATTCTGGAGTCACTGTATACATTGTAGGATGTTTAGCTGCAGCCCCCACACCTGCTGTAACCACAGAAACTGCCTTGAGACAGGGTTGGTGTCCCCAGAGGCAGAATCGTCTCTGAGGCAAACTCTCCAACTCTCCCCACATTCTTGGTCCCAACATTCTACGCAGCCTCTCCGACATACCTGCAAAGATCTAATGCCCACCCCCTTGGGTAGAAGCACCATCACCCACTGGGCCCGAAAGCTCACTCTGTCCTTCTCTCCCAATAGAGCAGCCTCTCTGCTGGTGCTGAGGTTTCTTGTGATCACATTGATGCATACACTTTGTAGACAAGATTGCATGATTCCACATAGGTACACATGGAAAAGCAAAGCTGGACTGGTAAAATGAAATAGGACCAATAAGAAAAGAAGAACACAACAAAAAGGGGAACAAGCTATTACATATATCAAGTGCTCCTGACGAATGCTTACTACCAAAATCTTCAGCAAATGGACCAATGCAGTCCCCTCATTAAGTGACCCAAGGAGGTACCCAACAGAGGACATGGGGCGCAGGCAGAGAGGCAGCTGTGCAGCGCTGGCATCTGAGGAGCCCTTACAAATAGCAGTGAAAAGAGAAGCGAAAAGCAAAAGAGAAAAGGAAAGGTATACCCATTTGAATGCAGAGTTCCAAAGAATAGCATGGAGAGATAAGAAAACCTTCAGTGATCAGTGCAAAGAAACAGAGGAAAACAACAGAATGGGAAAGACTAGAGATCTCCTCAAGAAAATTAGAGATACCAAGGGAACATTTCATGCAAAGATGGCCTCAAAAGGACAGAAATGGTAGGGACCTAACAGAAGCAGAAGATATTAAGTGGTGGTAAGAGTACACAGAAGAAATATACAAAAAAGATCTTCATGACCAAGATAATCACGATGGTATAATCACTCACTTAGAGCCAGTCATCCTGGAATGTGAAGTCAAGTGGACCTGAGGAAGCATCACTACAAACAAAGCTAGTGGAGGTGATGGAATTCCAGTTGAGCTCTTTCAAATCCTGAAAGATGATGCTGTGAAAGTGCTACACTCAATATGCCAGCAAACTTGGAAAACTCAGCAGTGGCCACAGAACTGGAAAAGGTCAGGTTTCATTCCAATCTCAAAGAAAGGTAATGCGAAAGAATGTTCAAACTACCACACAACTGCACTCATCTCACACGCTAGTAAAGTAATGCTCGAAACTCTCCAAGCCAGGCTTCAACAGTCTGTGAACCGTGAACTTCCAGATGTTCAAGCTGGATTTAGAAAAGGCAGAAGAACCAGAGATCAAATTGCCAACATCTGCTGGATCATCGAAAAAGCAAGAGAGCTCCAGAAAAACATCTATTTCTGCTTTACTGACTATGCCAAAGCCTTTGACTGTGTGGATCATCACNTGTTGAAGCTGAAACTCCAATACTTTGGCCACCTGATGTGAAGAACTGACTCACTTGAAAAGACCCTGACGCTGGGAAAGATTGAAGGCAGAAGGGGTCAACAGAGGATGAGATGGTTGGATGGCATCACTGACTCAATGGACAGGAGTTTCAGGAAACTCCAGGAAGTGGTGATGGACAGGGAAGGCTTGCATGCTGCAGTCCACGGGGTCACAAAGAGTCAGACACGACTGAGCGACTGAACTGAACTGAAATTACTGATTGGCAAAATGCAAGGCTTGTCAGCAAAGCAAAACTCCTGAGAGGCAAAAAAAAAAAGAAAAAAAAAGAATGACACAGTGTGAGTGGCAATCTGAGGAAACACATACTTACTTGCTTCCTAACAAAGGTCTACATACACCTTGACTCTGGCCATTTCCCTTGCTTACCACCCAACTGACTGTTAGGATTAATTTTAATGTCAGCTTATCTAGACCCTGGCCTCCAGATATTTGGTCAAACACCAGTCTAGATGTCACCATTCAGGTATATTTTTAGATGAGATTAACATTTACATTCACAGACCCAATGAGTAAAAATGTGTCAGTCGAAGGCCTTTAAAGAAATAAAAAAGACAGTCTTCAGACTTAAGCTGCGACATCAGCTCTTTACTGGGTCTCCAGCCAGATGGCATAACCTGCAGATTGGGGATCTGCCAGCCACCACAACTGAGTGAGCCAATTCCCTACAATAAATCTCTGCCCCCTACCCCCCGACCCAGCATCCTGCAAAACACATACCCCTATCAATCTGCTTTAGAGAGTCCTCGTGAACTCAATGATTGATACATAAGAACTGTGCTTTGCATATCAGAGAAGAAAAATAAAAAAAAGGAATCCAGATTGAAAAAAGTAAAACTCTCCCTGTTTGCAGATGACACGATCATGATACCATACACAGAAAATCCGAAAGATGCTACCAGAAAATTACTAGAGCTAATCAAAGAGACACAAGACCTGTATGCAGAAAACAATAAGACACTGATGAAAGAAATTAAAGACCACACAAACAGATGGAGAGATATATTATGTTCTTGGATTCGAAGAATCAATACTATGAAAACGACTATACTACCCCAAACGATATACAGATTCAATACAGTCCCTGTCAAACTACCAACAGTATTTTTCACAGAATTAGGACAAAAAATTTCACAATTTGTNAGACACAAGACCTGTATGCAGAAAACAATAAGACACTGATGAAAGAAATTAAAGACCACACAAACAGATGGAGAGATATATTATGTTCTTGGATTCGAAGAATCAATACTATGAAAACGACTATACTACCCCAAACGATATACAGATTCAATACAGTCCCTGTCAAACTACCAACAGTATTTTTCACAGAATTAGGACAAAAAATTTCACAATTTGTATGGAAACACAAAAGACCCCAAATAGCCAAAGCAATCTTGAGAAAGAAGAATGGAGCTGGAGGAATCAATCTTCCTGACCTCCGACTATACTGCTGCTGCTGCTAAGTCACTTCAGTCATGTCCGACTCTCTGCGACCCCACAGACGGCAGCCCACCAGGCTCCCCTATCCCTGGGATTCTCCAGGCAAGAACACTGGAGTGGGTTGCCATTTCCTTCTCCAATGCATGAAAGTGAAAAGTCAAAGTGAAGTCGCTCATTCATGTCTGACTCTCAGCGACCCCATGGACTGCAGCCTACCAGGCTCCTCCGTCCATGGGATTTTCCAAGCAAGAGTACTGGAGTGGGGTCCCACTGCCTTCTCCACAGACTATACTATAAACCTACAATCATCAAGACAGAAATATAGAAATATTATTTCCATATATAGAAAACAAAAATATAGGCCAACGTAACAGGTTGAAAGCCCAGAGATTAACCCATGCACTTATGAGCATCTTATATAACTTTGACAAAGAAGGCAAGACTGTACAATGGAGAAAAGACAGCCTCTTCAGTAAGTGGTGCTGGGAAAACTGGACAGCCATGTGTAAAAGAATAAAATGAGAACACTTCCTAACACCATACACAAAAATAAATTCAAAATGGATTAAAGACTTAAATAAGGCCAGAAACTATAAAGCTCTCAGAGGAAAACACAGGAAGTATAATCTTTGACATAAATCACAGCAAGATCCTCTTTGACACACCTCCTAGAGTAATAGAAACAGAAAGAAAAGTAAACAGATAGGACCTAAATAAACTTAAAAGCAACTGACAAAGGATTAATCTCTAAAATATATAAACAACTCATACAGCTCAATATCAGAAAAACAAACAGCCCAAACCAAAAAATGGGCAGAAGACCTAAACAGACATTTCTCCAAAAAATACATTCTCCAAGCTGTTCAGTTGCCAAGTTGTGTCCGACTCCTTGCAATCCCATGAACTGCAGCACGCCAGGCTCCCCTGTCCTTCACAGCTCCCTGAGAGTGATGCTATCTGACCACCTCATCCTCTGCTCCCCCTCTTCTTCTTTTTCCATCAGTTTTTCCCAGCATCAGAGTCTTTCCTGTTAAGTTAGCTCTTCACATCAGGTGGCCAAAGTACTGGAGCTTCAGCATCAGTCCTTCCAATGAATATTCAGGACTGATTTCCTTTAAGATTGACTGGTTTGATCTCCCTGGTTTGATCAGTAATGAAAAGATGTTGAACACCGTTCATCATTAGAGAAATACAAATGACAACTATAATGATGTATATCACCTCATACCAATTAGAACGGCCATCATCAGAAAAACTACAAACAATAAATGCTGGAGAGGATGTGGAGAAAAAGGAACCCTACTGCACTGCTGGAAATGTAAACTGATACAGCCACTATGGAGAACAGTGCAGAGATTCCTTAACAAACTAGGCATAGAACTACCCTATGACCCAGCAATCCCACTACTGGGCATATATTCTGAGAAAAACACAATTCAAAAAGACACATGTACCCCAGTGATCACTGCAGCACTATTTATAACAGCCAGGACATGGAAGCAACCTAGATGTCCATCAGCAGATGAATGAATAGGAAAGATGTGGTGCGTATATATGTGCAATGGAATCTTACTTGGCCATAAAAAGAACACATTTGGGTAAGTTGTAGAGAGGCAGCTGAGCCTAGAACCTGTTACACAGTGAAGTCAATCAGAAAGAGAAAAACAAATATTGCATATTAATACATATACATGGAATCTAGAAAAATAATAATGATGAACCTATTTACAGAGAAGAAATGGAGAGGCAGATGCAGAGAACAGACGCATGGACACAGCAGGGGAAATAGAGGGTAAGGCAAACTGAGAAAGCAGCACTGACAGACGTACGACAGCACGTGTGAAACAGGCCACTGGTGGGGAAGCTGCTGAACATCCAAGGAGCCCAGCCTGGCACTCTGTGACCACCTCGAGGAGTGGGATGGGGAGGGAGGCTCACCAGGAAGGGGAGATATATATATGACTATGACCGATTCCGGATTTTGTACAGCAGAGACCAGCACAGCACTGTAAAGCAATTATGCTCCAATTAAAAAACTAAACTGCCCACTCAGTATGGGAATTAACACAGGAGTTAAGATGGGGAAACAGGGGCAGCAAGTGGGAGCTGTTGGTCAATGAAAAATGTAAACGGACTTTACTTAAAACTTAAGAGCTCTCCTCAATGAAACAAGTAGTCCTAAAGTGAACAGGAAAAGGACAGAGGGAGACAAGACCACGGGCCAGCTTGACTGCCTGGTCGAAGTCCTCTGCACCCCAGAACCCGTGTGCCCAGGCTGTGCCAGAAGCCTCTGCTGAGCTACACCC
Organism: Neotragus moschatus; assembly: GCA_006410615.1. Taxonomy (NCBI): domain Eukaryota; kingdom Metazoa; phylum Chordata; class Mammalia; order Artiodactyla; family Bovidae; genus Neotragus; species Neotragus moschatus. Next base: position 304,113 of record SJYA01001417.1, read on the forward strand.
TAGCAGAGTCTGACTGCACAGGGGAACCAGTTTTGCTTTTTATTGAGATATGATTCACATCCCATAAAGTTCACCCACTGATAGTGTACAATTCAGAGGTTACAGTTTATTCATTGTTGTGCACCATTACCTATTCTAGAACATTTTCATTACCCTATAAAGAAACCACACACCAATCAGCAACCACCAATATGCTTTCAGTCTGTGAATCTACCTTTTCTTGACGTTCACAGAAATGAACATGGACAACATGTGGTCTCTCTGCATGGCTCAAAAAACCTTTCACTGGCGCTGTCTCCAAACTGGCACCGCTCTGGCAACCCTAGGGGCATGACCCTTTCCTTCACTACTGAGTACTGACTGTGCTGGGTGCTGCTCTAGGCTCTGTCTTGTTCACTGAGGCTAACGTTGCCCACGTACAGCACACACATTGCCAGCTGGTGTCAGCTGCTGCTGAAGGAGGCCCTGATGAGGCAAGGCGGGGTGCTATACTAAAGTCAGGTCTGGGAATCTGGACTACAGAGAAAGTCAGCACTCTACACTGCAGAAGCCCCATCACAGTGCGGCTGGAACTCGGGCACAGGGAGGGAGCACCACTCCGCACAGGAGTGCTCCAAAGCTGGTCTGTATCGTTCCCCAGAGGAATGGGCAAGACATTTAGCCAGGAGGTCGCAGCCCTATCCCCAGAAAAGGCCTGCGGCCCCAAGGAAGGCCACGGTGGACATGGGAGTAATGCCCCAGTCCTGTCAGACCTGCAGAGCCTGCACAGGAGGAGGTGATGGCAGAGGCAGGGCCTGGAGCAAAGTGGACACAAGACAAGGGTCTGCGGGTCTCTGCCACCCAGAGGCTGGAGAGGCGCCACGTGGAACATGGTCCTGACAGCACCTTTATTTCAGACAGAAAATTTAAGAGAATAAAATCTTGTTGCTTGTGGCAATCTACTATGGTGGCTCCGAAAACCAATTATACAAATTTAGGTTTAATACCGGAAAAAAGACACCGCTGTAACAAATACCTGAAAATGTGGAAGTGGCCATGGAGTTGGGGGTGGCCACAGGCTGGAAGAGCTTAGAGGAGCAGGACAGGAAAAGGCCAGACTGCCTTGAGACTATTGGTAAAAAAAAAAAAAAAAGTAATTGTTTCAGGTGACTCTGGTGAGGGTCAGAGAAGGGTCAGAGAGAAATATTCCATTGTCTCAGGGACTGCATGGACTATCATGAAATAATACTAGGAGAGATGTGAATGCTTGCGGTGCTCCCAGTAAGGCCTTAGGAGGGAATGAGGAACGGCAGAAAGGCTTGCTGTAACGTGGCAGAAAACCTAGCTGAGCTGTATTTCAGTGCTGGGTGGAAAGCAGAATTAGTAAGCGAGAAAGGTGGATGAACAGCCTGAGAGAGTTTCTCCTTGTTGGTTATAGCAAAGTAGGAGAGGAGATAGAAACCGAAGAAATAATTGTAAGCAAAACAGAACTAGAACTTGAAGGTTTGGAAAATGCTCATCTTGTCTTATTGCAAAAAAATGAGAAAGCATTTTTCTGGAGACAGCACCAAGGGTATGACTTACTTCTCAGCCACCCGGCTGGGAGGCCAGCAGGCCCACTGCTCCCTGGGTTCCAGAAGTCAGAGGAGGGGGCCAACAAAGATTGTTCTCAGGCCTTGAAATGCGGGGCTTCTTACTTTCTGGGACCTGCAGCCCCTTTATTCTTTCCTCTTCTCCCTTCTGGAATGAGAGTAACTCTCCTTTGCCTATCCTAACATTGTATTCTGGAAGCACATAATTTGCACAGGGAGGAATTTCACCCCAGGATGGACCATTGCAAAGTGTCAGCCTTTCCTAATTTAGTGAATTTGAGATGTGATAAGGGATTTAAAGAGTTGATGCTGGAATAGGCTAAGAGTTCTGGGAATGAGACAAATATTTCCATATTTCACATGGAAAATATATGAATTCTGAAGGCCAGAGGGTAGAATGTTATGGGTTTTAACTGTGTTCCCTCAAAAGATATGCTGAAGTGACAAGCCCTGAAGGGGTGAATGGGATCTGACTTGCAAATATGGTCTTCGCAGATATATCCAAGTCAAGACGAGGTAATAGGGGGTTAGAGTGGGCACAAATCCAAGGGCTGGTGTCCTTCCAAGATGGAGAGTTGGAGACACCCAGGGAGAAGGCCACAGGAAGATGGAGGCAAAGACTGGAACACAAGAACTGCCAGAGGCTGCCAGGTGCCGGCAGAGGCACAGGAAGGACTCTCAAGCACAGCCTCCAGAAGAAGCCATCCCTGCTGACACCTTGATTTTCTGTTGTCTTCAGCCCTCAGTTTGTGGTAATCTGTCACAGCAGTCACAGGAAATGAACACAGGTTTTGGTCTTATCCCACTGAAAGCTGGGATAATGGGAGGATGAACCCTGAAGACACGAGAAGAGCCCAGAGCACCAGGACAGAGCTAAGTGAAGTGGAAGAGGAGCCCCCAGCACTGTCAATACTGTGCCAGGTGACCCACCTCTCATGGGAGGGTGCTGTGGTTGCCCCCACCAGAAAGCCGCCAAGGGGCAGAGGATGTGTCCAGACAGGTGACTTCACTCACTTGGCGCGTGTGCTCCTGGGGAGTCACCAACCATCTGTATTGCAAGTGTGCTCTCACCCAGACAGAACCACCTGGAGAAGCAGCAAGGAATCAGCAGTGCAGATGGCTCAGACTGGTTCAGGCAGGGGTAGGGCTGAGGGGCCTGGGTGGCAGGCTGCGCTGAGGAAGCAGTGACTCGGCCTTGCCTCCACATGGAGGCGCTGCATGAGGTGCTCAGGAAAGCGAATGCCCTCGAAGGGGAGCCATACCTCGGCTCACCTCCCAGGGCCTTGTCTCCCCTCTGAGAATGGAAGGGATGGTAACTGGAGGAGAAGCTGTGGCCCCTGTGCATTCATCCGCAGCACCAACCCACCCTGCTGCAGGTCACACAGGCTGGCCACAACTAACCAGTCTACCTAACTGGTCTTCCTGCCTCCAGGAAGGCAGGCAGCCTGTTGTGGGACAGGCTCCCACAACAATTAGCTTTTGCTCTCTCATCTTGTCCTTCCCCTGCTTAAACGCTAAACCATATCCCCTCGCTGGCTCCCACTGCTCTTGATGTGCTGTGGCTATGAGCCCCTAGCCTTGCCCAAGCCCGTCCCCGTGCTTCCAGCTGCTGTGCACAGCGCCTTCTCAGCCTCTGCGAGCACACTAGTGGGCGCACGGTCACTCCTCTGCCAGAATGCTCTGCTACTCCTCCCTCTCCCTGCTAAGTCATGCTGCTTGGGGAGGTGCTCAAACGTGTGCGGCTTGATTTCACGTGACCACCCAACAGACTGGAGCCAAGAAGAGGGTCTAAAACTCACCAGCTCTCCACAGAGTTTGCACATCAGGACTAACAAACCTAGAAAGCCTCCAGGCTGCAGTGGAGAAACTCAGGCCAGCTTCCCCCATGGCCTGGGCAGACTCCACCTTCTCAACTAAGAACTGGAACACAGCCTCCTGCCATAGCAGTGGAGCTGACAAAGGAAGTATAGGCCCTTACAAGTCTGCAGGAGAGCTTCTGGACAGCAAGGCGAGGTGCACCAGGTTACAAGCTGACCTGGCAGGTGAGGGCACTGCTGCTGCCCTCGGGAACCTTTGCCTGGCACACACCCAACTACCAAGGGCTCAAACAAGCTCCCACTGGCCACTGCGGGGTTTGATTTCCCCCAGGTAAGCACCTTCTCTCAGGTGAGCCTGACAAGAGCAGCCTTGATGATACACAGCAACCAGGGACACAGGCGGCCTTGGTCCAAAAGGGTATAAACCAGACAGTATGTGGGGTACCATCTTAGCACCCCCCGTAGGCCCTCCCTCACCAATCTGACCTCCTAGGGGGCTGCTGGATGCCACACCTGAACCAGCTGGATGCAGCTCTGCTCCCTGGGAGGAATTTCCACTTCCTTGCGGAGTTCATTCCCTCGGGACTCATCTGGGCGCCCCCTCCAGCTCCTCCTCGCCTGCGGGGCTCACCCCTGCCTGTACCCCTTACCCTTGCTGCTTTCTCTACACACCCAGGGCCCTTTCTCTTGACTCTGGACTGCCAATGTGACTTTCTCCGCTCAATCCCCTGGATCTGGAGCGCAGGGGTCCTTCTGAACAGGCCTGTCCACACTACAACGAAGAGCCCCCCTGGTGCCTGGGGCTGCTGCTCCTGATCTAGCACCCACCACTTCAGCTTGTGGCCAAAAACCTGGCTTCCTTTCAGCCGTTCCTAGGGGCCCAGATGCCACCATAGCAAGAAACGAGTATTTCTGGCTCCTAGCCAGGACAAAGGAGATGACAACAGATACGATTTCTCCTGGCTCATCTTTGTCACTCACTCTTAGGCCTGTGAAGGGCCTGATACACACAGAGTCCACCAGGAGAGCAAGGCCAGGGTCCACTGGGACGGTAGTTTTACCTAAGGGGGTCACCCCCTGGGCAGATGATGCCCACCCCCTCCTCAACTCACAGTTCTGCTTCTCAAGGCAGCCCTCACCACCCCTCTCAACCCCTTCCCAAGGCAAATCTGAGGAATGTGCAAAAGACTTGACTGTTATCGGTCAGCTGTGTCTGATCCTTGGGCCTCTCTCTGCTTCTCTATGTGCAAAATGGGCCCTCAGGGCATGTCCCAGGGCAAAAGCTGGCAGGGCCCATTCACACACAGTGCAGAGGTCAGGACCCAGTGACCCTGGGTGTATGGTCAAACCTTCTTTACCTTGATCTCCCAACCTGTGAGATGAAGGAAATAGCTGGATGCCCACAGGGTCACCCAAAAGGCAAGGTTGCTGGAACTTTCCCACATGCTGAGCATGTTAGCCATACGTGTCACATGGCGGAGGCCTCAAGTTCCTCCTGGAGAGCTGGGCATGGAATGAACCCCTAAGCCAGACATCACAGGGTGGAAGGACAGCGGTGGATCAGAGGGCACAGCACAGCTGGCCCACCAGTCACTGAACTGGACAGCAGCAGGACCAGCCACCAGCGTGGAAAACAGCAGGGAAAGGCCCGTGTGTGGAAGGGGCATTTCCTGTGGAGACTGTGCAAGGCCTGCTTGCCTGGATCACACCAAGACAGGCACAGGCTGGTGCTCCTCAGGGTCAGCGTTCAGGGTTGGGCTCTCAGGATCTAGGCTCCTGAGCCTCAGTACAGGCCTCCTGGAGCAGCGGGCCTCCAGGGCGTAGCCACGGGGGAGCCTACACAGCAGCTCAGGCAGAAGTGGCAGGCCCAGGACGAGCAGAAGACCAACTGGAGAGGGATAGCAGCAGAACACAGGCAGAGCCAGCCATGGTGGGGACACTGAGCAGGGCTCTAGTCTGAGCAGGCGGTAACGGGGAGCCTCCACTCCAGCCAAGAACCTGGCATGGCTCCAAGTGCCTGCCTGACCGTGATCAGGGGCACGCAGGCAGGGCCTCAGGAGAAAATGTACTGAGGATGTATGGGGGTGGGGAGGCAAAGGCTTCCTCCAGGGGCACCAACAGGAACAGCAGGAAACCGGCCCCCACCAGACCTGCTCTCCAGTAGCAGCAGGAGGGACTGGCTTAGTTCATTTCCTGGCGCCACAGAGAGTAGTCAGCAAGTCCCTTGCCACTCCTCATAGGAAGACCGACGCTGCAGAATGAGTCTGGGCTAGGGAGAGCATCTGCAGTGACTCCTTCGGAAAAGGGCTCTTAGCTGGCCGTGAGGCTAGCCTCCCCCTTAGGCGGTCAGTCTACAGCTCTGATGGTCCCTTCTCCCCACCCTAACCAGAGAGCTCCTGTGTGAAGGTATGAGATCATGCGCTTCTGGATCCAAGCCACGTTCCTCCCCAGCCCACAAGTCTTGGTGACCTCTGATCCCAAACCAGGATGATGACCACTTCCCACTGCTGCCAGTTCCTGGGCTCTGTCCCAAACCTTGCCAGTGTCCCTCCCCACCTGTGGAACCCTGATTGCCATATACCATCCCACCTGAGGTGTCGACCTCAGAGCTGGCCACCACTCAGAGCCATCTGCTGTTCTGGTCAACCCCTCCCCCCCCCCCATGGAGAACAGAGGCTAACAAGGCCCTTCCTGATGAGAACCTGGGAATTCTGACAATAAGGTCCCCTAAAGCCACGGCCAGGACTACAGCTCAGGCAGACTTCTGGCCATGCCTGCTCCGCTGCTGCTGCCCCACCCCATCTTGGGAACACTGGCCCTGCCTCCCGCCTCTCTCAGAAGGTACTGGCTGCCCTCCCCCTCCACCTCCCCAGGCCTCTGATGGCCAGGCCCCTGTTAGGGGCCAAACTGATCCTCGGAGCTGTTTGTGGTGGCCTCCCTCTGACTTTATTGTCCCAAGCTGGCAGGTAGACACTGTAATTACACTGCTCACATGAGGAACCCAGGACTCACATCACCCAAGTACAGAGATGGGACCCTGCCATCCCCAGACCTTTCTCAACCACCGTGGACCACAGGCAGTTGGGGTAAAACAATCCGTGGGTGGCCGTGGCCCTGACACCTCCCCCCGCCCCCCCGCCCCCAAGGGAGCACTTA
>SJYA01001417.1:310767-343290 GCA_006410615.1 Neotragus moschatus
CAAGGGAGCACTTACTTGTTTGCCCACCACCCACCGAGAGCCAAGCAAACGGCCCGCTTTCACTGGTTACCTCCTTCAGCTCCTGAGCCACCGAGGCCAGACGCTCGTTCTCCGACTGCGTGTTGGCAAGCACGTTGCGCAGCTGCTTCAGCTCGGTCTGCAGCTCTAGCACCTTGCGTACATAGTACTGCTCCTTGGAAGCTGACTCCTGGATCAGACTCTCCTCTCGGCTCTCGCCATCTGCAGCCACCTTCTTGTGGTTCGTGTGGGCCTGTCCAAATGCCTGTAGAGGATGAGATGCTCTTGAGAGAGAGCCTGGAAGCCATCGCATGCAGGGGAACGCGGGCGGACTCTTCCCACAGGAGCAGCAAGATACCTAAGTGCGACATGAGGGCTGCGAAGTTACAGAAAATCTGGGGCTGGGGCTAATGAGGAGCCCTGGTGGGAAAGGATGGTGGGAGTGGCTGGAAGAACGGGGGCAAGACAGGGATAGGAGGTCCCAGCCACTGTCTCTGCCAGTGTGGCCCCCATCAACAAACAGAGCCCTGTCCTGGGTCCCAGTAGGGAAGCCCCCAGCACTAGGGTGGGCCTGAGGTTCTCTTCAGATATGGAAACCAAGGTTCAGGGCAGTGCCCTTCCCTTGCTTGACCCTGATTCACTCGTCCTGGAAGACACCTGTACCGGGGAGGCCTGAGAAGGGGAGAGCCCAAGCCCGGTACAACTGAAGCTTGTGCCAACTGATCCCCACGTGTGTCCTAGTTGGGAGTCCCCTGCCCACCTGCCCAGGACCTGGGCACAGAGCTGAAAATACCCAAGGGGAGAGGACCTACCATCCCCAGACCCAGCAAGGGCTTTTGGCTCTAAGAGCAAAAGATCTTGCAGTGGCTCCGGGAGAAGCCCCCACGAGCAAGTACAACTAGAACTGGTGCTGGTCTGCCCAAGTCCATGCCCCAGGTCCCGGCCGGCTTGGACACACCATCATGTCCGGTTCATCCAGGTGTCACAGCCCCACGTGAGCACCTTTGCTTCTCTTTCCCTCCCACCCTGCGTCATCATAGCAGCCAGGACACGACCCACATGGGCCTCTAGTGTGCATCCTCCCCAGGGACCCCCTCCTCACTGGCCACCCCATGCAGGCCTCTGAGGAGGAGACCCTGTCTCTTTACAGGGCTCCTGGCTCACAGAAGGAAAACAAGAGACAGAGGGCTATTAAAGAGCAAGGAAAATGATGCCTTTATTTCCTGAGAGAAATACAAACAATTTCATTAATTTACTACTTAACATGAAGTCGAGAAATCCAGTCTAAGAAAACAACTGGGAAACCATACAAAGCTATGTATATGAGCAAAGCTCACACATATATGAGCAGGACTATCTGTAATATAAAAAATAAAAATGTAGAAAGCGACTTGATTCTCTATCTAAATAAGGTAGGGTAGGGTCAGGTCAGGGTAACTGCTCTCCCTCCTAAGAGTGAGCCTTGTTCATCTGCTCCCAGCCACTGATAACTTGCTTTCTGAAGACACAGGTTCTTTTCTAAATCAAGTCAGCTCAGCTCTCTTTCTGATTTCTGCTGCTGTCCTCTACTTCTTCCATCCTTGTCCCAGGGAAAGACCAAAGCACAAATCTGTGTCTAGGCAGGACCTGCCGCATCCTGGGTAGCAGCCCCAACTACCAATTCACATGCCACAACTAAAGATCCTGTATGCCACAACAAAGATTGAAGATTCTGCATGCCTCAACTAAATCCTGGTACAGCTAAGCAAATAAATAAGTAATCAAGGGGGCAAAAACAGAAAAAAAGGAACAGGTTTTCAACAAATTGTGCTGCCGCTGCTGCTGCTAAGTCATTNCTACCAATTCACATGCCACAACTAAAGATCCTGTATGCCACAACAAAGATTGAAGATTCTGCATGCCTCAACTAAATCCTGGTACAGCTAAGCAAATAAATAAGTAATCAAGGGGGCAAAAACAGAAAAAAAGGAACAGGTTTTCAACAAATTGTGCTGCCGCTGCTGCTGCTAAGTCATTTCAGTCATGTTTGACTCTGTGTGACCCCATAGACGGCAGCCCACCAGGCTCCCCCGTCCCTGGGATTCTTTAGGCAAGAACACTGGAGTGGGTTGCCATTTCCTTCTCCAATGCATGAAAGTGAAAAGTGAAAGGGAAGTCGCTCAGTCCTGTCTGACTCTTTGTGACCCCATGGACTGCAGCCTACCAGGCTCCTCTGTCCATGGGATTTTCCAGGCAAGAGTACTGGAGTGGGGTGTCATTGCCTTCTCTGACAAATTGTGCTAGAACCAATAGAAACCCACATGCAAAAGAATGAAGTTGAATCCCTTTCTTACACCATGTGTAACAATTAATTCAAAATGGATGAGAGATCTAAATGGAAGACTTAAAACTACAACTCTCAAAAGAAAATGTGGATAAATCTTCATGACCTTGTTGCCAACGGGATCTTCCTTGTGACACCAAAAGCACAAATAACATAAGAAAAAAAACATAAACTGTACTTCATCAAAATTCTAAAATTTGTGCATCAAAGACTACTATCACATGAAAAGACAACCTACACAACAGTAGAAAATATTTTTAAATTTTGTATTTGATAAGCATCTAGTATCCAGAACATATAAAGAACTCCTATAACTCAACAATAAAAAGATAAGCAAATCAATTTAAAAAATGGACAATGGACCTGAATACACATCTCCAAAGATTTTTAAAAATGGCCAAGCAGCTCATTAAAAGACATTCACCATCAGTAGATATGGAAATGAAAGTCAAAATCACAATAAGATAGCACCTCACATCCACTAGAATGGGTATAATTAAAAATTTTTTAAAAAAGGAAAATAACAAGTGCTGGTGAAGGTATGGCAAAACTGGAACCCACTGCTAGTGGGAATATAAAATGGTATTGTGGAAAACAGCCTGGTAGATCCTCAGAGAGTTAAACATAGAATCACCATGTGATTCTGCAATTTCACTCCTAGGTACAGACTCAAGATATATGATAATACACATTCACATAAAAACTTGTACACAAATCTTCATAATAGCCAGTAAGTAGAAAAAACCCAAATGGCCACCAGCTGATGAAGGGATAAACAAAACTGGTCTACACATACAATGGAGTATTATCTGGTAATAAAAAGAAATGAATTACTGACACATGGAACAACATACTGAACCTTAAAAATTATTCTGCTATGTGAAAAGAGCAAGTCACAAAGGGCCACAATATTGCATGATTCCATGTACATGATACATCCAAAACAGGCAAATCTATAGAGGTAGAAAGCATATGAACGGTTGCCCATGGCAAAGGGTGGAGTTGGGAGGTTGGAGAGGGTGACAGTTAAAGGGGTATCTTTTGGGGCTAATGAAGATATTCTAAAATTAGTTGTGGAGACAGATGCACAATTCTGAATATACTAAAAGGCAAGGAACTGTACATTTTGAGTGAACTGTTTGGTAAATCGAATTACACTAATAAATTGTTATAGTTGTTTTAGGTTAAAGAATGGAAGAAGATAAAGCACACCGCTGCTGCTGCTGCTAAGTCGCTTCAGTCGTGTCCGACTCTGTGCGACCCCATAGATGGCGGCCCACCAGGGTCCCCCGTCCCTGGGATTCTCCAGGCAAAAATACTGGAATGGGTTGCCATTTCCTTCTCCAATGCATGAAAGTGAAAGTGAAGTCGCTCAGTCGTGCCAGACTCTTAGCGACCCCATGGACTGCAGCCCACCAGGCTCCTCCATCCATGGGATTTTCCAGACAGGAGTACTGGAGTGGGGTGCTATTGCCTTCTCCTAAAGCACACTAACACACCTCAAAAGAAAGCTGGAATGTCTCTATTAATATCAGATAAAGTAGGTATTTTATATATATTTTATATATTTTTCAATGCAAAGAATATCACCAGAGACAAAGAGAATCATTTCATAATAATGAGTCTAAGTCACAAAGAGAACCTTACAATTCTAAACATTTATGCACTTAATAATAGAGCTTCAAAATATATGAATAAAAAACTGATAGAACTACAAACAAAAATAAGACAAATCCAAAATTATAGTTGGGAGAGTTCAACATCCAACGCTCATTATTCCTCTCAATATTTCATAGGACAAGTAGACAGGACATCAATAAGGACACAGTAGACAAGAACAGCACAGTTAACTAACCTGTCCTAACTGCATGTCTAGACTCTCCCGCCCAACAGTAGCAGGAGATTCATTCTTTACAAGGACACATGGAACATTTACCCAGACAGCCCAGATTCTGGGAAAATGAAATACACCCCAAAAGGATTCAGGCCATACAAAGATTTGTTTTCACCACAAGAAATTAAATAAGAAGTCAATAATGGAAAGACTTCTAGAAAATCCCCAAATGTTTGGCAACTAACCAACACATCAAAGAAGAAACCAAAAGTGAAACGAAGTATTTTTAACTACATGAAAATGAAATGAGTATGAGAATTGGTGGGATGCCATTATGGCAAGGACTTAGGAGAATATTTATAGTATTAAATGACTTTTTTCTTTTAAACTACCGATCTAATCAATAACCTCAGCTTCCATCTTAAAAATGACACCAGGTATTGGGCACAAAGCTCATGGCGCCACTAAAAGCCCTGTGAGGCTAAGCCCCTTCTTGGGCCCCATGTACACAGCTGGTAAGAGACCCATGTTCACCCCAGCTCCCCATGCCATGGTCTTCTCCAGACAACACTCCTCCAGGCCTTGTCCCCAGGGGTCTCTGGGCATTCTACAGGCCAAGGGACGAAGGCCTTCAAGTCCTGCCTGAGGACTACCATGTTTCTCACCTCCCAGACACAAGTTCTGTACTGAACACAGACCCTACAAACCCCACTGGGGCACGGTTTTAAACCTTCCTTATAGGCTGTGTGTCACTTAAGGAGCTGTTTCTTGTACTTGGCTAGTCTTGGGCCCACACGGTATCTGATTAGAGTTCAGTTAACCCCAGTGAGAACTGCCTCTCTTTTCAGCTGTGTGCTTGTGTATTCACTCACTCAGCTGCTCGACAAACACTGGACAGCACGATGGTGGTCTGGAACACGTATAGTTTACACCCTGCCTGAAACCCTCATGAACGCTGATCTTCTGGTAGCAGGAGCGTAACTGGTACAACCACTTAGGAAAACTATTATCTACTAACACTAAGCACACATCTGTTCCACGACCCTGCATGTTTATAGGAACATCATTTACAAAAAGACTCAAGCCAGAAAGTTCCCAAGTTCTGTCCACAGAAGGAAAAATTATGACATTGTCACATTACAAATACGACACAGAAATAAAAATGAGTAAATTGCCGTTATTTAAACAACACAGACGAGTCTGATACAGTATTGGGTGAAAGAAGTCAGACACAAGAGATATACTGTATGATTCTATTTATATATACAACTCAGCTGGTAAAAAGGCAGTGGTGATCCCTTGGGTTGGGGGAGGGCCCTGGAAAGAGGCTTCTGGAGCTGAAGATGTTTCGATTCTTGATCTGGGTGCTCATTATGTGGGTGTGTTCAGCATGTGAAAGTCTACACTAAATGACTTGTGCTCTATATGTTTCTCCTCAGTAAAAAGTAAAAGCAGAAGCAAGAAACAAGGAGCATATGAAATTCAAAGGAAAAAAACAAATAACAATGATCATCAGAGTAGAAATCAATGAAATAGAAAAGAAAAAGAATAGATAAATTAAATCAAAAGCAAGTTCTTTAAAAACATTAATCAAATGGATATACTTCTAGCCAGAATAACTGAGGTAGGGTAGGTGGAGGGAGCACCACAGGTATTAAGAAGAATAAGGGATATCATGAATAGTTTCATGTCAATAAATATGACATGAAATGGACAAATTCCTTGAAAGATAAAAAGGCCCACTCAAGAAGAAATGGATAACCTGAATAGTCCCAAATCTACTAAGGCAAGTGAATTTGTAGTTTAAAACCACAGAGACAACATTCTGGGCTTCACTGATGAATTCTACCAAACGTTTAAGAAAGACATTAATCCAACTGTACACAGATTCATCCAGAAAACTGAAAAGCAAGGAAAACTTCCCACCTAATTTTATGAGACCAGCGTTAAACCAAAGACAGTACAAAAATCCACCAATATACAAAAAGGGTAAGGAATTATGATATAGAGGGGCTTATCCAAAGAACGTAATATTGATTGACAATCATTAGAAGAAAAAAAAATATCAATGTACTTGAGTATATTAAGACCAAAAAAAAAAAAAAATTCTATAGGATCATCTCAAAAGATGCAGGAAAATCTGACAAAATTCGACATTTATCCCTGTAAGCACTCTCAGCAAACAGAAGGGAGCAGCCACAACCTAATGACATCTTCTAAACATCTGTCAGCTAACATTATTTAATGATGAAAAACAGTCACCTTGCTTCTGGTCAACACTGCACTTTTTAAGTTCTCGGCCTACAGTGCAATGGAACAAGAAAAATCAAAGGCATCTAGCCTGGAAAGGAAGAAGTAAAACTGTCTTTACTTACACATCACACAACAGTCTGTACAGAAAATCCAAAGAAATCTACAAAGTCACTAGAACTAATAAGTGAGTTCAGCTAGGCTGCAAGACACAAGATTATTATACAAAAATCAAACCTTATTTCTGTATTTCTTTAGGACTAAACAATTGGAAAATGAAAAAACTTTAAACACTACTTACAACAGCATTACCTATATTAAATGTTTATATTTAAGTCTGACAGAAGATATGCAAGACCTATATATTAAAAGCCACAGAATACGCTGAGAGAAATTTAAAAATAGAGATATATCTGTTCATGGGCCAAAAGACTCAATATTGTTAAGATATCAATTCTCCACAAATGGATCTTTTAATTCATCATGATGACAATCGAAATTACATATTTCTCTTTTTGGTGGAAATTGATCATCTCATTCTAAAATTTGTATGGAAAGCTAAGGGACCTAGAACAATCAGAATCACTCTGAAAAAGAAAAACAAAGTAGGAGGACTAACTGATTTCAACATTATAAAGCTATAGTAATTAAGAGAATATTGCTGTTGTTCAGTCACCCAGTCATGTTAACTCTTTGTGACCTCATGGACTGCAGCATGCCAGACCTCCCTGTCCCTCAACATCTCCTGAAGTTTGCCGAAGTTCGTGTCCATTGTATTGGTGATGCCATGCTGCCATCTCATCCTCTAATGCCCTCTTCTCCTTCTGCCCTCAATCTTTCCCAGCATCAGGGACTTTTCCAGTGAGTCGGTGGTTCACATCAGATGACCAAAATACCAGGCATACAACCAGCATAAAGACAGACAAACAGAGGTACTGAACAGAATAGAGAATCCAGAAATAGACTCTTATGTATGGCCAACTGACTTAACAAAGGTACAAAGGCAATTTGGTGGAGAAGGGATAATCTCTTAATACATAGTGCTGAAATAAATGAATATCCTTATACTAAAAAAATTAACTATCACCCATACTTTAAGGCACATAGGAAAATTAATTTAAAACGGATCATAGGTTTAAACATTAAAAGTATAAGATTCCAAGGGGAAAACAAAAGAAAATGTCTGTGACTTTGGACATGACCTACAGAAGGAGAAACTGGTAATCTGGACTCCAAAACTATAAGCTTATGCTGTTAGACAAGGTAAGAGAATGACGTGATAGACTGGGGAAAAGTGTTTGCAAATCACACATCTTTTATAAAGGACTTAGACCCAGAATATAAGCTCAGCAAGAAAAATAACCCAATTAAAATTGGGCAAAAAAAAGTTTATGCCTCTTCTTGTCTTAACATGACAGAATAGTTCAGTTCAGTTGCTCAGTCGTGCCCAACTCTTTGCAAAGCCATTAATAGCAGCACGTCAGGCCTCTCTGTCCATCACCAACTCCCGGAGTTCACTCAAACTAACGTCCATCGAGTCAGTGATGCCATCCAGCCATCTCATCCTCTGTTGTCCCCTTCTCCTCCTGCCCCCAATCTCTACCAGCATCAGGGTCTTTTCCAACAAATCAACTCTTTGCATGAGGTGGCCAAAGTACTNTTCATCAAGAGGCTTTTTAGTTCCTCTTCCCTTTCTGCCACAAGGGTGGTGTCATCTGCATATCTGAGGGGTTGCTGACAATCAAGTGGGTCACAAATCTCATGACAGGGAGATTTGTCCTAATAGTCCTATATTCCTCTACTTATTAAAAAATGTTACATCCCAAATATTAACCACATTTATTTAAGCCACTTGTGACAGAAGTACTTAATAAACTGTACAATAAACTCTGATGCTTAAAAATGTAACATTTTTATTTCAAAAAAAATTGGCAAACAACTATTCTCCAATGAAAATTAATTTTTAAAAATGGGCAGAAGAACTGAACAAATACATCACCTAAGATATACTTATGAGAAAGAATCGCATGAAAAGGTGCTGAACATATTACGTGACAGTTCAGTTCAGTTCAGTTGTTCAGTCGTGTCGACTCTTTGCAACCCCATGAACTGCAGCTTGCCAGGCCCCCCTGTCTATCACCACCTCCTAGAGTTCACCCAAACTCATGTCCATTGAGTCGGTGATACCATCCAACCATCTCATTCTCTGTCGTCCCCTTCTTCTCCTGCCCTCAATCTTTCCCAGCATCAGGGTCTTTTCAAATGAGTCAGCTCTTCGCATCAGGTGTCCAAAGTATTGGAGTTTCAGCTTCAACATCAGTCCCTCCAATGAACACCCAGGACTGATCTCAAGAGAAATGCAAATGATAATTAAATGAGTTAACCACTACATATCTACTAGAACACTGAAGATTAAAATGTCTGATCCTACCTACCAAGGTTGGCATGAGTGGGAAGCAATTAGAATTCTCCTACATTGCTGATGGGGAATGTAAATGGTACAACCACTCTGGCAAAGAATCTCGCAGATTCTTAAAAAGTTAAGCATGTATCTGACATAAGGCACAGCCATCCACTCTTAGGTATTTACCCAAGAGAAATCCAAGTATGTATCTTTGTATAGATACGTATAGGAATCTATATATCTGTAACAACCAAAACAAAACAAACTCAAAACAGCCCAATGACCATCAATAGGAAAGCAGATTTTTAAAAAAACGTGGTGTAGCCACACAATGGAATACTACTCCACAACCAAAAGGGACAGCTATTGATACGCACATTAACACAGACGCCTCTCGGGCCAAAAATACTGTATGTGTCGTATGATTCCACTTATGTAAAACTAGAAAATGGAAACAAATGTATATATCACTGTTGCCTGCAGATGAGGAGGACAGAAACTACAAGTAGGGATGCGGAAACGTGGGGATGACGAATACCGTCATTATTTCACTTGCACTGTCTACTTCATGAGTGTGCACCCATATGAAAACTTGTCTAGAGCACAGACTCAAGAGTTGTGGCACGCAGGCTTAGCTGCTCTGTGGTACGTCGTCGGATCTTCCTGGACCAGGGGCTGAACCTCTGTCTCCTGCATTAGCAGGCAAATTTCTTTACCATGAGCCACCAGGGAAAACTTGAATACTTTAAATATATTCAATTTATTGTATTTCACTTATACTTCAATAAAGCTAAGAAACAACTTGGATGTTTCTGAAGCATTCAACCTGAAGACCTCACCCTTGTGCTCACTGCCCCAGCTCTCAGGCCAGGAAGCGGACGGTTGGAGAAGTGGGGACAATCTATGCCCCTGGTCACCCAGCCCACCTGTCTTTCTTCTGACCAAAGCATCCTTACATACCTTGCAACATCCTGTGTGGTCTGAGTCTATCTCAAAACCTGCCCCCTCAACCCAGGAAGTCCTCAGAGCAGCTAAACGTACCATCTGACTGCAGTGTCCAGCTGTGGATATGCTTATCTTTGCTTCCCTGCACACCTCCCAGGCTGGTGCTTTCTGGAGGGCCTCAGGAGTTCCTGGGCAGCTTGGGGACCCAGCTTTGGTCTCCACCCCAGGCTTGCCCATAATATTCCCTGACCACTGACCTCCTGGGGTGCCTGTATGGGCTCTGAGGTGGCAGTGGCAGTGCCTCTGTGATGTCCCCACAGGGCAGTACCAGCTATAAGCAGGCCAACGCTGTTTCAACACAGGACTGCAGACCACACCCTGCCCACTGCTGTGTATCTTCCCAGGTCCAGTGAGTACAGATGTGAGGTCATGCCTGGCCTTGCTTCCAGTACATCAGCACTCACGTGGACACTTGGAGCCAGAAGCATAGTCGGGGAGGTTACATGCGCCAAATGGGGAAGGGTGCCCAGGGCAAGCTTCAGGCCAGGAAGGGAAGCCGCAGGCATCCAGGGGCAGATTTCAAAGCCAAACCTGGTGGGAAGAGAAGTCACAGCTCAGGAAGCAGTGTGAGCACATGCCAGGCAGGAGGTCCCAGACTCTCCAGAAAGCATCAAGGGCCGCTTTCTGAGAAGGGGGCAGCTGGGAGACTCAGAGACCAGGGGCACAGCCTGGGCAGGAAGACCCATGTGGGGAGCAGAGGAGCTGCGTGGGGATGGGAGTCAGGTCTGGGAGCCTCCCCAAGTGACCTGGCAGACGACTTAGCTTCTGTGGAGTGGGAACAGCGGTGAGAGCTCAGCAATCAGGGCACCTGCACAGTTGGGTAAATGCAACCTGGGTCACCCTGACCCTCCCGTCCTCAGGCCTGAAGTCTCACTGCAGGAGGCCTCAGAGACAAGACAGGATGAGTTCCTATCACAAAGTTCTGGCTCTAGGTCAGCCCGTCTTGCTGCCCAGTGTAGCCACCCACCTCAGTATGTTGAGGGTGGCATGGTTCAAAACACAGGCACCCAAAGAGTAGGACACAGAGGGGATAGAACAGGTGCAGGGCCCCTGAGCTGTAGTTTCAACTAGGGCATGCGGGGAGCGAGGCAACTAGGGGACCATTTATGAGGGTGGTGTCCTGGCAGGGATAAGACTCCCATGAGGACATTCAAGCAACAAGCCAAATCTTTGCTTCCACTAAGGGCTGGGACGCACCAGTGGACAGGTAGCCCCCCCTCCTGCCTCAAGAGGAATCAACGCCTCCAGAGCCAGCACTTCTGACTAGCGTCAACATGCTCAGATGCCCAACAACTCCTAGCCCCATCCTATGCTATCCAGGACCAGGTCCAAGTCTCCACCAGATACTCAGGCCCCCACTACCCCAACAAGGCCAAGATTCAGAGACGGAAGCAGGACAAAGAAGCAGAGATAACAATTACAGATAACAGGCTTCCTCTGACCACCTGATGAGAAGAATGGAGGTCAGCACAATGTAGCCCTGTGGCCCATGTCTGGTCCAAGTCTCGCTCTTTGTCTTGGAACAGAGCTAAAGGGGAAAGCTGAAGCAGGCTAGCATGATGCTGGGGCCTCTGCCTCAAGTCCATGGGTCTGAGGTCCACACAGCTAGCAGCCTTCATGGCCTACACTAGGGTGAGCAACTAACGCAGACTGAGAGTGGTGCCTATAGGGAGTTCACGGACTTTCCAGGCAAAAGGCTCCACCTGCCTCTCCCTAACCTGCCTGGCTGGAGAAGGCAATGGCACCCCACTCCAGTACTCTTGCCTGGAAAATCCCATGGACGGAGGAGCCTGGTAGGCTGCAGTCCATGGGGTCGTGAAAAGTCAGACACGATGAGCGACTTCACTTTCACTTTTCACTTTCATGCATTGGAGAAGGAAATGGTAAACCACNCCAGTACTCTTGCCTGGAAAATCCCATGGACGGAGGAGCCTGGTAGGCTGCAGTCCATGGGGTCGTGAAAAGTCAGACACGATGAGCGACTTCACTTTCACTTTTCACTTTCATGCATTGGAGAAGGAAATGGTAAACCACTCCAGTGCTCTCGCCTGGAGAATCCCAGGGACAGGGGAGCCTGGTGGGCTGCCATCTATGAGTCGCACAGAATTGGACACGACTGATGTGACTTAGCAGCAGCAGCAGCAACCTGCCTGGCTAAGGGCACAGGCTCCACAACACTGCTCTGGGAAAGATCTATGGTGTTCTCCTTAACCTATTGGGAGTGATAAACCCTTCCTTTCCCACTCTTGGGCTTGGCCCAGTCTCCTGGCCCAACATCCACCAAGAGTTACCAGTTTTTCAGGTGGCAATCTGATGTAGCAGACGCAACACATGCCAAGCCAGGAGAGCCAGACTGTGCATTTCCAGGATGTCAGGTGTGCTTCCAGGAAGCAGTTTTCACAATGAAGCTGAGGTTTGGGACTCTCAACATCCTTGTTGTTGGAATTCCTGGGCTGATTCAGCCCCACCCTCCCATAGCAGTTCCCACAGCTTCTTGAAGGGCTACCAGCTGCAACAGGGTGGGGGCATCCCGGAAATTCCCAACTCCTATCAGCTGCCCATCCTGGCCCCTCTGCTGGGCTTCCTGCCTAATCCTTTCCCTGGGATCAGGGGCTGGGGACCATCATTATGTGCCTACCCAACAATGTCTTCCTGTGCTCCCAGTAGTTTCACAAGGACCTTTCAAGAGCATGCTTCCTGAGTGTCTGGCCTCGGGAGGGTGCCGCTGGTACCAGGAGAGCCCACACTGTCAGGCCCTCAGGACTCAATTCTGTCCCAGCCAGGACTACAAACCCTGACATCCTTAGGAACCACATGAATGGACAGAATCACCTCCTACCCTCAGCTCACCAATGGTCCTGGTCACTGTAACCAGTGACTGTCAGCACAACATCCTCTCTATCCCCCAACCAGAATCAGGGGCCCCTAAAACATCCCTCACTTCTTTTCTGGTTCAAAGTGGTGTCCCTACCAGAACCTCACCCTGGGAGGCAGCTCCTCAGAGTGAGTATGTGCTGAGTACCCCAAGGGGCAGAGTGCCAGCCTGGGGCAGAGCTGGGCCACCAGCAGCTGGTGCTCAGGGGAGAAGAGTCGAGTCATCACTCCACATGGTCACCATCTGCTGGCACACTTGGGCCTGCTGAACCTGTCAGCCCAGGCTCAGCCCCACCTCAGCCACAAAGCACTTACTAATCACTTGAAAGCTGTAATTGTCTGCTGATCTGAGGAAGGGAAGAGCAGCCTTGGGAACTGGCCTCTCTCCCAAACTTTATTCAGGGAGCTAGGAAGGGAAGAGGAACCAGTAACTCAAGTTCAATGCAGGCTGTCGCAGACAATATTCAACAGATATCAACTGTGATGGCTTCCTCTCTACCCCAAAACTAGTACATACAAACCACAGGGCTTAAGCCCTTGCTTGAGTTAAAAGGGCATCTGGCAACTCTGAGGACTGGAAAGAAGACATGATGGGGAGACCTGCGAGACGGGGCCACACGTAGGCATCACCCTATGGCCAGCTCCCTCTGTGAGGTTGTCAGCCCCAAGAAACCACATCGGCCTCACTCATCAACCTCAAAATGGGACTCAAGTCTGGGAATTGTATACAGATAACAAGTCCAATACTTTGGCCACCTCATGCAAAGAGCTGACTCATTGGAAAAGACCCTGATGCTGGGAGGAATTGAGGGCAGGAGGAGAAGGGGACGACAGGGATGAGATGGCTAGATGGCATCACCGACTCGATGGACATGAGTTTGGGTAAATTCTGGGAGTTGGTGATGGACAGGGAGGCCTGGCATGCTGCAGTTCATGGGGTCGCAAAGAGTAGACATGACTGAGCGACTGAACTGAACTGAACAAGCGCTATGATATTATCATGAGATAAAGATTTTACAGCACCAACCAAAAAACACAGACTGGCTGGGTAGATGAAAAATGCATGTGCTCCAGTTACCACATCACTCTGCTCGACCCCCCCAAATTGTATGTAATTATGTCATATTGTTAGGTTAATCATGCTCCCATTATGGCTTGCAATTGTAATTATCTTTTATTTTTTGTCTGGCGATTGATTGTGAAAACTGATAAACACCTTTTACTACTGTGATTATGTAACTATTAACAACATTGAATCATGACTGGTCAACATAAAAAAACAGAACTCTATATTATCAAAACTATGACTTAACAGAAAAACCTGTAATCACTTTTTAAAATCCAGATGCATATCAGAGTTATCTTGAAAATTTTTGAAAAATACAAATGCCCACGTATTGCTTTTTTTTTCTTCCAGAGCTCCAGATACGTCTCTAATGAGCAGCCATGTTTAAAAACAACTCAACTATATGAGGTTCTTTTACTTTTATCTAGTTTTTCATTTTTTCTATTTCATATTCAGTGCTATTTCATTTAGCTTATGTTTTTCAATTTCTCCATCTCTTTTTTTTTAATGTTCTATCTCAATATGTAGTAGAAAAACTCTTGCATACATATATATAAGTAATATGTATATGTATTTTAGAAAACTTATGAATTTTTGCCCAACTAAAAAACATATGACATTTTGATTCTACTTGTCTTAGTATGAATAGAATGCTAGATTCCTAATTTAAAAAAATAGGTATGCCAACAAGCAACAAAGGTTTACTGTATAGCACAGGGAACTAACAGTCAATATCTTTTAAAAATCTATAATGGAAAATAATTTCAAAATAATATATATGTATAACTGAATCACCTTGCAGTGCATCTGAAACACTGTAAGTCAACTATACTTCAATAAAATACATGTATTAAGAAAAAAATATATATCAGTATGCACCCAAACACATGGAATATGATCTCTTAAATAAGGTCTGTATCAGAGAGGGTATACAAAACAAACAACAGGAAACCAAGTAAACAAAAAGTAGAAACATTTCATATCAGAACTTGGGGATCACTGCCAAAGCATTACTGTGCTGGGGGAGGGATTATACTATAAATACATATTAATGATAAAAACAGAAACTGAACAGAGATGAGGCAAAAGTCTCACAAAGAGGAAGTGACATAACAAAAACCCCAAACAAAAGGAAAAAAGCTACTAGGCTAGTGTATTTTCTCAATCTGATGATGACTATATTCATATGCAAAAGCACAAACCCCTAAACCAAGGAGCTGCAAGGCATCATCACCACCATCAGCACCACAACACCCCCACCGGCTCCCCCACCCCCCAGGACTTTGCACTGTGGTAGGGCTGCAAATCAGAACTTCTCTGTCCACTCACAGCACAAGACAGGATGTGGGGAGGGAAGGGTGGCTCAACAGCACCCTGTAACTCACAAATTCTTCCTTCAAAAGCCGGGGGTGAGGGAGTGTCCCAGGTCGCCTGGGCTGACTATGCACACAGAAACCTGGAAGAGATCTCAGCAAACAGAAGTCAAGAGTTCACCTGGAGAAGCATTCACTTGCCCCAGGAACACAAAACCAAAGGCATTAACTTAACTCAACTTAAAAATATTGATTTGGTATCTACCTGCATAGTAAGTAAACAATACAGTATGTCAGAAAGTGAACTATCAACATTTCTGCTGCAAACTAATGTTAAGAAAGAGCACCTACAGCTACAGTAAATTTACCTAAACAGATTTAAAATGAGAGCCAACTAAACAAAGAACAGAATGCATTAATAAAAAATGGACAAGCACTGGAGTCAGTCCGCTTAAAAGGACAAGGCAAGATAACCTTAACTTCTTACCACACTTCAGAGACTGGAAGAAAGAGAAGAAAGGATTAATTCTATATTGTCTGTAGGTGATGATTTTATCCAGGGGACTTACCTGGCGGACACTGCCTTTCAATGCAGGAGGTGCAGGTGTGATCCTTAGTCAGGGAGCTAAAATCCTAACATGCCTTGTGGCCAAAAAACACAAAACAGAGCAATACTGCAACCACTTAAAGACTTTAACCTTGACTAATTTAACCAGAAACCCAAGACTTATTCAAAGAAAATAATAAATAAGCTAATGAAAAGGGCTGAACCCAAGTAGGAGGGTGCCTGAGCTGTCACTTGTAGCTCACGTTAGGGACTGCACAGCTATCAAGCTAAAGGAACCTGCCCCAAATCCTCTGGGATTACGTGAGAGCAATACTGCAGTTTATCCAGATGATTTAGCAAGCAAAGAGATTCTCCCCTTTGCTTCCACTGAAAAAACCTTAAGATATAGTTTTCATGCCATAACATTCACCCATTTAACGTACAGTTCCATTCAGTAGTTTTTAATAGATTCACAAGATTGAGCAACCATTATCATCATCTAATTTCACATTTTCATAACCCACACTTTCATTCCCCATTAGTACTCATTCCCCAGCTCCCTTTCTCCAGACCCTAAAAACCACCAGTGTACTTTCTATCTCTGTGGCTTTGTCTACTCAGGATATTTCATCTAAAAGGAACCACACAGTGTTATCTTCTGTGACTTGCTTCTCTCACTGATCATAATGCTTCCAGGGTCCATCCATGTTACAGTGTGCACTAGCACTTCACTTCTTTTTGCTGCCAAATACTATCCCATTGTATGCATGGACCACATGTGTTTATCCATTCATCAGCTGATGGACATTCGGGTTGTTCCCCCTTTTGGGTTGTCATGAATAACACTACTATGAACACGTACGTACAAGTTGGGTGGACACATATTTTCAATTCCCTGGGTATGTATGTAAGAGGGAACCAATGGTACATATATATGATAACTTTATGTTTGACACCAAGAAACTGCCAAATCATTTGCCAAAGCAGCATATCATTTTCCATTCAAGTGTGGGTTTTGATTTCTCCACATCCTTGTCAATACTTGTTATCGCTGGTCTTTCAACTTTAGCCATCATAGTAGGTATAAGGTCTCCTACTATTTAAAATAATTTAGTATTAGCAACAATAGCTACCACTCTTAAAATTCTCCTTAAATCGATTATTTCACTTATTGCCTAGCTCAGAGTTCTCAGGAGAATTCTGGTTCCCAGTCGACGAAGGAAGAAACCGAGTGCAAGAGGCCAAAGCCCTGTCAAGGCCTCATCTATCCTGGGTAGAGGCACGGGGCCAGCCTGGGCCAGCCCTCTCACGCTAGCTCCTTCTATGAAACCAGAGGTAGACCTACTGCTGAAGGGCAGGAGGATCCACATCCACACTGCATCACGAACTCTGCCACGTCAGGAGGAAAGAAGCAGACACCCCACAGAAAAACTGGCAAAGATCCTGAATAGGCTCCTCACAAAAAAAGGGTCAACACAGGAGAGGTCCACTGGTAAAGGAAAGCTAGCACCAGGTTGGCAACTAGCACACACAGAGCAGAAAGGCTGGATTTCAACGTGGACACCACCAGTGCCCACCCTGGGTCCCATGTGCGGAGGGCTCAGAATCTATCCCCAAAGCTGCGAAAGCAAGCATGGTGTGTCCACATGCACCCTATCAGCAATGAGCGCTGTCAATCTGCAAATCCATGTCTCTAGATACAAAATTCAGAGTGAACACACAAAACCCAAAGTCTGTGCGACTGCCTATGATAAGTTGAAAATGCGCATGATCAACTCACGGGGCAGAGTCTGAACAATTACCTCTGGACAAGCATCAGAGAACAGTCCCTGGGACGCTGACAACATGCTCTTTACTCCATCTGTGGAGCTTCATGGGGACATCGAGCTGTATAAATATGATCTGTGTAGTTTCTGTGTTTTAATAAAACTAATTTTAATTTTAAAAGAATACTGTATGACCATTATCAAAACTACGATAAACAGAGTTTACTGGGTTGGCCAAAAGGTTCCGTCAGTTCCTTAACATTTTATGGAAAAACTCAAATGAATCTTTTGGCCAACCCAACAGAACCAAACCACTGAAAAGGAAGCAGAATCTGAGATGTTATCTAAATGTACAATGCTAGAGGTGAGATGCTCAGTACCTTAGCTACCCCCACTCTTGGTGAAGAGAAATTACCAGAAGCAGGGTGCAAATGTGCCCGAGGATGGTGTGGACATGCACTTAAAAGTCTGTATTTTAAAAAATAATAATAAAATAAATAAATAAAAGTCTGCGTTTTACTGCACCTGATTACAGTTATAAGATTAACAACTGGTGCTCAGTTGCTCAGTTGTGTCCGACTCTTTGTGACCCCGGGACTATAGCCTGCCAGGCTCCTCTGTCCATGGATCTTCCAGGCAAGAATCGTGCAGTGGGTTTCCATTTCCTCTCCAGGGGATCTTCCTGACCCAGGGATTAGACCCATGGTACCTGCACTGGCAGGCAGATTCCTTATCAACTGTGCCACCTGGGAAGCTCCCTACAATACTCGAACCAAATATACCCCAGATCTGAATATACCCCAGGGAGATCAATTACCCTTTTCGAATAAAACAGAAGTTATCAGAAACACAATGAGAGATCAACTTTCCATAACTGCACTTCAGCAAAAACCTGATATCAGAATGTAAGGTCCAGCCAGAAAATGGAACGAAAAAAATGGACTGCAGGCTCACTCTGGGCCATATGCTTCCTATCATGCCATACAGGCACACAGTCTTGTTGGTAACTAGAGAGAAACAAGTTACAACAGCTACAAAGTACAGGTTGGACCAGGAATGAGGTAGGGAGAGAGGGGGCATAAAAAGGGCTAGAGATGGCAATCAATAAGGATACATCCAGGACAGATGTCCTGGAGAAAGATGCTGAGGCTCACATAGCACTCGGAAACAGTGGCTCCAAGGCCCATTTTCTTGGGCTCTGCTTTCCAGCTTTGATGGGGGCCCAGTGAAGAGACAAAACAGTTGGGAGAGGCCCAAGAGGGTTACCAGTAACATGAGGCCTGTGCACTTCACAGTCTGGACCAACATGAGCCCATCCATTAGCTTCTCTCACAGGAGGGATCTTCTTTCCCAGGTGAGAAACTGAACTCTGGGAAAAAGCAACTCCACATGACTTCCCAGAACTGCCACAGAAGGCAGGAAAGAAGTGTAACAGGTTGGAAGGCAGAACCAGTATGGGACCCACAACTCTGTTTTCCGTTGCCCACACCTAAGAATCACACCAGGAGCCAGAACTGTCCCTTCCCAGGTGCAGGCCCACCTGCCTGCCAGTCATTCCTGTGGTCTCAGGCCTAGAATCTGAAATGTTTCGGCTTACTGGGGCAGTGCTTATTAATTCCCAGATCTGGCTGAGACTGGTTATGCTGGTTCCTGCTCCTACTTCACGTGATTTACGGAGATTATCTCCCTCCTGGCAGAGCCTGGCTACCCTCACGCATTAGGGTGACGTGCAGAAGGGGCAGAGGCTCCAGAGGAGCTGGCCTTTTAGCCAGGGGACCAGGGTGGCCATCTGTGCGTATCTGTCCCGGACNGGTTATGCTGGTTCCTGCTCCTACTTCACGTGATTTACGGAGATTATCTCCCTCCTGGCAGAGCCTGGCTACCCTCACGCATTAGGGTGACGTGCAGAAGGGGCAGAGGCTCCAGAGGAGCTGGCCTTTTAGCCAGGGGACCAGGGTGGCCATCTGTGCGTATCTGTCCCGGACAAAGGGAGATGAGTTCTGTTCATGGGTATCACCGAGGAACCTGAGAATGCAGGTCCACACAGAGCCTGGAACGGGCGACTCTGGCATCCTCCAAGGGGAGGTGTTGGTGACTCAGGCACTACTGCTCAGAGAGGAAAGCAAGCACCAACACTCACAGCTCTGATGCCTCCTCTGGCTCACAGGAGCCAGACAAAAAGGCCACCTGGGTGTAGCCCATCAACATGTAAGTCTAAAACAGAACCTGCAGCAGCAGGCCAGCAGGGCTGTACTGGATGACGTGAGCTGGAAGGTATGTGAGGATGACCCTCAGGCAAGGCAGCCACAGGAGTGCAAACAACTGTGTCTTGTAATAAGTAAATTATGCCTCAATTTTAACATGAGGGCTAATTATAGATAGAATCATCTGGACAGCAGCCAAATTTGTTGCTCCAGAAGCATCTGTCAGAGGTGGACCTGAACAATACCTTCTGCCACTAGAAGAGCAGTTCAGCTTCACCTCACAGTGAATCAGCCAAATTCCAACAGGTGGGTAAGACCTAACTGGTCAGGAGGAGCAACTTCCAGGAAAAGAAATCATGGGTGGAGGGGACACACGCCCAAGCTCCCACACAAGGACAGAACCCTCTGGAAGGCTGGACAGAGCCCTGTGACATCTCTGCTGGGTCCTCATCAAGCCACATTTCAGACCGAGGTGTCACCAGCAGTCAAGGGAGGCTGGACTGAGGCAGGGCACGAACTCAGGGCAATCAGTCCCGGGGACAGTAGGGAACAGGTAGGAAAATAAAAATGCTGGGGCTACCCTTAGACTTGCCACCTTTCCTACAGAAAGCCACCTAGGGCTGGTGCTCTCTCATTTCAGTTCACAGATGCAGAGCTGGGCTGCGGGAAGGCAGGATTCAAACCTCTTGGATACATTAGTACAGGCCAGGGTGGTGGGGGTGAGGTGGCTTCTCATATAGGGAAAGTGGGTGTGGCGAGTGGGAATGCCAGCAGTGGTGCACACAGGGCACCCCATGCCTGGCAACGGAGTCTCTGCCTGCTCAATGGGGTAGAGGCCTAGAGCCGGCAAGCCCAAGCCTGGTAAGTGACTGGTGCTCAATAAATATATGTGGACTGACTGGAGATCAGAGAGGATGTGGGGGCACTGCAGAGGGGTGACAAGCCCACATCAGCAATGGGTGGACAGGGACAGCAGGTCCAGTGAATGGACAGGTAGCAGGGATGCTGGGTGAGGCTTGGTGCTTGCAGGAGCTGGGAAATGGGCCTTGCAGGCATCTCCTCTCCATCTCCCCTCCCCAGCCAGCAGGAGATACAGTCCCAGTGACTTGCACCAGGAATCGCTCTGGGGCTCACCCCTCTCCCTTCGTCTGCCTGTGGCTTATGCACACTTTCCAGGACCAGCCCAGGGCAGCTGGTGGCCCACCACCTGGCCATGGGTAGCAAAGAGGAAGGCTTTCCCACCAGCACAGAAACACAGCCAAGGGCATTCCTGGGCCCTGACTGTGTACCAAGGTAGAGAGATGCAATTAAATTCTGTAACCACAAAAGTGCAGAATGACAGTCCACCCAAGTGACCAGGGAAAGTTCAGATCCCTAACATAAGCTGCAGTGACACGATGGGTTTCTTAAACTCATCTTCCCACTGGGATCCTTCCAGAAGTATGAAAACTTCTGATGCCATGTCCCACCCTGTTTTGATCCTTCAACTGTTTTGATCCTCCTGGGTGTGGCCAATGCTTTGGAATTTCTGAACATTCCCAGGTGACCCTGGCATGCAGGAAATTCAATACACCACACCAGCTCCACATGAGCCTCCACTGGAACCAAGTCAGCTGAGAAACCAGAAACAGACCCATTCCCTACACAGGCCCTCACAGATCCGCAAACCTGCACAAAAGGATCCCATGTGCACTTCATGAAGGACCTCAGCTCATCTCCCTCCTACCTGCTCTTACCTTCCACTCAAGAAGGACCTATCCCAGACCCACTCCCTCTTCCCTGGCTCACAGGTTTCCTAAACAGACAGGTGGTGGCAGGCATGGCCCCAGGCCCCTAAGCATTTTGGGAGGCAGCCTGGGAAGGCCTGGCTACCACCCAAAAGAGACAGAGATGGACGTAAATCTCATTTGATCTTCACAAAGTCATGCAAAGTATAAATTTAACACTCCTATCTCACAGGTGAGCAAACCACGGTTATGCTAAGTCAGATGATTCCCCCGAGTGGCACCACAGGGCTTCTCACTCCAAAAACCACTTTACTTCTTTGCAGCAAAGTAGTTCCCAGAGCTGGGGTGTCCAGGGAAAGGCAAGATATGCTGGAGAAGGGGTGGCGTGAGGGTGGAGCTGGGTTCCAAACTGGCCCAACAGCCTCATCTGGCAGGAAGGCAGGGAGGCACCTGGGAAGGCTGCACAAATCTCCCTGCAGGAGAGGGTGGGGGCCTCCTGGAGATGGGGGCTCCACCTGAGAACTGCAGTGAAACGATGCTGCAAGCACACCTGTATACACCCTGTCCAGCAGACAATCCTCATCCATCAGATCAGCATGCCAAGGCCCACCCTTGTCCTAGATCCCCTCCAAAGGGCTAGGAGGGGCACATGTGTGACAGCTGTTCTCCACTAGCCTGCCCTTCCCACTGTGTGACTTCTGGTCTCAGTTTCTCATCAGAGCATCTGCACACTGGCTGTAGGGATCAGAAGAACTGGTTTCAAGGATTGGTGCCCATATAGGGAACACCCCCACTCCCCATATCCGTCCCACCGGCCCACATCCATCCCATCACCAACCACAAACCCCAGCTGCCCTGGGCAGTGTCCAAACGCTAAGCTGCTTTTAGAAAACTGAGAATCCACTCCTGGGCAGGAGGGATTTAGCCAGAATTGGGTGTCATTTAGAGAAGATTACACCCTAATTGCCCCAATGTCAGCAGACAGGCTTCTGGCCAGCTGAGCCCTGTAGTTGGTGGCAATCCCTATAGACCCTAGTTCATCTGCCAATCCTGGGTGCTGGGACAAGCTCTTGTCTTCCACGGCAGCTGGCTGCCAGATACAAACCTCTATTGAATGGCCTGCAGTTGGGGGGAGCTGTCCAGCTGCCATCTGTCCCAAGCCTCAGAAGACACTCAGCAGGCAGCACAGCCAGGACTATACTGGGCTGAAAACACCAGGAGAGTTAACTGGGGTTTCTTACCTCCTCTCTAATCTCAACATGTCTTCATGTTATTAGCGCCACTTAGGAAGGGACATCCAACAAGGCTCAGTCAGCAAGTAGCCAGAGACCCTGTAATTCAAGTCATGTTCCTGCCAAGAACCCAGAGGTATGCAGCTCTGGGGACGAGAGTGGAGCCTATGGAACCGTGCGCATGGCTGTAACGATGATTCGATGCTCACATCTGCCCTGGAAGATAGATGGGCCTGTTAGTAGCTACAGCAAGGTAAGATGAAAAGTCTTGGCCAAGTGTCCCCCATGTCCAGCATTCCATCCCAATCACCCTTGCAGGGTAAACCTCGGATACTCTGACGGCCAATTCCACTGACTGACACACCCTGAGGAACCGAGGATGCTGACTGCTCATGAAAAGAGGTGAGAACCTGAGGCTCAGAGTGGGCAGCTGAGACCCTATACTGAAGTCAGGTATCTTTTCCCTCAGCCTTGCCCCTCCACCCTCCACATACCAAGGTCACCCAAAGAGTGAGGCTGCAAAGATCCTTCCTGTGCTGTGACACACACACACACGTGAACACATGCACACACATGCACACATAGTTCATCATAGTTCAGGCACGAGAGCCCACTGCCTAACACAAGTGACTCATCCGGACACCATCCAGTAGATTACCTGCGGCCATTTCTCAGCCCAATCACAACAGCACCAACATTGTTTCAGGTTGCAGCAGACACTGTGCAAACCGCAGCCAAAGAAAATGCCATGTCAGGCCCTGACCCTCTGCCTGATGCCTGTGGCCCAGGCATGCTCCCTTCTCCAAAGCCTCACCGCCTTCTGTAGGTCCTGAAAACAGAGATGTGATCCAGACTTCAACCAACACAGGCACAAAGGGCCATTCCACAGTGGCGGTGAGACTGATGCTGAGAGAACAGGAGGGAAACGAGGTGTGCTTGGCAGTGAGAGTCTGCAGGAGATGTGGACTTGGCAGCCTGGCATGTGGAGCACCACCCACACCAACCATAAACCTATCAAGGGTCCTGAAATCCTGTCCTAAAGATGGTGAAGAGGGTGAGCAGGCATGGGGAAAGGCTGACATCTTGAGGGTGGAGTTTGGCCCTAGCACCACAGGAAAGGCCAGATCTAGAGGCCTGGTAGGCTGGAAAGGGGCTTACATAGGTGGTGAGCACCTGAGATAACAGAGAAGGCATCTGAAGCCCAGAAAAGAACACGCCTGTCACACTTTTGGTGGGACCTGGCAGGCAGCTTCTGCCTGTGGGGCAAGCAGCTAGTAAATGCCCAAGTGGGACTCAATCCCAGGTCTGAGAATGGCTGAGTCCACACCTCTCCCCTAACTCCTGAGTCAAATGCATAAGGCTAGTAGGTTAAGCAACTCTCCAGGTGGATTCTCAGGGGTAAAGACAACCCTAATTGAGCTGCTCAAACAGAAGTTCCCATGGATCATCTTAAAAAGACACAGAGAAGTCTCACTTCTCATCTTCTATCAAAAATCTAACCAACTGTACTAGTGATTTTTGTTTTTAACAATTTGCACTCTATTGCTTTTCCTCAAGATTAAAAAAAAAAGACGACTATCAATTGATGATGACCAGGACCAACCCTGCCAACGCAGGGCTGAAGACCCAGGCCAGCAGACACCATTCACTTGTGCTGAGCCACAGAACAAAAAACACAGGCCTTAAGGGGAAGATTCACCACTAACACATAAAAAGGACACAAACCTAATAAAATCAGTAACATGCAATCAAGAGAGTAGAGTATTGGGAAAAGGATAATTGCACAGATCAATAGAACAGAACAGAACTCTCATGAGTAGACCTACACACATGATAAGCAACTGATCTTTGACAAAGGAGCAAAAGCAACTTCATAAAGAAAGTACAGTCTCATCAACAAATGGTGTTGGAACTTGTACATCCATGTGCAAAAAAAAAAAAAAAGAATCCTGGACACAGACTATATACTTCTCACAAAAACCAACCTGAAATGAACCAGAGATCTAAGATCTAAATATAAATGGCAAAATTTATCAAACCTCTAGAGAGAAACATAGGAAAAGATCTACATGACCTTAGGCTTGGTGATGACAATCTTAATATGAAAGCAAAATGGCACTAAAATTAAAACCTGCTCTATGAAAGACACTGTTAAGGGAATGAAAAGCCAAATCACTAGGTGACAAATGTGAAAAGTAGGACTTGTATCCAAAATAGATAAAGAATTCTTAAAATCTATAATAAGAAAACAAATATTTCAATTTTAAAATGAGCAAAAGATCAGAACAGACACCTCAACAAAGAAGATATACAAACAGCAAGCAAACACATGAAAACATGTTCCACAACATATTTTAGCAGAGAAGTGCAAATGAGAACTAGGAGATGCCCCTATACACCTACTCTAGTAGATAAAAGCCAAAATACTGGCAATGCCAAATGCAGGTGAGGAAACAGAACAATAGGAACTCTCATTCATTGCAGGCAGGAATGCACACTCATGCAACATTTGCAAGGTGATTTCTTACAAAATTAAACATACTCTTAGCCTATGATCCAAAAAGTTGCATACTCTTTGGTGTTCACCTAAGAGTTGATAATTTATGTCCACACAAAACCTCCACATGGACGCTTTATAACAGCTTTCTCAGGAAACACCCCCAATTGGAAGTAACCAATATGCCCAGTTTGAATGGATAAACAAACTATGGTACATCTAAACAATTCTGTGATTTTTTTAAATAAAAATAGCTATCAGGCCATGAAAACACATGGATCAATCTTAAACGTATGTCACTAAGTGAAAGAAGCCAATGTGAAAAGGCTACATACTGTATGATTTCAATTATATGACACTCTAGAAAAAGGAAAAAAAACTACAGAAAAAGTAAAGGATCAATGGTTGCCATGGGTTCTCTTTGGGGAGTGGAGCAGTGTTGAATAGGTAAAGTACAGGGATTTTATAATGCAGTACAACAATTCTGTAAAGCAACTATGAATTGAACAGGGAAATCCAAACATTGACCAGATAAAAGACAACATTAAGGAATCACTGTTAATCCTGTGAGGTGTAAAAATTAATCTGTGATTATGTGTTTTGTTTTGTTTTGTTTTAAGTTATCTTCTCAGCACAACACATCAATATATTTACAGAAAAAGTGAGGCACAGAATGGAGACTGCCAAAGCTGGAGGCGCCAAAGTGGGTAGTAAAACATGCAGGCCAATGTCTCTGCTCTGGTTATGCATAAAACGTCCCTAAAGATGGAAACCCTTTAGGAGGGGAACTGCTTTCAAAAAGCAAACCCACAGAACTCAAACCACAACCATTATTTCACATGATACAATAGACTGGAAGTGCACAGCAGCTTCCAAACCCATGGAAATCTTCATTATCTTCATCCAGTTGAATGAAACCTACTTTTCTGCAACTCAGAGTAACCTCAAACCCTGTGTCTCCTTAAAAACAACTGTTACGGATGCCCAAAGCACTTTCTGGTTTTTATAATACCATATGTACCTCACACACACATAAAGGAAGAAAAAGCTGGCAAGCAGAAATACCCAGTAGTCCTCCATACATATTCCGTAATTTCTACAGAGACATGCTCATTTCTACTTTTTGATCTTGATGAAAGTGAAAGAGGATGTATCATGTGAAACTGATGCTTTCGAGTGAAAAAGCTGGCTTAAAACTCAACATTCAAAACACTAAGAACACAGCATCTAGTCCCATCACTTCATGGCAAATAGATGGGGAGAAAATCGAAACAGTGACAGACTTTATTTTCTTGGGCTCCAAAATCACTGCAGACAGTGACTGCAGCCATGAAATTAGAAGACCCTTGCTCCTTAGAAGAAAAGCTATGACAAACCTAGACAGCATATTAAAAAGCAGAGACTTCACTTTGCCAACAAAGGTCCATCTAGNAAACAGTGACAGACTTTATTTTCTTGGGCTCCAAAATCACTGCAGACAGTGACTGCAGCCATGAAATTAGAAGACCCTTGCTCCTTAGAAGAAAAGCTATGACAAACCTAGACAGCATATTAAAAAGCAGAGACTTCACTTTGCCAACAAAGGTCCATCTAGTCAAAGCTATGGTTTTTCCAGTACTCATGTACAAATGTGAGAGTTGGACCATAAAGACGGCTGAGCATTGAAGAACTGATGCTTTCAAATTATGGTGCTGGAGAAGACTCTTTATAGTCTCATGGACAACAAGGAGATCAAACCAGTCAATCTTAAAGGAAATGAAGCCTGAATATCCATTGGAAGGAGGAATGCTGAAGTTGAAGCTCCAATATTTTGGCCACCTAATGGGAAGAGCCAACTCACTGGAAAAGAGCTTGATGCTGGTTAAAGTTGAAGGCAGGAAGAGAAGGGGGTAACAGAAGTTGAGATGGTTGGATGGCATCACCAACTTAATAGACATGAGTTTGAGCAAACTCCAGGAGACAGCAAAGGATAGGAAAGCCTGGTGCGCTACAGTCCATGGTGTCGCAAAGAGTCAGTCACAACTGAGGGACTGAACAGCAAAAGTAAATGAATAATTTTTTGAGTGAACTCTGGGAGTTCATGATGGAGAGGGAGGCCTGGCATGCTATGATTCATGGGGTCGCAAAGAGTGGGACACGACTGAGCGACTGAATAGAATTGCTAAAGAAGAAAGCAGTCTTCTCAATGCCATCAACTACCTGACGCTGGACTGTCCGTTCAGCCACAAGTCCCTGACACCCACCCTGCTCCTACAGCCCCATCTGTCAACCCACCTCCCTGGGCAGAACAGAGCCAGAACCAAAAGGTTTGATGCCAGGACAGCAGCTAGAAGGTCACACTGGGCACTTCTGGCTCTGGGGAACAGCTCAAGGGGCCACACTCCAAACAGCAGACAGTATGGGGCCTGAGGCCCAGGAGGGTCTCTAGCCTCTGCCCACTAGCCACTTTCACTTCGCTCAGAAACGAAATCTTTCTTTACCTTCAATGTATGTACTGGCCCTTTATCCAGTGCAAAAATGTGGAGAAGCGGGTCTGACTGAGGAGTGGCTGCCCAAGGCTGACAAGGGTAAACTGAGCTCCCACTTCACAGGAAGGGGTTGGGCTCCCTGAGCAAGGAAGGCCCAGAGGGAGTCTGTGTCTGCCTTGCCACAGCTCTCTCTGAGGCAGCTGCTCAAACGAAAGGAGCCTCAGCCACTACCTGCCTAAGTGCCCCCGGGACACTGGCCTGAGGGCAGAGCCATTCCTTCGGGGCCACACAGCTCCTGAGGGCCCAGGCAGGGTCCAGTCGGCCCCTTGGAGCCAGAGCGTGGAAACCACAGCCCTTGACAGAACATGTAGTGCCTCCTCGCCTGCCCAGGCAGAGCCACTCTCAGGCCTGGCCTCCCTCCCGCACCAGCTATAGAAAAGCAGCTCCTTCAAAGTGTGTCCATCCACCTGCCCAGAGCCATGCCCCTGAAACACTGTGGTACACAGCTGCTCACCCGCCATGGCCTGAAGGAAAACAGAATGCCAGGTGACATGGGAGTCTCAGGAGTTTTCAAAAGTGGAAGAGCCCTCAAGATTGCTTCACAATGCCACACCAGATACAAGGTCTACAGGCAGGCAAGTGGGGAGTGCCCAGCAATGTGGACACAATGGGCCACGTGGTCACTGCCTTCGGATGCTGGAAGCTGCCCCTCCCGACTATCAGATCCCTGGGAGCAGGGCCACCTCAGCACCTCCAGGGCTTCCTGGAACTTAACTTCCATCTCAAGTCAGGCTTCTTCATGCTAACAGCAGACTACCACACAGCTGGCCCTGAGAGACCCATAGGACTCCCAGAGCCTCCCAGTCCCCAATGGCTCTCTGCTCCCAAGTTTGAGAGTGGAATCAGATAAGTGGGATCCTCACAGGGTTTGGCCCAAATCAGGACTTTTCCTGTCCCAAGACAAACACTTGAAGAGGCCGAGCCTTGCACAGAGGATTCCCATTACCTTCCCTCTTCTGCAGCTATCTACTCTCTTGGCGACAGGTTGCCTGGGCTCACAGTCTTGAGTCAAAGTCAACTTCTTGGTGCCTTGGTTTCCACAGCAGTGCAACAGACGTAACAGGGTAGTGACCCAAAAGTCAGAATGAGGACTGCAGGAGTTGGTGGGGCACAGGGAGGCCAGAGCCACTCATCAATAGGGGTGAAGCCTGGGCAGCAGCCCTCACATCACCCTCCTCTGGAGCCAGCTCATGACTGGAACTTCTACAGACCTGGACAGGGACCTGATGCCCAAGGACCACTTCCAACTTGGTCTGAGCTACTGGACCTTCCTCAGACACTCACACCCGTCCCTACCTCGGTTTCCCCGTCCTCTGAGAGAGGAAATTACGGTACGAGAGAGGTGGGAAGGAGAAAGCAAAGAGGACAGAGCAGCTGCTCTCACCAGCTCTGCCACAGCTCCTCACGCGGCTGCTGGGCCTACGGGATGAGAGGGACACCCAGGTGGGCGCACCTGGGAGCTGGGCTCAGCCAAGTCCGGAGGAGGCTTTGAAAAGCATCCCGGCCTTGAAGGGCAGGCAGGACTTCCAAGATCCAAGACTGGGAAGAGGCAGGGCTAGTGAGGGCCATGAAGGCAATCAGGAAGCAGGGCAGCAGTGCAGGCTGAGCCGGGCCAGCGGCTCAGGCTGCCCTCTAGGAGACGCAGTGGGGCCACTCCAGACTGCGCAAGGAGTAGAGATAAGGTAATGACACGGAGAGCAGGAAGGGTATCCAGGCTTGGGTGAGGCAGAGGGAAGGAAGAAGCTGAAGATGCCAGCCAGCACGCACTTACTGTGTGTGCTTACTGAGTAAGCACTTACTGTGTGACAGGCACCAGTCCCAGCCTGTGACAGGTTGCAGCTCACCAAATTCCACCCCTGGGTTCCCTGGGATGTATGTATACTGCACAGCCAAGATCCTGAGGTAGCACAGAAGCCAGGGAGGACATCCAGACCTTGACTTCCTGCCCTCTCTGGAAGCCGAATAAGGATGGGGCTGTGACTGCACTAGGACCCCCACCACTGGCCCTCACATTCCAAAGAGTTACGCACTCCAGGTACCTGACTGAGCCCTGCAGGCAGCAACTGTCAGCCCAGCACCCCTGCCCTCCTCAAACTGCAGCTGAGGACACAGAGCAAGATGTTCCATGGCCAATAAGGACAGGAAACACCACATGGCTGACCAAAATTTATCTGATTCTCTTCCTCTCCATGGTGGGGAAGGGACACAGCAGAACTTGGGACAGACAGGGCCCTTACTAAGCCAGGCTCAATCACTAGCAAAATGGGCCATTAGTACCCCTCCTCCCTAATACCATGGTGTCAGCAGGACATAGACACACACACACTTAGCAAGCGAGAAAGGCTGCAGGGCCGCCACCACTGCCCTGCACAGGACACTCTTCAGGTCTGGTCTCAAACCCAGTCACCTGCGACAGGCCAGTCAGCTTTCCTCCCTCAAGACAATATTCTACAAATGCTAAACAGGAATACAGGCACCTCTGTGGCACAACTTGTTAGTAACTGAACCCACTTTAGTTAAAGAAATAAAGCTTTAAAAAGAATGAAGGTGGCTCATCTCTCTACAGGAGAAACAAATTTTAAAAAGCTCCAATAAATACTCTCTCCTTAAATCTTGATTTTTTTTCAAATAATTTTTATTTATTTAGCTGCACTGGGTCTTTTTGAAGCAGCATTTGGGATCTAGTTCCCTGATCAGGGCTCGAACCTACACCCTCTACATTGAGAGAGGAGTCTTAGCCACTGCACCACCAAGGAAGTCCCTAAATTTTTATTTTTTAAAATAAGAGTTAATACTTTGAAGTATAACAATACAAAGGTTTAGTGAGGCTGACTGAGTAAACTGATGTGAGCTTTCTGGCAATATCTACTAAGGCTCTGATGCACCTTCCTCTAGCTTCTGCTGAGACTTTCATCTGAATAGACTCTGAGGGGAGGGGCTGGGGAAGGCCAGGCTCCCTTCTGAAGTCTAAAGAAGATGAACCTAAGATGCTCCCACTTCATTTTCTCAAGGCCTCTAAGCCTCCCTCCATCATTCCCCTGCCCCATATAGTAAGATGAAGCTTTTGCCAGAGGGATCACATATCACCCCTCTAGTAGATTTTGTGCCAGATAAGGCTGGCTTGGAGGAGGTACCAATATCTGCTGACATATACAAGACCTCAAGTTGAAGGAGCTACACAACCAACCTCCTTGGGCACCCTTATCTGTCTTCTACAGGTACCAACAGGGCACTTGTTCCACGAAGCACAGATTTAAGTACCTTCATGCATTAACTCCCTTCACTATCAAAAGGGGACCTGACTGGTATCCCGAGTGAGGCATGGAGGCTCAAAACACTCCAGGGACCTGCCTGAGGCCACCGGGAGCAGGCTGCTGCGAGGTGGGCAGCTGGAGAAGCAGCAAATGTGGTGGATCCTGAGACCAAGGGCCAAGAGCCCACCTGGACAAGAGAAGAATCAAGTAGGGAAAGAGAAGACTATTTCAGACACTGACAGGCTAAATATCTGACGCTTTCTCTAGCCTTTTAAAATTTATCTCAGATGAACCCTTTCTGGGTGAGATAGTGTGGTGGAAGAAGGTTCACGCTCACAGCTCCATCACCAGTAAGGGGCAAGACCTGGGTCCAAACCTGAGTGTCCACCCAGAAAGCAACTTCTCCCTCCCCACCCCTACAACAAGGCTGGAGAGTCAAGAAGGGTTGAGATAGGAAATAGTGTTTAAAATCATCTAAGAGAACTACTTCAGGGAAGGACTGCCCAGTTTCACCACTGCAAGATATCTTGGTAGCCAAGTGGTCCAACCTGTTCATCACAGAGTAAAAATATCACAAGAGACACAAGGCTGCACCTATGACAAAAATCCACAGACGTGTCCCTCAACTTTGGGAAAGGGCCGGGATGGGCAACTAGGACAGGAAGTGGACAGAACACTGTACCCATGAGAAGTAACCAGCGGGGTGGTCAGAGAGCCGAGCATGGGGAGGCCTGTGGGATACCCCAGCCAGCTGTGATGACCACATGCAAGGCAAGTCCCCAACTTGACCCTTTCCTGATGTCCCGGCGCTCACATAAGACACTGAAACCGCTGAAGGCAGCTGCGCCCAGAGACAGGAGATGATGTACATAGAAATGATGGAGACACACGCCTGGTGTTTCCCAGCCGGCCACCTGCATCCATCCCACGTCCCCATCCCCCCTACCCGAAAAGTCAAACACCGCAGAGGACACCACCCCCACCGTGCCCGAGACCTGCCATCAAGACCAGAAAGGGTGACCACCAGACTCCATCGCAGCCCTTGACGCGGAGGCCAGGGTTTCTAGAACCCAAATTGCCCACAGCACCTAAGGCCCATCATCCACCGCAGGGCCGCCTCCGGGACGGCCAGCACACTGACGCCGGGTGCCCCGGTGCTGGTCTAGTCGGCACGGAGTCAGCAGTCAGCTGGTGGTCGACCTAACTCGGGGTAAGGGGTCAGTTTGGCCTGGGTCGGCGGCTGCCTCGGGGGTCGCCTTCTTGGCTCGGGTCAAGGGCCGATTCTGGGATCGGCGCAGAGGTCAGCTCGATGGGATGAGGGATCCGGGTCCGGAGTCGGAAACGGCCGGGGGGCGCGGAGGGCGTGGCGCCAGCCGCCCTTGCTCCTTACCTCCTTGAGCTGCTCCATCTCGCCGCGGATGGCCTCGTAGTCCACCTCGAGTTCTTCGAACTGCAGTTTGAGTTGGTGCTTCTCCTCGAGGACTGCCAGCCCGTACTCGGCCGCCTGGATCTTCTCACGCGTGGTCTCGGCCAGCTCGTGCGACAGCCGCTTCACCTCCGCGCGCAGCCACTCCGGCTGCGCCTCCATCACGAGCCGCGCGTACTCTTCTTCCTCGGACGGCGCGGACATGGTGGCCACGGCCCGAGTCGCACCACCCGCTCCGTCGGAGGCTCAGACCAG
>SJYA01001417.1:343415-436504 GCA_006410615.1 Neotragus moschatus
TCAGATGAACCCTTTCTGGGTGAGATAGTGTGGTGGAAGAAGGTTCACGCTCACAGCTCCATCACCAGTAAGGGGCAAGACCTGGGTCCAAACCTGAGTGTCCACCCAGAAAGCAACTTCTCCCTCCCCACCCCTACAACAAGGCTGGAGAGTCAAGAAGGGTTGAGATAGGAAATAGTGTTTAAAATCATCTAAGAGAACTACTTCAGGGAAGGACTGCCCAGTTTCACCACTGCAAGATATCTTGGTAGCCAAGTGGTCCAACCTGTTCATCACAGAGTAAAAATATCACAAGAGACACAAGGCTGCACCTATGACAAAAATCCACAGACGTGTCCCTCAACTTTGGGAAAGGGCCGGGATGGGCAACTAGGACAGGAAGTGGACAGAACACTGTACCCATGAGAAGTAACCAGCGGGGTGGTCAGAGAGCCGAGCATGGGGAGGCCTGTGGGATACCCCAGCCAGCTGTGATGACCACATGCAAGGCAAGTCCCCAACTTGACCCTTTCCTGATGTCCCGGCGCTCACATAAGACACTGAAACCGCTGAAGGCAGCTGCGCCCAGAGACAGGAGATGATGTACATAGAAATGATGGAGACACACGCCTGGTGTTTCCCAGCCGGCCACCTGCATCCATCCCACGTCCCCATCCCCCCTACCCGAAAAGTCAAACACCGCAGAGGACACCACCCCCACCGTGCCCGAGACCTGCCATCAAGACCAGAAAGGGTGACCACCAGACTCCATCGCAGCCCTTGACGCGGAGGCCAGGGTTTCTAGAACCCAAATTGCCCACAGCACCTAAGGCCCATCATCCACCGCAGGGCCGCCTCCGGGACGGCCAGCACACTGACGCCGGGTGCCCCGGTGCTGGTCTAGTCGGCACGGAGTCAGCAGTCAGCTGGTGGTCGACCTAACTCGGGGTAAGGGGTCAGTTTGGCCTGGGTCGGCGGCTGCCTCGGGGGTCGCCTTCTTGGCTCGGGTCAAGGGCCGATTCTGGGATCGGCGCAGAGGTCAGCTCGATGGGATGAGGGATCCGGGTCCGGAGTCGGAAACGGCCGGGGGGCGCGGAGGGCGTGGCGCCAGCCGCCCTTGCTCCTTACCTCCTTGAGCTGCTCCATCTCGCCGCGGATGGCCTCGTAGTCCACCTCGAGTTCTTCGAACTGCAGTTTGAGTTGGTGCTTCTCCTCGAGGACTGCCAGCCCGTACTCGGCCGCCTGGATCTTCTCACGCGTGGTCTCGGCCAGCTCGTGCGACAGCCGCTTCACCTCCGCGCGCAGCCACTCCGGCTGCGCCTCCATCACGAGCCGCGCGTACTCTTCTTCCTCGGACGGCGCGGACATGGTGGCCACGGCCCGAGTCGCACCACCCGCTCCGTCGGAGGCTCAGACCAGACTCCTGTCCGCCACCGCCACCGCCGCCGCCGCCGCCGCCGCCGCCCCGCCCGACGGCAACCCGGCCGCAGCCGCCGCCACCGCCTCCGCCGCCGTCGCCGCCGCGCAGCCGCAGTGAGCCCGCGGTCGCGCGGGGCACTGTGGGGGCCATAGTCCCGCCTGCGGCAACTACAAGGCCGGTCGTGCCCCGCGCCCGTCTTCTCCCGCCCGTGATTGGCCCGGGCCCCCTTCTGGGCGGCCCTTTCCAATTCCGTGGCCTCCGCCGCCGCCGCCGCGCGGAGCATTGTGGGGGTCGTGGTCCAGTCTCCGCGCCGACTACAAGGCCCGTAGTTCCCCACGCCCTCCCGCCCCCGCCGGTGATTGGCCGGCGCGTCGCAGTCGCGGAGCCGGAAACTGTTGTTTTCCGCTGCCAGCCCCTCGGCGAGGGAGGCTGGGGCCGGTGGTTGGGTGGGTCGCTGCAGGAGGTACGCACTCAGCTGTGCAGGGGATGGGTGGAGCTGGCCACCGGTTTGAACCACTAGAGGTGGAGCGTCAGGGGAACCGCGGGCCGGGTGGCTGTGAGGATTGGAAACTGCTGGTTCGGGCCTTATCCAGTGGAAGAAATGGTCAAACCACTAGCAGAAGAGGCACCTTCTATCCAGCTAAATACGAAATGCCGCGTGCGTTGTTTCGTAAGAATTAGGCATCTCCATTCGCTCTACAGTGATCAAATTCAGGACCGTCGACACGGACGCGGCCTCGACACCAGCATAGCGTCTCTGCGCTTGTAGCACGGTTCCAGCCCAGGACCTGGTCCTGGGTCACTCAAACGGCAGTCAGCTGTCTTTACTCTGCTCTTTGTCTTCATGACCTTGACCTTTATAAGGCGTGCAAGCCAGAGATGTACACACGGATACATCTCCCAGGGTTAGAGTAGGTTATGCACTTTGGCTGGAATATCACGAGATGGTGCTAAATTTTCAAAGAATTCTATCAGGAAGCTAGTAAACCCATCGCCCAGATGCTGCTGGGCACTCCTTTGTAATCACTATCCTATGAAAAGACAGTTTACACTTTACATATAGTCCATCACTCCTCAAGCTTTTTTATTTTTTTTTTAAGCTTTTTTAATACTTTGTTGCGGTAGGTTTGATTTATAATGTTTCAGGTGTACAAAATAGTGATTAACAGTTTTTAAAAATTATANTTGCTGTTTGCATCGAATCCGAGTCTCGGTGATCTTTGAGAAAGCGACGGGTCTTAGGAAAAGACCGCAAGGTCTAACAGTCGCACAGAGTCGGACACGACTGAAGCAACTTAGCATGCATGCATGCATTGTAGAAGGAAATGGCAACCCACTCCAATAGTCTTCCCTGGAGAATCCCAGGGACAGAGGAGCCTAGTGAGCTGCCGTCTGTGGGGTCGCACAGGGTTGGACACGACTGAAGCGACTTAGCATGCATGCAAGCATGAATTGTAGAAGGAAATGGCAA
Source organism: Neotragus moschatus (assembly GCA_006410615.1). Taxonomy (NCBI): domain Eukaryota; kingdom Metazoa; phylum Chordata; class Mammalia; order Artiodactyla; family Bovidae; genus Neotragus; species Neotragus moschatus. The sequence continues at coordinate 346,286 of SJYA01001417.1, forward strand.
CCCACTCCAGCAGCAGCAGCATGAACATTGGGATGAATTGTATCTTTTTGAATTAGTGTTTTCACTTTCTTCGGATATAAAACCAGGAGTGGAATTAATGGATCATATACTAGTTCTTTTTATTTTTTGGTTTTTTTGAAGAACCTCCATACTATTTTTCCACAATGGCTACACCAATATACATTCCCACCAATAGTTTACAGGAGTTCCCTTTTCTCTATATACTGACCAACATTTGTTGTTCGTAGTCTTGATGATAGCGACTCTTTGCAACCTGTGGACTGTAGCCTGCCAGGCTTCTCTGTCCATGGGATTCTCCAGGCAAGAATACTGGAGTGGGTTGCCTCCAGGAGATCTTCCTAACCCAGGGATCTAAACCCACATTTTATCTCTGCTATATAGGCAGGTGGGTTCTTTACCACTAGTGCCACCTGGGAAGCCCATGCTTACAGGTATGAGATGATAGCTTATTGTGGTTTTGATTTGCAAATCAAATTATTATTTCTCTAATAAATAACAGTGTTGAGCACCTTTTCATGTGCCTATTAGCCATCTACATGTCTTTCTTGGAAAAATGTCTGTTCAGGTTTCCAGCCCATTTTTTAATCATATTGTTTGGTTTTTTGATATTGACTTATATGAGCTCCTCAAACTTTTAGCTGACTAGTTTTCATTGATATTTTTTGCCTAAAGAAATTAGAGTATTAACCAGACTATTCTATTTCCCTCATTCCTGTTCCACTGACTAACTTTGTACTTTAGAGAAGATATTTCATTCGTTAGTGGTATGAATCTGGATTCTCATTTTACTTAATGAGTTATAATCCATTATTCTCCATATTCACTTAGATGCTCAGATGTGGCAGATCTGGCTAGTGGAAGCTGCTCAGTTGAGTCTGTGTCCTTTCAACATGTCATGATTTTTGAGAATTTTCTTTGGTTATAGCAAAGTTGTTTCAGGTCAGGATCATCTTATACTCTGTGTCCCAGACCTGGAATCAGCCATTGCTCTAAGGAGTCCTTATTCCTTTTACTAGTTTAATGGTTTATTTGAGGAGAATATGTCATAATTTTACTTGTGAAATTAAAAAATTACTTTTACGGCATTCAACCACAGTAGCAGTATGATGCCCAAACAGCCAATCTGTCCTGGTCTTGGGAGTCCCAAGTCCTGAAAAGCCCTAAGGCCTGTGCTCACCATTCAGTCTAAGTGGGAAAGGTGATTGGGAAGAGAAGTGAGGAGGAACAAGCCTTGTTTGACTGAGATTAACATAAGATTAAAGATGGATACCCAGGTGCCTCAGAGGTTAAAGCGTCTGCCTGCAATGCGGCACACTTGGGTTCAGTCCCTGGGTGGGGAAGATCCCCTGGAGAAGGAAATGGCAACCCACTCCAGTACTCTTGCCTGGAGAATCCCATGAAGGGAGGAGCCTGGTAGGCTACAGTCCATGGGGTCACAAAGAGTCGGATGCGACAGAGCGACTTCACTTTCACTTCACTTTGACCCAGGCTGTCCAAACTCCAAACCCCTACCCAACTCCACACCTTCATATGAGGCTGGCCTGAGGGAGGGAGAGAATAAAAGGTGGGAATCTGGTGCAGGCATTGACAACAAAGCTTAGGGTGGCAATAGACGGGGACAGGCAAAGACTCTTACAGGTACTGGGGACAGAGTGCCTCTCCCTGGAACAGTCATGACATCTAACAATATCGGAGGGATAGGCATCAGGAGAAGGTTCCCTGCAGAGGTGACACCCAAGTGGAGACCAGAAAGTGTGCAGGAAGTGGCCAGTCAGGCTGGTGGAACAGGGGATTGGCAAAGATAAGAGAGGTGAGGCCACAGCTTGTTGGGCTTCAACTGGGTCTCCAACATTGCCAGATACTTTACCTCCATTATCTCTTTGAATGCTCCAAACACCCCATAATGTGGGATTTTGCTCCCCTAGTGGCTCAGATGGTAAAGTGTCTGTCTGCAAAGCAGGAGACCTGGGTTCAATCCCTGGGTTAGGAAGATTCCTTGGAGAAGGAAATGACAGCCCACTCCAGTATTCTTGCCTGGAAAATCCCATGAATCGTGGAGCCTGGTAGGCTACCGTCCATGGGGTTGCAAAGAATAGGACACGGTTGAGCAACTTCACTTCACTTACAAATGAGAAACGAAGCTCAGGGTAAAAGCCTCAGTGTCACCTTTGACGATTTGTCGATCTCATTTCCCTGGTGGCTCAGAGGTTAAAGCGTCTGCCTGCAATGCGGGAGACCTGGGTTTGATCCCTGAGTCGGGAAGATTCCCTGGAGAAGGAAATGGCAACCCACTCCAGTATTCTTGCCTGGAGAATCCCAGGGACAGAGGAGACTGGTGGGCTTCCGTCTATGGGATTGCACAGAGTCGGACACGACTCATTTCCCTGGTGGCTCAGAGGTTAAAGCGTCTGCCTGCAATGCGGGAGACCTGGGTTTGATCCCTGAGTCAGGAAGATTCCCTGGAGAAGGAAATGGCAACCCACTCCAGTATTCTTGCCTGGAGAATCCCAGGGACAGAGGAGACTGGTGGGCTTCCGTCTATGGGATTGCACAGAGTCGGACACGACTCATTTCCCTGGTGGCTCAGAGGTTAAAGCGTCTGCCTGCAATGCGGGAGACCTGGGTTTGATCCCTGAGTCAGGAAGATTCCCTGGAGAAGGAAATGGCAACCCACTCCAGTATTCTTGCCTGGAGAATCCCAGGGACAGAGGAGACTGGTGGGCTTCCGTCTATGGGATTGCACAGAGTCGGACACGACTGACACGACTCAGCAGCAGCAAGCAAATGTCAGACCCAGAACTTGGCCTCCTGCCTTCCTGACTGCTCCCTCTCTCAGCTCTAGCATGAATCTCTTGATGAGCTTCTCCGGTTTCTTTAATCTGGCTTCAGGTGATCTCCTCTGGAATGCTAACATCTTCTACTTGTTGGAGGTTTTAGTTCTTCAAAGAACTCAAATATATTGTCCTGTGTATCTGCCTTGAGGTAGAACCAGGAACCTGCTCAAGGAGAAACTTGTTTCTTGGCTGCTCCTCTCTCCTCTCTGTTTCTCCTCCTTTCCCTGGTTAGCAGATGTTCAAATCTGAAGGAAGGTCTATTCCCTGGAAGAAGTGGAGGATTCAAAATGTTCTTTGCCCAGGAGCCCCATGGGGTCAGTAAATCGTGGAACTCGGATTGGGACTTGAACTGATAGTTTTTTAATTGAGATCACTCACAGGACTTAATGAAGTTCAGGTTCCTGACATCTTATCACAGAAAAAATTCAGTGAGAAACAAAGTGACAGATAAGAAGTAGTTTTATTTAGAGAGAAATACACTCCAGAGACAGTGTGGGCGTCTCAGAAGGCAAGAGTGGCACCAGTCAGTTTTTGTAGGGGTGGGTAAATTCATAAGCTAATAAGTGGAAAGAATATTCCAGCTATTTTGGGGAAAGAGTGGATATTTCCAGGTTGTGGGCCTTGACACTTATTTTTAACTTTCTGGTCGGCCTTGACACTTATTTTTAACTTTCTGCTCAGCCTTGGAACTGTCATGGTGCCTTTGTGTGTGTTCTTTAGCTTGCTGATGTATTACAGTTTAGAGATGGAGTCAGTTCAGTTGCTCAATCATGTCCGATTCTGCGACCCTATGGACTGCAGCACGCCAGGCCTCCCTGTCCATCGCCAATTCCCAGAGTTTACTCAAACTCATGTCTGTTGAGTCAGTGATGCCATCCAACCATCTCATCCTCTGTCGTCCCCTTCTGCCTTCAATTTTTCCTAGCATCGGGGTCTTTTCAAACAAGTTAGTTCTTCGTATCAGGTGGCCAAAGTATTGGCGTTTCAGCCTTAACATCAGTCCTTCCAATGAATATTCAGGACTGATTTCCTTTAAGATGGACTGGTTGGATCTCCTTGCAGTCCAAGGGACTCTCAAGAGTCTCCTCCAACACCACAGTTCAAAAGCATCAATTCTTCTGTGCTCAGTTTTCTTTAGAGTCCAACTCTCACATCCATACATGACCACTGGAAGAACCATAGCCTTGACTAGATGGAGCTTTGTTGGCAAGGTAATGTCTCTGCTTTTTAATATGCTGTCTAGGTTGGTCATAAATTTTCTTCCGAGGAGTAAGCGTCTTTTAATTTCATGGCTGCAATCACCATCTGNTTTCTTTAGAGTCCAACTCTCACATCCATACATGACCACTGGAAGAACCATAGCCTTGACTAGATGGAGCTTTGTTGGCAAGGTAATGTCTCTGCTTTTTAATATGCTGTCTAGGTTGGTCATAAATTTTCTTCCGAGGAGTAAGCGTCTTTTAATTTCATGGCTGCAATCACCATCTGCAGTGATCTTGAAGAGAAGGAGTATTTCCTGCCATATCTATAAAGAAAGATGTCCAGCCCGCCGAATGTGAACTTCTAAGCCCTGAAGGCACTCAGGAAGGAGATCAATACTTGTGATCTGGCAGCCATTAGACTGCAGTACTCCCTACAGTAAGCACTGAGAAACTTCGACTGAAGAAATAGCTTCGATGCACTTGACAGGAAAGATTTCAGTGAGCCCAGACTCTTGCCTCTTCCCACACTTAGAAAAGTGCTCAATTTCTTAACTTGAGATATCTGGTTTTCTTTAATTCACAAAATACTTTCCACGTTCAGACTACCTGTCCTTTGTTACAAACTTCTAAATAACCTGACTCCTCCTCTCCTCAACCCCACCTCACCCCTACCTTCTCAGAGCAGTTCTCTCAGGGTAACTTGAGATGCTGTCTCCCAGGCTTGAAGTCCTAAAAATTCCCACCAAATAAAACATGCCTCAGCTTTTAGGTTGTGATTATTTTTAAGTGGACACAATGAATATATAATGAGCCTCAAGGTCTAGTGGAATTCAACTTGTCCACCATCTTGAAACTTTTGGTTCTAATCAGTGTATGTTGTACCCTCAGGCTATAGTATTCTTTTATTTTTTCAAAAAATATTGGGGGGGGGGTGGTTCAAGATTGGGAATTCATGTACACCTGAGATGGAAAATTTTAATTAATAAAAAAAATAAAATAAAAAATATTTATTTGGCTACATTGGGTCTTCGTGTTGTGGCATACAAGGTTTTCATCGCAGCGTGCAGGCTCTTTGTTGTGGTTTGTGGGCATCCCTAGTTGTGACGCACAGGTTTCTCCAGTTGTGGCATGTTCCCTGACCACGGATCAAGCCCGTGTCCCCTTCATTGGAAGGCAGATTCTTAACCACTGGACAAACAGGGAGGGCCCTGTGACATTCTTTTGAAGGCTGTACCCTGCTCTCTTCTCTCTTGGTTCAGGTACTGCCTTGTTTCAAAAGTATTTGGTGATTTTCTTTTTACATGTCTTTCTAATACTTATTTCTAATGTAATTTTGTTGTAGTCAGATAATATACTTTGTATTATTTAAATTATTTTAAATTTAAATTGTTTTATAGCCCAGATATGGTCTGTCTTGGTAATCATTCCCTGTGTGCACTTGGAAAAAATACATATTCTACTCTTCTTGGGTGGAGTATTTTCTTAATAGCAATTAGGTCATTGATAATCTTGTTCAAGTCTTCTTCAAGTCTTCTCTGTCTTTCCTGATTTTTCTGCCTACTCATTCTTTCAGTTGTTCAGAGGAGTGTTGGAATCTCTTGTGATTTGTCTATTTCTCCTTGGAGATTTCAACCTGGTATAATTTATTCCTGAAGAACTTTAAAAAATATATCCTATACTACAAATCTACTGAAGGTGAATTCTTCACTATGTCTAAGAAAGTGTTTTGCCTTAGTTTTCTAAAAATTTTCTGCCTAGAGTTTTGTATATGTAGGTTTACAGCCCCACATTAAGAACCCAGTCCTTTAAAAATGTTATTGTACTACTTTCTGGCTTACATTGCTCCTGAAGAGAAGTTTATTATCATTCTTATCATTGTTGTTGTGACGTAACATGCCTCTTGAGAAACCTGTATGCAGATCAGGAAGCAACAGTTAGAACTGGACATGGAACAACAGACTGGTTGCAGAGAGGGAAAGGAGTACATCAAGGCTGTATATTGTCACCCTGCTTAATTAACTTATATGCAAAGTACATCATGAGAAACGCTGGGCTGAAGAAGCNGGGGCAGGGGGCGTGGAAGAGCGGGAGGGGGCGATGCTGAGCGCGGCTGACCCATTACTCATCCACAGCTGGGCGGACAGCGGAGCCGGGAAGGACTGGGGCGGGCCCTGGCTGAAGCGCAAAGGCTTCTCTGGACTGTGTCGTGGCTCTCTTAGGCGATGACAGACGCAGGGACAGTCAGTGCGCTCCCGCGCCTCGTCCAAAGCTAGCTGCTCTATGAGAGGCCACATGCCAGACGGCCAGGGACCGTGCGGACCCGACACAAGGTGCTCTGCTGCGCCCTCTAAAGGAGAGGCCGCCCAGAGCCTGGAGGGGTCCCAACTGGCGCCCCTCGTTCTGCTCTGGGAGCTGGTGGAAACTGCAGTTTCTCACGGATAGGGGGAGGGTCTTCCCGTCTCCCAGACTCCTGCCTGCATTCTCCCAACACCCACTATCTTCGCCCTTTTCCTTCCCCTATCTTCCCCTTTTTTCTTCTTTCCATTAAAACTTTTTCTGTTGCATGACAAGATTTTATTGTTTAATGTTCTCAGGAGAAAACGTGGAAGATAGATAATGTATATAGCCTACGAACTTTCTAAACTTTAAATAAATAAAATGGTGATTTTTCACTGTAGTCTTATAATTATTTTATGTTGACCAGTATGAAAGCTAATAAAAATAAATCAAACCTATGAACATACTTTTTTTTTTCTTTTTTAAGAAAGAGAAAAACGGACCGTTTAAGCCCAAGGAATCTACACAGAATTTAGTTTTCAGTTCTTTCAAAGCTGAGGGACAGCTTTGACTCCCTCATCAATAAAACTAAAAACAAAATATTGTCCTTGTCCGGTCGTTTATTCGTGGGGCATCTTTTGAGCATCAATGGAATGTCTGGCACCGAGCGTGACATAGACTGGTCCGTATCACCAAAGAGCAGAGCAGAATATGTGTGGCATATTGGGCAGCCCACCAAGGCTGAGTGATTGATGTCCTCTGTCTAGGGGCAGGGAGAGCTCCAGTGAGGGGGCTTCTGTGATCTATAGTTCTCTCTTGGACCGCGTTCTTTAGCACAGAGCCTGCCACACTCTTCCTCTTGCTTTAACTATATCGTGTATCTCAATATGCTGCTCATGCTTCCCTAGAGCCTTCTCTGAAATCCCAGGTGAGGTTAGCAGCTTCCCCCACCCCATCTCATAGTGGAATTACCTGTGGTTGCATCTCCCACCACCCGAAAGGCTGGAACCGCCTTTTCCCTCCCCAGCCTCACAGCGCCCAGGGCAGGTACGCGAGTATTACTGAGCTGCGTGAGCCTCGCCTTCTCGGATCAGTCTCCGACAAGCTCTGCCATTCTCCTCCTGCCCTCTCTCCCCCGTCCTCCTCCTCCATTTGGCTCCTCTCTCCCTCTGTGCTGTGCCTCCTCCCTGTTCCTTTGTTCTCTGTGGTAATATCGGTAACTGAGGAAAGGTTCCTCCTTCTTGTCAGGACCATTCATTCTCCTTCCGCCATGCAGCCTGGGCCTGCTGGGTTTATATCACTCCTCTCCGGTTCTCAACCTTCCCTTGGCTCTTCCCTCTTTTCCCAGAGCTGTGGCTGGGCTCTGGCAGGTGCTTTTAAGTTCCACACAGCCCCAGCAGCATCCCCATTCCTATGGGCGCACGTGCACACACACACATCCACGCCCTGATCCAGGCACACCCCAGTCCATACGTGCACCCCCATTTCCTACACAGACCTTGCTGTACATACACCTGCTCCCAAACAAACACACACCCCGAGGGTCTTTCTGCCTTTCCACAAGAAACCACTTATCCTTTCCTGAGAAGGAGAAGGAGACCCCTTGGGCATAAACCACAAGTTCTTTGGAATAAGAAAGTCCAGTAAACCTCGGGGCACAGGGTCCTCAGATGACAGCAGGCTTGGAAGGGATTCAGCAGGAGGGTTCAGGTCCCCCACAACACAGCTCCTCCTGACTCTCCAAATAACATGTCCTTGCTCATAGACCACTGTCCGTGCTCAACCCCTGGTCCGGGCCCTCTCTTGTTCTCTTCCTCCAGGCCTGCTGGGTCCCTTCTGCCTCCTCCTGCCACTCCTTCCTCGCTCCCTGAGAGCCTTTCAACTTCCTCCACACTGAAGACATCACCTAAGGTGTCCTCAAGCTCTGGGCTTCAATCCCTACTCCTTCACTTTCCAACTTTCCCAGTCCCCACACTCTCTTCCTGAGGCTACACTTGCATCCCAGCCCAGCTCTTCATCCCGTGCTTCTTTCAGACACATCTGCCCCAAATGACTCCTGTTCCTTCTTCCCTGCCCCTCCTACCCTGACACTCCCTTCCATTCACAGGCTCCCGTTGTACAGAGAACCTTCCTGAATCTATGACCATAGAAGACAGTCTCCTACCTGGTATATTAGGGACAGTCTCTACCTCTAACAGAGAGTCATGGATTAGCACAGTTTGTGGATTTCCAAGCCCATCCAATGTAACCTTTTTATTTTTTACAGATGAGAGAACTGAGGTTCAGAGAGGAGGAAAGGAACAGAAGCACACAGTTCATCCACCTGAACGTAAACAGCAAGCACTCACCACTCACTCAGCGCTCATATCCTGCTATGCAGATGCCCGAATGGACACAAGTTCCATTGCCTGAACTGGTGGTGCTGATGGTGCAGTAAAGAGGTCGGGGGTGATGAAATCTCGGGGAGTAATTCTGAAAGAGACAGACAACTTCCACCTTCTTTCTGAGACTTGTGAATGAAACTTACAGTTGAAAAGATGGTCAAGTGGCTGATTTAGTCAACCCTCACTGGGAGAAGATAATCCCAAGAGATGCCAGCCTGGCAGTCTCTGGATTCCACTCTCTCTTTACTCTCTCTCTTTCTCTCTGTCCTAGAAGACTTTTGGCTTCAGGAAAGAAACACTACAGGTGAATGAGGAGGAAATGCTCATTCTTGGAATCAGTCCTTTTTTGAGGGGGAGGGAGGGCTGCATGGGGTCTTAGTTGGGGGCACTCTGAATCTTTGCTCTGGCATTCGGAATCTTTAGTTGCAGGGCACAAATTTAGTTGCACCACATGGTATCTAGTTCTCTGACCAAGGATTGAACCTGGGACTCCTGCATTGGGAGCCCCAGTCTTAGCCACTGGAACACCAGAGAAGTTCCTTGGGATCAATCTTGACTTTTCACTCCCTGGAAACAACAGGCAGGGTACTGAGGGTGTCTTCCTGTGGGCATAGGGACAGAGATTAGAACTGACTACAAAACTGAAAAGGAATATATGCCAAAGGGGAAAAGCAAGACAGAGATGGCCAAGACCAGGAAAGGAGGGAGACAAATTCCCCGGGGGAAGCTGAATTCAACGCGGGGAGAGATGACTGTTTCAATCATCCCTGTATCCCTGTTACCCCTCTCGTCTCGGTCCCAGCACAGAGAAGAGAGTGATAGGGAGGAATCGCGGGAGAGGGAAGGAAACACTAAGTGAGGCTCAAAGAATCTGAAGCCGAAAGACAGAGGGAAATGGGAGAAAAAGGAAATCGCTTAAGAAGCGAAAAAGGCAGCAGAAAGAAGGGTAGAGAAAACGAGTTGGCTTCCTCCGCTCTGGCTTCGGGCTCCGAGTGGCCGCTGGGAGGCGCCCTGCGCACCCCGCTCTCCTCTCCCCGCTCCCTGCTCCCTACTCCCGGCTCCCCGCCCGCCCGAACTCCCTGCTCCCGCCTCGCGCTCGGCCCCGCCACACTCCAGCAGAAGCCATTACAGAGAACAAACTACCTTCTTGTCTCCGAGATGGGTCCCCGGGGCGGAAGGCAAATTGCCTGCCTCGTGCATAATAAACCAGGCGTGGAGAGGCGCACCGAGGAGGCCCCGGCTGCCGGCAGGCAGAGGCAGCCCCGCGGTGCCCGCCGGGTCCGCAGCGCCGCCCGTCCGCACCGCTCCCGGAGCCTAGAGTCCCTATCCCGGCGTGGGTGGCTGCACCGGGTGCCCGGGAGGTCAAGGGCTCGTGGGGATAGGTCTGGGAGAAACTCTAAACACCGGTTTGCACCCGTATGCCGATGGGCATCCAGTCCACAGACAAGTTCTTGACTGTTGGCTGATCCCAGGAAAAACGACACCAAGAGCTCCTGTCTTTGTCGGGTCACTTGCTTCTGCCTGGAATGCCTTTCTGCTTTTGAAAAAGCAGGCTTTCTCATACTTCCAGTCCCTGTCAGAGGGCAGCAGTTCTCACTCTGAAACCTCAACAGTTACAAGCAATGGCTTTCTTCTTTATGCTAAGGTGGCACAGTGTTCAGATTCCTGGTATCTAGCAGGTACATCACATATTACATTTACATACATACAAGTCTCTGCTATTTGACTGCAGATTTCTGAAGGGCTGAAAGCTTTACTTACTTATCTGTATACCCCAGAGACTTAGCACTGAGGCACTGAATGAAACAATGAGTGGAAGTAAAATATAAAACTAGAGATCCAAATCAATTCATCACAGGTTCTTTTCCGCCACTTACTATTGGCTTCCTGCAATTCCTGTTCCACCTTGAGATTCTCTATAGGGCAGAGGAACTATACATAGATGTTACATATTGGGTGAACCTGAGACAGGAGGGAAGGGGGCAGGGCACAATCTTTGGGAGAATGACATAGCCACAGAACATGACAAAAACTGGTTGGACCCAAAAACTGGTTGGACCCAAGTAGGTCCAAGACAGTAGAAGATTTGACTTCCAGTGGACCTTGAGCCTCATTACATTGCTCGTTGTAATACATTAGCATGCTAAGTGGTACACCCACCAGCACCATGACAATTACCAGGAGGACCATCAAAGATCAAAACATGAGCAGTGGCCCAATTTCTGGAAATCTCTGCCCCTTCCTTGAAAGAGCTGGAATAATCCTCCCACCTATTATTAGCCTATGAAATTATGTGCGTGCTAAGTTGTTTCAATCATGTCTGACTCTTTTCGACCTTATGGACTGTAGCCCACCAGGCTCTTCTGTCCATGGGATTCTTCAGGCAAGAATATTGCAGTGAGTTGCCATGCCCTCCTCCAGGGGATCTTTCCAACACAGGGATCGAACCCATAGCTCTTATGTCTCCAGCATTAGCAGGCAGGTTCTTTACCACTAGTGCCACCTGGGAAGCCCTGCCGATGAAGTTAGTCAGCCCATAAAAACTAACCACCCGGTATTTGGGGGCCTCGCACCTTTTGAAATGACTCTCTCTAAACAGATTGACTTCTTACCTATCACTTGTCTCTCACTGAACTCTTTCTGGGATGAGACATCAATAACCTAGTTTCAATAGGTCCTGAGATGAGGTGTGTGATCTCAGTTAAAAGACTGTGGATTCAAGCCCCAGTCTGAGATACATGATTTCAAAACCTCAGGGGAGATTAGCCATCCTCAGAAACTGTGTAGGAAGAAGACATTGAGTGGGTAAAGGGGTACATATGGAGCCTAGTCCTTGCCTGCAAGGAGCTCCCAGTCTCATGAGGAAGCCACTCAAATAAACAGTGACAAGCCAGTGTGCCGAGTGCATAGAAAGAGAAAAAGCAGGGGAGCCAGAGTTTTTCCTGAGACAGGCCAACAATCACAAACCTGTCTGTGACTCTGCGTCCAGAGATAGGGGCACAGGAAAAGAGCACCCATGAGGAACCCATATCAAGACAGTGCAGGAGGTGAGAAAATCTCCAGGCAGGAGGCAAAGTCCAGGGGTTAGCTTAGAAAAGGTGAAGGGGGATGAACAAGNAGTATTTCACATTATGTACTCTGCCTATAGGTGAATATAATTTAAGATTACCCTGTTTGATTTGAAAACTTTAGGGGAAAAAGTAATAAACCTGGTATATGTTTTATTTATTCATCTTAGGTCTAGTAAAATTGGATTCTTTATTCAGTGTTCAACTTTCATCTCTTTCGGTTGTTTTCTTATGACAGTCTAAAATTTGTCATAGCATGACTTTAATCTTTTGCATAGTAACAAAGGCTCTAATCTCTTGTTTTGTTTTTCGCCTCTGCTGTGAGATATTAGACTACAGCTTTAACTTTTCACTTATTGAACTGTAACATCCTTTTCACACACATGCCTTCATGTTGGTGATTTCCCCCTTACTCTCCTCCGTGTGCCTCATTGGTCATGACTATCTGCCTCCGTATTTTATGGTCCACCTCCTCACACTTACTGCAAGGTGTTGACAGGAATTCTTCCCTGTGGGATGCCTTCTGCCCTCTACAGAAAGTCCTTCTAGCCCTTTCTTGAGGGTCTCTGCCTCTGTGGTGTGGTAATGTCCAGATTCTCTGGTCTCTGCTGCTTCTCTTTCCTCCCATGGTTTTTCCCTCTAACTCCCTAACAGAAGTAAGGGCTGGTTCTGTGGCTTTCCTTGCTTCGAGTTCTCGCCCTGGAGACTGCATTTGTTTCTGAATTGATGGCTGCCTAACATTTTATCTAGACTCTTTGTCTTGACTTATAGTTCATGTCTGCCTAAAGGACTTTTTTTTTTTTTTCTAAAGGACTTTTAAAATCATCTCACTGTTTTCTCACATCTCGCCTGTAACCAAACCAGATTTGTTTCTCCTCTCTGGAACATTCTTCTTGCCCAGTTCAAATTTTTTGAAACCGGAGTCAGTTTTGTCCTAGTACTTTCTTTCCCTTTATCCAGTTAGTTACCAACTCTTATGGCTCCCATTTCTGGACACATCTTTCATCTGCCCCTTTAGGATCTCACATCTTGCTGGAATGACATATAGCCCTCCTGAAAGTTTCTCTGGCTTGGCTTCCGCTTTAAGGCTGTAGTTCAGATTGCAAATGGTACCAGAACATTGCCTTCTTTTGCCCATTCCTGACAAGGCACGGCCCACTCACCCCTCTACTCTCGTTCCCTCTTCCATAGGAGCCTTTCTTACAGAGCGGGCTCTTGGCGTGTGTGGACACTGACCTCATACCCATATGCTTGCCTTTGTGCGTGTTGTCCTCTGTGCCACTGTGATCTTTCTTTATGTTCCCCTGTGGTTGTTACTAAGTGAGAAGTAAAGATCCGCCTTCTCTCAGGGTTTCAGACCAATACGGACAAACTTTCTGTAAAGGGCCAGGTAGTAAATAATTAGAATTTGTGGACCACAAATTACTCTACTTGCCCTTTTAGCACAAAGTGGCATAGACAACAGGTCTGTGAATGGGTGTGGCTTTGTTCAAATAAAACTTCGTTTTTTTTCAGTCATTCTAAAATGTAAGAATCATTTTACATCACAGGTAGAACCAAAACAGGTGGCAGGCTGGCTCTGGTCCTGGACTGTGCTTTGTTAACCCCTATTTTGGAGGAAGAAGCATCTGAGAGAGTCCTGAAAATAGGAATATATAACTACTGGCCCAGCTTAGAAAGAAAGTCTCCCCAGAGAGAAATACTTGACAGCTCTGACCTGCTGCAATCCACAAGTACTTGTGGCACGCACAGTGTGCCAACCACAGGATGCCTTCTCCTTCTGCTGTCTCCAGTGCCACCTCTTCAGCCAACTCACCAGCAGGGTCTCCTGCCCTGGCCCTCCGTGCTTTCCCCACCAGGAGCTACCATGATCCACCACAAATACAGCAGGGGGAGAGCCTGCAGCCTCACATCCCACAGAGTCCTCACTGCTCTTAGAGGAGCTCCAGGGTCTCACCCTCACACAGAGGTCCTGCCTGGCCCAGGCAGGGGCCCTCTCCTTCTGAATCCCCCACTTCACCAGTTGCCACTCACTTAGACTAGCAGGATGATCATCCCAACCCTTCTGATGGCTCCTTCTCTCTGTCCTCTTGACCCTCTTGACCTCTCCGCTCTCTGTCCTTCATGCCTTGTTCTCCCCTCCCACTGCATGATTTAGAGAGAGGGAGCACTGGACTTACTGTGCTTTCTTGCTTGTTGGTTTTCTTTCCTCTCTCTTCTCATTGACCTCCAGCTGGCCCCTAGAGAACACAGGCCCTGTGAGTGCAGGACCTTCATCATCTTGCTGACTGCTACGTGCCCATACCTAGCACAGCGCCTGGCTCGTGAAGGGAAGGACAGGGCCAGACCCACGGAGAAGCCCATTAGGGGACACATCTCTTGCCAAAAGAACAAGTCTGGAGAGGGCTTAGGTGCATCCAAAGGAGCCAAGTGGAGGGTATGATGTAAGCAGGTGATGGCTACAGCTAAGTGAACTGGGCTTTGGGGATTGCCTGAGAGCCACTTCAAGCAGAACTTACTTTAAACACAAAACTTGCTTCAAATGCAGAAGACAGTGTCTTCTGGAAAACACCAATGACCTAGGAGTCCTATAATTATGCTTTCTTATCTGTGCTACTTCCCCCACATTGGCCGATCACTTAGCTAAAAATGATGGCATGGAAGGAAAGGGGAAGACATGGCAACCCACAGATGCTTTTTTTTAAGTTTTCCCTCTCTCACTAGAAAGATGAAGATGTTGACAGAAAGTGAGTATATCAAGAAGTGAAATAAAAACAGTTGGCCTAGCTTTGTGCAGCATTTCCTCTGCCCAAGTAAGAATGGAATCTGTATACATGTATGAGCAATGAATTGTGCAATTTCAGTGATTCTACATATAAGCTGAATGTTCTTATGTTTGCATTTAAAACTGGCATCATGGTCTTCCCAGATGGAGCTAGTGGTAAAGAATTTGCCTGCCATTGCAGGAGACGCAAGAGATTCAGGTTCAATCCCTGGGTTAGGAAGATGCCCTGGAGGAGGGCATGGCAGCCCACTCCAGTATTTTTGCCTGGAGAATCCCATGGACAGAGGAGCCTGGCAGGCTACAGTCCATGGGATTGCAAAGAGTCAGACATGACTGAAGCAACTGAGCATCCAATATAAAGGTAAATGGTAAAATTTATATGATAATTAATTTTTTTTAATGATTAATTTTTTTGGCTGTGCCAGGTCTTAGTTGTGGCACATGAGATCTTCAGTCTTTGTTGAGGCATGTGATATCTTTAGTTGTGGCATGTGGGAACTAGTTCCCTGACCAGGGATTGAACCTGGCACCCTGCATTAGGAACGTGGATTCCTAGCCACTGGACTACCAGGAAAGTCCCTATAATCTTACATTTTAATTTTTTTTTCCCTCAGAATTACTTTAAGTGGTAAATAAAAGCAAGAGAGAGAAAGCAGAAGAAAGAAAAACATTTTCTGTACTAGTACCTTTCACAGCACTTTTTTGCTGCTTGCTGAGTAAAACGTCTTGCAATTTCATTTGTACTGGGCCACACTTATGTTGAAGATCATGCATGTGGGGGAGGAATAATACAGTTAGAAAGCTACATTGTGGAGGTAACATTTGACCTGGGTCTTGAAAATGAATAGGGATCTCCAGGCAGAAGTAAGCAGAAGAAACAGCAAAAACTCCTGCCAAGGGATATAAACATGTCCTGGTCAGTTTCAACTGCACACTACTGTAATTTATAGGTAAAGAAAAAAGCCAATGGCCAACAATTTAATCAATAATGCCTATATAAAGAAGATTTCATATAAACCCAAAAGGAGGGGGTTTGGAGAATTGAGTTTGGGGAACCAGAATGATTGCATATGCCACCATGCTGGATCCCATACTCCATAGGGACACAAGCTCCCTTATTCAAGGTTTCACCTTATGTATCTCTTCATTTGGCTATTGATTTATATCCTTTAATATATTTCATAATAGGTTGGTAATTCAGTGAGTAAGCAGGTTTCTTGAGTTCTGTGAACTGCTCCAGCAAATTAATCAAACCTTACCAGGGAGTCATAGGAACCTCCAATCTGCACCCAGATGGTCAGAAGTACGGGTGACAACATGGGCTTGTAATTGACATCTTAACTAGAGGGCAGTCTTGTGGGGCTGAGCTCCTAAACTGTGGAATCTGATGCTATCTCCAGGTACTATTTACCTGACACTATTTGTCAGAATTGGGTTGAATTGTAGGTCACCCAGCTGGTGTCCGAGATTTGCTTGTTGTTGGGAAAACCTCTCCTCCCTCCACACACATACTCACTGGAACTGTTTCAGAATTGTTAGGCTCTCATAACAAAATACCATATACCAGATGGCTTAAACAGCAGAAATTTATTTCTTTACAGTTCTGAAGGCTACAAGTCCAATATCAAAGTACAACATGGTTACTCTCTGGTGAGACCTCTGTTCCTGCTTTGTAAGTGGTTGCCTTTTCACTGGCAGAGAGAGGATGCTCTGGTGCCTGTTTTTGTAAAGGCGCTAATTCCATTATGAGGGTCCTACTTATGAGCTCATCTAAATTTACTTCTTTCCCAAAGGCCTCATCTCCAAAACCATCATTTTGGAGGTTAGGGTGTCAGTATATGAATATGGAAGAAGGTGCAATCTAGTTATAACAACATGCATGAAATGTTTGGGGAATATCAAATAGGTTTTTCCAGTAAGGGTAGGTACTGGATATAGGTAGAAGCTGGGACAAAGCTAGTATCAGGTTTCAAAATTCTTCTGTATTGTGCTAACAGTTAAACTTTACATAGGAAATAGGGAATTTGGAGCATAAACAGATGTGTGTTTTAGAATGATGCTCTGGCAATGCATGTAGGATACAGCTTTGTTGTTGTTCAGTTGCTCAGTTGTGTCCAACTCTGCAACCCCATGGTCTGCAGCACACCAGGCTTCCCTGTCCTTCACCAACTCCCAGAGCTTGCTTAAATTCATGTCGAGCTGGTGGTGCCATCCAACTATCTCTCCATTTGTCATCCCCTTCTGCCTTCAGTCTTTCCCAGCATCAGGGTCTTTTCTAATGAGTCAGCTCTTCACATCAGGTAGCCAAAGTATTGTAGCTTCAGCTTCAGCATCGGTCCTTCCAGTGAATGTACAAGATCGATTTCCTTTAGGATTGACTTGTTTGAGCTCCTTGCAGTCCAAGGGTCTCTCAAGAGTTTTCCCCAGCCCCACATTTCAAAAGCATCAGTTTGGAGAAGGAAATGGCAACCCACTCAAATATTCTTGCCTGGAAAAGTCCATGGACAGAGGAACCTGACGGGCTGTAGTCCATAGGGTTACATGACTGAGCGTGCTTGCATGAGGGTGGAGGGAGATGGGTTGGAGCAGTAAAATGGTAGAACTTAAAAAAAAAAAAAAATTATTCAGTGCTTAGCTTTCTTTATGGTCCAACTCTCATATCTATACATGACTATTGGAAAAACCATAGCGTTGGCTAGACAGACCTTTGCCAGCAAAGCAGTATCTCTGATTTTTAATACACTGTCTGTGTTGGTCATAGCTTTTCTTCCAAGGAGTAAGCATCTTTTAATTTCATGGCTGCACTCACCATCTGCAGTGATTTTGGAGCCCAAGAAAATAAAGTCTCTCACTGTTTCCATTGTTTCTCCATCTATTTGCCATGAAGTGATGGGACCAGATGCCATGGTCTTTGTTTTTTGAATGTTGAGTTTTAAGCCAGCTTTTTCACTCTCCTCTTTCACCTTTGTTAAGAAACTCTTTAGTTCCTCTTCGCTTTCTACCATAAGAATGGTGTCATCTGCATATCTGAAGTTATTGATATTTCTCCCAGCAATCTTGCTTCCAGCTTGTACTTCATTTAGTCCGGCATTGTGCATGATGTACTCTGCATATAAATTAAATAAGCAGGGTGGCAATATACAGCCTTGACGTACTCCTTTCCTAATTTTGAACCAGTCTGTTGTTCCCTGTCTGTTTCTAATTGTTGCTTTTTGACCTGTATACAGGTATTGCAAGAAGCAGGTAAAGTGGTCTGGTAGTCCCATCTTTTAAGAATTTTCCAGCTTTTTGTGATCCACACAGTCAAAGGCTTTGGTGTAGTCAGTGAAGCAGAAGTAAATGTTTTTCTGGCATTCTCTTGCTTTTTCTAGGATACAGCATAATGCGCGTTATTTACATGTAAAGGCTTAGAGAAATAGACGCAGCAAAGGCTATGATTTGGTTTCCTGGAAGAGGGTGAGCCAAAATACTGGAGAAGGCCAAAAGTATCCAGATGGCATGGTCAAATCATCTGTGTATTTTAAATATTCCTCTGTAATTTATATATTATTATTTTCAAGATAACCTATCTAAAGATTTGTTTTTATCCATCAAACATTCAATATTACTGACTCTGATTGAATTTGAAAGCTGCAAAAGGATTGCTCACACAGGAGCTAAAGGTAGTGAACACCCATGAACTGCATTGGTCTTGATGTTTTCGTGTGCTTTTAAAGAATGAAGATGATATCTGGCATTCTAGAAACTGATAAAATATCAATGATTAGAAAATAATCTTATGATAAAAATCTTTAACATAAATATCAGGAACTAAACATGCTTGATTGTTTACTTTAAGCTATGGCAACAATCAGAAAACTGGACTATAAGCATTTGGAAGTGACAGAATTGTGTACCTGGAAAACCCATGAAAATCAGTTTTAACAATCAGTAAGGGAGTTCTGGAAGGTAGTGTGGTATGTTAATATATATACACCAATAGCTTTCATAATATAATTAGTAGAATTAGCAGATAAAAAGTATAACAACTAGTAAGAAGCTAAACAAAAGAATTCAAGACTGATATTAGAGATTAACTCAGAAGTCTTGGGATGCTTAAACCTAGCTTGTTCCAAAGAAAGGAGTGATCTTTGATGGGATCTTGGCATATAACGTCTGCTAAGTCGCTAAGTCATTTCAGTCGTGTCCGACTCTATGTGGACCCCATAGACAGCCTCCCACCAGGCTTCCTTGTCCCTGGGATTTTCCAGGCAAGAACACTGGAGTGGGTTGCCATTTCTTCTCCAATGTGTGAAAGTGAAAAGTGAAAGTGAAGTCGCTCAGTGTGTCCAACTCTTAGCGACCTCATGGACTGCAGCCTACCAGGCCCCCCGTCCATGGGATTTTTCAGGCAAGAGTACTGGAGTGGGGTGCCACTGCATTCTCCAATATAACGTCTAACACTTGGATTATCCTGTCTGATAAGAATGTCTTTGTTTACCTGGGGTCTTGGGCCATGCTAGATAGTTTATGCTGCTGCTAAGTCGCTTCAGTCGTGTCCGACTCTGTGTGACCCCATAGACGGCAGCCCACCAGGCTTCCCCATCCCTGGGATTCTCCAGGCAAGAACACTGGAGTGGGTTGCCATTTCCTTCTCCAAGTTTATGCTAACAGTGTGGTTTACAGTGAATGCCTATTTTTGTTTGCCTGGGGCTCTGGGTTATGCTAGGTCATTCAGATCTCTGGAGGGGCTGATGACTAAAGTGCTCTGTGCTTATGTGACAGGCATTCAGTAGAATTCCTGGACAGAAGACTCTGGTGAGTTTGCCTGATTGGCAACACTTCACACATGTTGTTACTCATTGTTGCAAGGGTAATTAAGTGCTATCTATGCACTTCCACTGAGAGAGGATGACTGGAAGCTTGCACCTGGTTTTTCCCGGTCTTTACCTATGAACCTATTTCTTCTGCTGATTTTAGTCTGTACCTGTCTGCTGTAATAATCCGTAACTGTGAGTATATCAACTTTTCTGGCTCTTGTAAGCCCATCTAGAAAATCATCAAACCTGAAGGTGACCTTGGGGAATCCCAGACACAGTCGGTGTCAGAAATGAGACTGGGGCTATGGTGATCCTGACTTACTAAAACACTGTGAAAGCATTCTTTTGAGAAAAGGAATAATGAAGGAGTGCGGTTGATGAAACTGATACCCATGGTATGAAACGGTAGCTATGCTGTGATGAGTTACTAGAGGTAAAAGTTACGAACGGAATTTAGAACTGATACACCCAATGCCTCAGACACTGGTTTGCTAAATACACAAGAAAATGAAAGATAATGAGAAAAACAAGTATATAATTCCTTTGTTACTGCTGAATGAATAGCTAAAATGAAAATAAAGGAGAATGTTGAATGGGAAACCTGAGGCTGTTTGTCAAGCTTGTAATTCAGCTGATCTGAGCTATGGGTAGCCTTAGGAACATGACCAAAGGGAAAAATTATGTTGGAACAACAAATAAAATAACAAGCACCTCTAAGAGACTTCTGGTCACCAAGAAGTCGTTCAGGTGAGAGTTGTCTCATTGTGTGTGATGGAGTTGTCCCATTATGTGGAGAATGCCATCAGCTTCCCCTTATGGGTCTTAGAGAAACGAACAAAGTTAGAATAATTCACAAGG
Source organism: Neotragus moschatus (assembly GCA_006410615.1). NCBI lineage: Eukaryota > Metazoa > Chordata > Mammalia > Artiodactyla > Bovidae > Neotragus > Neotragus moschatus. The sequence goes on from SJYA01001417.1 coordinate 366,514, forward strand.
GAATGGGAAAGACAAAGAGGATAGTCAAGGGACTTTTGCAAGAAACAGAGAAGTCTTTAAACAGTTAAGAAATAGGATGAATAAAATGGACATTGATGGAGTTGAAATAAAAGTCTTAATGCAGCACTAATAGAGGTTGGCTGGACCAATGGGAACCCCAGCTACCCCTTCAACTCTGAAGAGATCTAAACAAATATGCTCTATTCATAATAGTTTGGAGGAATTAAAGCAGAAGGCAGAAATGACTGAGAAATTTAATCTTGACTCACTAATGATGATGGTCCAGAAAACTATTCTGAATCTGTACTGAGGAAGGAGGAGTCAGTGTGTTTTGGCCCAATCCCCAGTCAGGGACTTAAGGTCATATGGATATATGGGAGCGAATTGGCCAGGCATTGAGAAGAAACTTTTCTGGGACATCCTGACATTGGGACCCCAATGCACTGTGGTTCCAAAACTTGGTGGTGAGGTCCCGATGAGGATTACAGTTAGATTGGGAAGATAGACGAAGAAACGTTGGATAGTTTGATAGATGAAAATTTGGAGGACAGTTGGAATGTTTGAATAGATTTTATGTGAAGTGGATGCATCTCTTTTACCTAAATGCATTAATCAATGGATATTATGTCTGACTGGAAGTCATTTCTCCTACCTAGTATTGTAAAGCAGAAGGCATAAAATTGTGTTAATGGGAAATACAGAGGACTCAATTCTATCTGAGCCCATACAGGTTGTTAATTTGAAACAATATTGGATATCTGGTAGTCAAAGAGATGACTTTTAATGACGTATTAGGAGTTAGAGTTCTGGCACCTACAAATTCTCTGTACAGTAGCTCTATGTGGCCCATGAAAAAGGAGGATGACTTGCATGCCCGTGAATATTTGCACAGAGTGGAGTTCGTGGCAAAAGCCCATGAGTGCCACCCAGTGGTGACCGCTGGGATTTTGGACTGGAAAATTTCTAGCCATGGTAGTACCCTGTATCCTGTGTGAGACACAATTACTAGCTTTTGATTATTAATCTAAACTGACCCTATGAGTGAAGGTATCAAATGATTTTGAAACCTGAAATACCCATAATGCTTCTGCTGCTACTGCTGCCGCTGCTAAGTCGCTTCAATCGTGTCCGACTCTGTGCGACCCCATGGATGGCAGCCCACCAGGCTCCCCCATCCCTGGGATTCTCCAGGCAAGAACACTGGAGTGGGTTGCCATTTCCTTCTTCAATGCATGAAAATGAAAAGTGAAAGTGAAGTCGCTCAGTCGTATCTGACTCGTAGCAACCCCATGGACTGCAGCCTACCAGGCTTCTCCATCCATGGGATTTTCTAGACAAGGGTACTGGAGTGGCTTGCCATTGCCTGCTCCGAATGCCCGTAATATGTTGGGTTAAATCAGAGACACACTGTGATATATAAGGAAGTCAGTGCCAAGAAGAATACCATAGTAATACGGAAATAGTTTTTCCAGGAACATGCTGTTGGGGAATGGAAGGAAGTACTCATCATATTCATGTGTAGGTGGCCTTCTTTCCTGTAAGGCAGCTTTGAGCTGCTGAATCCACAGCTCTCTTATTGACTAGGAAAGAGTCATTTAGTTTACAAACGGCAGTGCCTAGGTGGACAGACAACATCTTGGCTGGAAGGTCAGTGTACTGTGATTGACTGATGGAAAAACTAGTTGAAGAACAAGTCAGCTCAGTGGGCTGGGTTGCGTACTGTTCTCTCACTGTAATGAAATAATTGAAAAACAAATGATATGAACCCTTCTATGTCAGTTTTTAATGACTCATGGATAGTGGCCATAACTTACCATACGGTCAGGCAGAAGGGCCGTGGAAAACCGGACTATTAAAGGGATGTTCATGTAGGGCACGCGTGTGTGTGTGCTCAATCACTCAACCAGGTCCAACTCCTTGAGACCCCGTGGACTGTACCCCACCAGGCTCCTCTGTCCATGGAATTTTCCAGGCAAAAATACTGGAATGGGTTGCCATTTCCTTTCCAGAGGATATTCCTGACTCAGGGATCAAACCCAGGTCTCCCACCTTGCAGGCAGTTTCTTTAACATCTGATCCACCAGGGAGACCTGAAAGAAGTGAATAAACAGATCATGCAATGAGGGAAAGTCAACTTTACACTGGTGTCTTGAGATAATCTCAGTGCAAGAGAATTGTAGTATCTTTGAGCACAATTATACCAGACATCCAGAAGGGTAAACTCATATGTTTGCTCTAGGAACATGAAAAGATCACATGGCAGTCTGCAAACAGTTGATGTCACTATGGGAGACATTGTAGTCATATGAATAGGACTGATTCTTGACAGCCCAGTGAAATTCTAGTGATGTTGCCAGTATCTTAACTCCTATATTTCAGATTATATCTACCACAGAGGGTATCATTGGGGAAGGAATTTTTGGAGACTACTACCTACCAGTTCTTCAGCCTGTGTGACGTACAGCTCCCAGTAGACTGATTACTGTATAACTACAAACCTTAGTGGCTAAATCTTAGAAAGGGCCCTGGTTATCATGGACAAATTACAGCAGTGGCACACTGCTGCCTGTTACCCAGCCCTGCCAAATAGCAGCCAGCAGCCTCTGCACAAGGCAAGGCCTAGCAATCAACTAGACCAAGGGCCAATCAAGCCTACCCAACTGCCCATAGTAGTCAGCCCACAACAAAAGGACCCATGCAGTCCACATAAAGGACACCTCTAGAGCATATGGCTCTGGTGATAAGGGGAGCATACTGCTGGGATACATAGGATGTCCCCTACAAGAGGCTACTTCTCCAAGGTTGGGAAACATAACCAACCTTCCAGATATATAGAATTAAAAATGAGCTGACAGGGTATATGTTCCAAACAAAGCAGCAAGATAAAGATCTCAGAAGTAGAACTAAGTGAAGCAGATATAGGCAGTCTACCCAAGAAAGAGTTCAGGGTAATGATCACAAAGATGGTCAAAGAACTCAAGAGAATGGATACACGGAGCAAGAAGTTTTAAACAACTAGTCAGAAAATATGAAGAACAACCAAATGGAAATAAAGAATACAATAACAGAAGTGAAAAATACAGTGGGTAGAGTTAACAGTAGATTAAATGATACAGAGGAACAAAGCAGTGAGCTGGAAGACAGGGTAGGGAAAATCACTGATGCTGAACAGAAAAAAAAAGAAAAGAAATGAGGACAGTTTATATGATCAAAAGTCTCCCCCAAAACAAAAGCCCAGAGCCAGATGGCTTCACAGGGTAATTCGATCAAACATTTAGAGAAGAGGTAATGCCTATCCTTCTGAAACTCTTCCCATTGCAGAGGAAGGAACACTTCCAGACTCATTCTATGAGGGCACAATCACCCTGATACCAAAACTAGACAAAGATATCACAAAAAAAGAAAATTAAAGACCAGGATTACTGATGAATTTATATGCAAAAATCATCAACAAAATTCTAGCAAACAGAATTCAACAACACACCATGATCAAGTTATGTTTATCCCAGGGATGCAAGGATTCTTTAATATACACAAATCAATTAATGTGATGCACCAAATTAACAAATTGAAAGATAAAAACCAAATGATAATCTCAATAGATGTAGAAAAAGCTTGTAACAAAGTTTAGCACCCATTTATGATTTTAAAAAATTCTTCAAAAAATGGGCATAAATCCCTATCAAGGTACCAACAGTGTTTTTCAGAGAACTAGAACAAATAATTTCACAATTTGTATGGAAATACAAAAAAACCTCAAATAGCCAAAGCAATCTTGAGAAAGAAGAATGGAACTGGAGCAATCAACCTGCCTGACTTCAGGCTCCACTACAAAGCCAGAGTCACCAAGACAATATGGCACTGGCTCAAAGACAGAAATATAGATCAATGGAACAAAATAGAAAGCCCAGAGATAGATCCATGTACCTATGGATACCTTATCTTTGACAAAGGAGGCAACAATAAACAAAGGAGAAAAGACAATCTTTTAAACAAGTAGTGCTGGGAAAACTGGTCAACCACTTGCAAAAGAATGAAACTCGAAAACTTTCTAACACCATACACAAAAATAAACTCAAAATGGATGAAAGATCTAAACGTAAGACCAGAAACTATAAAACTCCTAGAGGAAAACATAGGCATAGCACTCTCTGACATAAATCACAGCAGGATCCTCTATGACCCACCTTCCAAAGTAATGGAAATTGGACCGATGCACTCAGCGCAGGCAGCTGCGATGGCCTGGTGGGCCGCTGCGGGGCCGAGAGGAGCTGCCCCACGTCGGAGGACAGAGACAGCGGCCGAGAGTCCTNTAGCACTCTCTGACATAAATCACAGCAGGATCCTCTATGACCCACCTTCCAAAGTAATGGAAATTGGACCGATGCACTCAGCGCAGGCAGCTGCGATGGCCTGGTGGGCCGCTGCGGGGCCGAGAGGAGCTGCCCCACGTCGGAGGACAGAGACAGCGGCCGAGAGTCCTGGGCTGTGACGGGGCAGGAACAGCTGGGAGGAGCCACCCCACTTTTGAGGTCAGGGGCAGCAGCCGAGAGTGACAGGCTGTGATGGCACAGGAACAGCTGAGAGGAGCCACCCCGCATCCGAGGTCAGGATCGGGGACCAGGAGGAGCCACCTCGCGTCTGGGGCGAGGGTTGGGGGCTGGGAGGATCAACCCCCATCCAAGGAGCGGTGGCTGTGCTGGCGCGGGAGGGCCTGGAGGAGTTGTCCCACGTTGAGGGTAGGGGGGGTGGCGGTGAGGAGACGCCCTTCCTCCAGGGTGGGGAGTGGAGGCTGCGCTTTGCTGGGGCAGCAGTGAAGAGATACCCCACGCTCAAGAGAGAAGAAATCCAACTCCACCCGCCAGAACTCCAAAACAAGCCTCCCTAACCAAGAAATCTTGACAAGCCACTGATACAACCCCGCCTATAGGGAGGAAACTCCATAATAAAANGGCTAACAAACACATGAAAAGATGCTCAACATCACTCATTATCAGAGAAATGCAAATCAACACCATGATAAGGTACCATCTCATGCTGATCAGAATGGCTGCTATCAAAAAGTCTACAAACAATAAATGCTGGAGAGGATGTAGAGAAAAGGGAACCCTCCTACACTGTTGGTGAGAATGCAAACTAATACAGCCACTGTGGAGAACAGTGTGGAGATTCCTTAAAAATCTGGAAATAGAACTGCCATACAATGCAGCAATCCCACTGCTGGGCATACACACCAAGGATACCAGAATTGAACATGTGTACCCCAATATTCATCACAGCACTGTTTATAATAGCCAGAACATGGAAGCATCCTAGACGTCTATCAGCAGACAAATGGATAAGAAAGTTGTGGTACATATACACAATGGAATATTACTCAGCCATTAAAAATAATGTATTTGAATCAGTTCTAATGAGGTGGATGAAACTAGAGCCGATTACACAGAGTGAAATAAGTCAGAAAGAAAAACACCAATACAGTATACTAATGTATATATATGGAATTTAGAAAGATGGTAACGATGACCCTATATGTGAGACAGCAAAAGAGACACAGATGTAAAGAACAGTCTTTAGAACTCTGTGGGAAAATGGCAAGGGTGGGATGATTTGAGAGAATAGCATTGAAACATGTATATTATCTTATGTGAAACAGATTGCCAGTCAAAGTTTGATGCATGAGACAGGGTGCTCAGGGCTGGTGCACTGGGATGACCCTGAGGGATGGGATGGGGAGGGAGGTGGGAGGGGGGTTCAGGATGGGGAACACGTGTACACCCATGGCCGATTCATGTCAATGTATGGCAAAAATCACTACAATATTGTAAAGTAATTAGCCTCCAATTAAAATAATTTAAAAGAAAAGAAAATGGGCATAGAAGGAAACTACCTTAACATAATAAAGGCCATATAGGGCAAACCCACAGCAAACATTATTCTCAATGGTGAGAAACTGAAAGCATTTCCTCAAAGATCAGGAACAAGACAAGAATGTCCACTCTTGCCACTTGTATTCAACATAGTTATGGAAGTCCTAGCTATAGGCAAGCAGAGAAGAGAAAGAAAGAAAAGGAATCCAGACTGAAAAGGAAGAAGTAAAACTCTATTTGTAGATGACATGATACTGTACATAGAAAACCCTAAAGATACTATCAGAAAATCACTAGAACTAATCAGTGAATTTAGCAAAGGCACAGAATACACAATCAATACACAGAAATCACTTGCATTCCTATATACTGACAATGAGAAATCAGAGAAATAAAGGAATCAATCCCATTTACCATTGCAACTAGAAGAATAAAATACCTAGGAATAAACCTATTACAGATGGTGACTGCAGCCATGAAATTAAAAGACGCTTACTCTTTGGAAGGAAAGTTATGACCAACCTAGATAGCATATTCAAAAGCAGAGACATTCATTTGCCAACAAAGATCCGTCTAGTCAAGACTATGGTTTTTCCAGTGGTCATGTATGGATGTTAGAGTTGGACTGTGAAGAAAGCTGAGCGTCGAAGAATTGATGCTTTTGAACTGTGGTGTTGGAGAAGACTCTTGAGAGTCCCTTGGACTGCAAGGAGATCCAACCAGTCCATCCTAAAGGAGATCAGTCCTGGGTGTTGTTTGGAAGGAATGATGCTAAAGCTGAAACTCCAGTACTTTGGCCACCTCATGTGAAGAGTTGACTCATTGGAAAAGACTCTGATGCTGAGAGGGATTGGGGGCAGGAGGAGAGGGGACGACAGAGGATGAGATGGCTGGATGGCATCACTGACTCGACAGACATGAGTTTGGGTGAACTCCAGGAGCTGGTGATGGACAGGGAGGCCTGACGTGCTGCAATTCATGGGGTTGCAGAGAATCGGACATGACTGAGCTACTGAACTGAATTGAAGGAGACAAAACAGCTGTATGCGGAAAACTGTAAGACACTGATGAAAGAAATCAAAGATGACATAAACAGATGGAGGGATATCCCATGTTCCTGGATTGGAAGAATCAATATTGTGAAAATGACTATACTACCAAAAGCAATATACAGAGTCAGTGCAATCCCTATCAAATTACCAATGGCATTTTTCACAGAACTGAAACAAAAAAAAAATTCACAATTTGTATGGAAACACAAAAGCAATCTTGAGAAAGAAGGATGGAGCTGGAGGAATCAACTCACCTGATTTCAATACTACAAAGATACAATCATCAAGACAGTATGGTACTGTCACAAAAATAGAGGTATAGACTGATAGAACAGGATAGAGATTCTGGAGATAAACCCACACACATATGGGTGCCTTATCTTTGACAAAGGAGGCAAGAATATACAATGGGGAAAAAATAGTCTCTTCAATAAGTTGTGCTGGAAGAACTGGACAACTAAGTGCAAAAGAATGAAATTAGAACACCTCCTAACACTATCCAGAAAGATAAAATCAAGATGGATTAAAGATCTAAATGTCATTTATTTTGTTGCTCAAATTATTCCAGCTGTGGCAAGTAGGAGCTCCTCCATGTCAAGTCCTGATTTCTACTGACAGTCTATTTTGTTTGTTTGAGCATTTCCTTTCTTTCTTTCAGGCACATTTTGTATTTTCAGGACAAGGAAGGTGTGCTCAGGGATCTGTGCTGGGTCGAGCTGCCCTGGGCTGCAGGGGTGAAAGGCTGGCAGCTGGAAATCAGGTGGAATTGGCAGCCCTCAAGTTCACGTCCCCAGGCCCTCTGCAGGTACAGATGAAATCTGGAGCTTGGGTACATCAGGGCAGGGTCTAAATTGGATTCTTTGTCCATAGGTGCTCTTCTTGGCTAAGTGAAGGAAGTGTCTAAAATTGAGATTTGGAATCTGTTTTTTCCAAGGAAGGGTTGTTCCAGGTTTTAAACATCATATTCTCAGAGGATTGAATTTCAATAGCTGAAGCTGAAATTGCACTTGTCATCATTTAAGTTCATAGTGAAAACGTCACCAGAATTCCAAATTTTGCCAAACTGCTCACTAACACTTTTTTCCTTTTGGGGACCCCACACTTCTTTTGTTATTTCTCATGAATCTCCCCCAGATTGTCATGATGTCTGGGTCTTTCTTTGACTTTCTGATCTAGATTAAAGTATATCTCTGGATAAGATAAAGCAGTACACTGAGTCCTTTGGACTTCAAGGAGAACAAACCAGTCAATTATAATATATATTCATTGGAAGGACTGATGCTGAAGCTGAAGCTCCAACACTTTGGCCACCTAATACAAAGAGCCAACTCATTAGAAAAGACCCTGATGCTGGGAAAGATTGAAGGCAGGAGGAGAAGGGGATGACAGAGGACAAGACTGTTGGATGGCATCACCGACTCAATGGACAAGAGTTTGAGCAAGCTTCAGGAGATGGTGAAACCTGGCATGCTGCAGTCCATGGGGTTGCAAAGAGTTGGATGTGACTGAGCGACTGAACAATATTATATCAAATTACTATAGTAAGTATACTCTATGAATTACCTTATTAAAGTGATGTAACATTTTAATTTGAAAATTCTAATATTTACAACATGCTAAAAAATTATTCTTTGCCTCTCCTTGAACTTCCCATGAGGAATTATGTATCAACCAAAAAATTTTCATTATCAATGACTAAACCTTTTTCTTTTTTCTGAGTATCATTCTATTGGTGATGACAATTGAACAATACACATAAAACATAACTGCTCTTGAGTAATAATTATCAAAGATTATAATTGTACAATATTGAGAACTTTAGCACAAAATATAATTATTGGAGGACAATTCCTCTACAATATTCTGTGGCCTCTGCCACAAATCATCACAAATCTGCTACAGGTATACAGATGTCCCCTCCTTCCTGAACTCCCTAAGAAACATATTAGCACATTCTCTTTGCAAGTTGCTTTAATGCTACCACAAGTGTACATGTATAGATAAATTCATAGAGTGAGAAGTGAAGACTTTGAGGTTTCAAACCCTCTCTGTCCTCCCAGGCCCCTCACCAAGGGGATTTCAGTGGGCATTTGTAGGCTTGCAAACACTGAATTATGAAGATGTTTAATGAGATCTTGGGTAGGGGAATGAAAGATACTCAGGTCCGGTGGGAAGCTGAGACACCACTGCTCAAGGCGTTGGCATACTGGGCCAGGAAAGATGGCTGGCCTGGGCAGTTTTCTGCTTCACACCCATGCCCTAGGTCTGCTCAGTGCTAGCCAGTTGTGGTTTGGCATTTTCAAAAGTATGTGGCACACCATTTGGTCCAGGCTTATCAGTTACAGAGGAAGTGACCTCAGCGGGGCACATATCTCCTTGGTGATCTTGGCAGAAAACTCCATGATAACCATATTCACCTTACTCACCTTACAGGTGCACAGCGGGAAACAAACGAGTCAGTCTGTGTCACAGTCACAGGCAGGGCTCGGGAGCTGACATACCCTGAGGATCCAGGCTCCAGTTAGTATTCTCCAAATGAGGGGTGCAGGCAAGCATGAGCGTAAAATGTGAGTGTGGAGGCAAGCCTGAATGTGAGAGACACACCTCCCCCCTACACCCATAGTCTCCAAACAAAGGACTCTTTAAGCAGATGAGTATTCCTTGTAGGCATGTGTTAAGTGTCCACACACTACATCATTGTGGTGATGAAGCTTTTTAAATGCCCTGTTGCCACAGAATCTTCTAAAAACGTCTGCAAGAGAGAAGGTGAGTGGCAGAGGTGTTCAGAACAAGAAACAAGGCCCCTCACAGCCTGCCGGGGCCTCCTCCTTGGCGCGTGGTTGTAGAGACTCCCTGGCCCTACAGGTCCCACCATCTCGTCGCCCACCCTCCCCCACCCTTCCTGTTGCCATGGTGACAGTCGGCATCCCAGGCTGCGGGCTGCGGGCTGCACTCCCCTCACCCCTCCTGCTGGCTCTGGAGGAGCAGGCGGGCTTTGTCAGGGCTCAGCGTCTCTTTGCAGCTGTGAGATTAGACAGAAAAGAAAAGAGGCTGCCGTGGGTGCCACTGGACCCCCTTGAGGCCTGGAATAGGGAGGCAGGGCCACTTCAGACCACCAGCCCCGAGCTCGTGGGATTCCTGACAGCCTCACCCTGGACTAACTGCCCACAGCACATCGTGCCGAGAGAGAGGAGGCCTTCCACACCCCAGCGTGGGAGACTGGGGTGGCATCCTGCTCCTTGGTGACCCGCTTGGGGTCTCAGGCAGCAAGCTGTCCCAGGCAGGAGTAGCCAGTGGGGCTGCCCAGGCCTATGGATACCCCCTGTCTCTGCTTGTTTGTGAGTTTCATGGGTTTCCTCGCCAAGGGAAGGTGGTAAGTAGACCAATGCCTGAAAAGGGGAGAGTTTTTCTCATTTCGGGTGGTGTTGAAATCCTGGGTGTCACTTCCCTGGGTTCCTTGGGTGCTGTTTATTCTCCGGGGTTGTCAGGCTGGGGTTGGAGTGCTCTTGCTGTGTGACTTGAGGAGGGGGTCTACCTCCATCTGAGCACACCAGGGTCTAGGCTTGACAACCTGGGCTGACTTTGCTGAGGGGTCCCTGGCTCTTGAACAAAATTGTCCAGAATATTTTTTGAACAAGTGCAGGATGTTGGGTTCTGTGATGAGGCCTGGTTTAATTCTGGATTTCCTTCACTCTCACCCCACTCTTTCTTTTTTTTTTTCCCTTTTTAAATGGATGGGAAGGGAGTAGACTGGGTGCTTTAGAAATACCCCTGCATGAGGTTGCCATGATAACAGAGATTTCATATGTCAGGATTGTCTTTTTTTTTTTTTTTTTAAGTAGACTTTATTACTGTTGTTTTAGTTTTAGGTTCACAGCAAAACTGAGGGGCAGGTACAGAGATTTCTCATATGACTCCCCAGCCGCTTCTCCCTGCCTTCCCCATTATCAGCATCCCTCACCAGGGTGGTGTGTCTGTTACAGCTGATGAAACTACTTCGACACATCATAATCACCCAGAGTCCACGTTTTACGTGTGCGTTCTGTGGGCTTGGACAAATAGCAGGTATCCACCTTCATAGTATTGTACACTGTGGTGTCACTGCTCTAAAAATCCTTTGTACTCCACATAGTCATCCCTCCTCCCTTAAACCCCGGCAAGACCTAACTCCAGTAATTTTTCCAGAATGTCACACTGTTGGACTCCTACAGTGTGTAACCTTTTCAGACTGGCTTCTGTCACTTAGCAACCTGCATTTTAGGTTCCAGAGTTGTCTTATTATTTCTTTCTCTTTCTCACTTACTTTCTTTTACATTAGGAAAACCAACCCTTCAGATAAATGTGGATAAGGGGATTTTGTTCTTTAAAGAGAGTGTGTAAAGTGCTTATTCCCAGGTTCTTGGTGACCCCAGGCTGTCCCTGGCTCTTTGTTGGTGTATTCCCTGTCTACACCTATGAATCAGGACAGTGAGAAGGTCTAAGCTGTCGTTGTGGGTTTCTAGGGTGACTGGGGGATGCTTGAATTAGCTTGAAGTAAAAAGAATGAGTCGGTGTGGGGGGGCTGTGCACACATGTGCTCAGACTCAATTCAAATGACAGCAGCTCACCTCAACCCCAGATAGGCTGTTCACGAGAGGTGATATTGTGCAGGCTCATTTTGTGGCTTTTCCTTCCCCGTGTCTAGCCAGTTGGTCAGCTGAAGGCCAGCCGTCTTTGGATGCAAGGCCTGCTCTGTGTAGACAAGAGGGTGATGGGCAAGACAGGTTGGGCTGGATCCCATTGGCACAGAGAACCCATCAGGCAGAGCTTGGGTTGGGCCTCAGTTTCTTCACCTGCACCATGGAGGATCTTGACAGCTCGTCCTCCGGCCCTTAGTGCTCACTCGGTGACCTCAGTTAGGACTGTGGGGGGCCTGGCCCTCCCCTAGGCACCAGGAACAGACCAGCTCGCTTAGGTCTGGGGGGCTCAGAGCAGGACACCTCTGCCTGCCATGTGGGCTGGGGGGAGCACAGGCCATCAGTGCTCTCCCAGTCATCCAGTGGTGCTTAGTGTGTGTGAAAGGAGCTGAGGGGTGCACTCTGCAGCAGATGCAGCCTGACTGAAGCATCTGCCAGGACTGAGGGGACACCCTACCCAAGCTCTCAGGTACCAGTTCTGCCTCAGTCCTATAGCTTCAGGCCACCTTTGGGGGCATCCACCTTCTCTGGGACATCCGGACATCCGGGACAGCCCCAGCTCAGCATGCCCAGCCCACCCGAGGCCACCAGGTGTCTACGTGGTCCAGCTGTGTCCAGTGAGAGGTGAGGCGCCTGTGTTTGCACCAGTCTGTCTGGGAAGAACCGAGAAGCCATCTCTTCTGCGCCAGAACCCGCCCCCTGTGTGCACTGCTGCACTCATGCCTTTCACGTGCTACTAAGGAATGTGGTCCTCCTGTCCTCACTCCATGCTCACCGAGAGGCTGTCAGCCATCTGCTTCCCCGGGGCCACAGGCAAGATCCCTGGTAGAGTTCGACTACCCGACCAGCCAGTCACTGTGTGCACGTGTGTCTGCTCAGTCGCTCAGTTGTGTCTGACTCTTTGTGACCCTGTGGATTGTAGCCCGCCAGTCTCCTCTGTCCATGGACTTCTCTAGGCAAGAATACTGTAGTGGGCTGTCATGCCCTCCTCCAGGGGATCTTCCCGACTCAGGGATCAAACCCACATCTCTTATGTCTCCTGCATTGGCGGGCAGGTTCTATACCACTAGCAGCACCTGGGAAGCCCCCAGTCAGTCACTACCCAGCTACGAACCAACTAGCTGACTTCCCTCCTTCTCTGTTCTCTCCCTTTCCCTCCCAAAAGGAAAACTCTTTCCTCCTTTCCCTCTCTCCTTCTCTCCCGCCTTTCATAAGACCTGGGTGCATTCGCAGACAGAACTTGTGAGTGTGTCAGAGGGTGGACTGTGAAGCCGCATGATTGAGTTGTGTGGGAGTTCTGGACTTGGGCCCACCCTTCCAAGAACCTGGGTGTTGAAAGAAGACAGGGGAGGGCGGAGGGCTCTGCACCGGTGAGCTCAATTTGGCCAGTTTAGTCTGAGTCCTCTCCCCACTTCCAGGTCAGGTTCTTATGACTTATTAGAACCTGCGAGCATTCTTTAGTCTAAAGAATGGAACCCAGAAACACACCCAAGGAGCCCACCACACCAGAGGAGGTCTGAGGAGTGGGAGCCCTTAGATGACCACCCTCCTGGCTGCCCCTCCCAGCTTTCTGCCCCCTGCAGGAACAAGGAGAGGAGACAGCATGGGAGCAGATGGCTCACTCCACCTTGGCCTGGCTCAGCAGTGAGAGTTCTGTTGAGTGTTTTGAGAGAATTCCAATGGACTTGCTAGAGATCCAATTGGGGATTTTTCAAATGAAAAGTTGCTAGTGATATATGCTTGAACAGATGAATAGGGAAGGCCTTGTGTTCTCCTAGTACATAATTTTATATCTTAGACTATTCCAAGAAGACTGTGCTGGATGAGGCTAGAATTTTTTGTTGAATGCATCTTATGCTGAATTTAGAGTCTCCTAAAATAAACCGGCATCCCATGCAGATGTGGGATTATAGCTCTCTACTCCCATGTTCTTAACATCATGTCTAAAGGATCCCTCATAGCTGCTGCTCTGGCTACAAATTGGATAAAACTACGGGCCTCTAGAAATAAGCTTGGGGCCTCCTGGTCAGCAGGCTGTGACTTTTCAGCAGCCTGTGCTGCTTCTCCAAAAATGGGTGCAGGAGAGCATGGCTATTACTGTTTTGTCCTAGATGATTGGTCAAGGAACCCTGGTGTGGGTGGGGGTGTGGCCGGTGTCCTCCTGTGGGTGGACACATCATGTGCAGGGAGTATCCTCGGGAACCGCTGAAATGGTAGCCTTTCTTTGTAAAGTCAGGAGCTGCTGCAGAGAAGCTCCTCCCTCCCTTCCCCACTCCCTACGTATATGAGGAGCCTAAGAGCTTCTGTGGCAAAGTGAGCAACAGTTCTCTCTTCTCCCCATCATCCTCTGTCTTCAAAAAACCAAGCTTCAAAAACTTTTGTCTGCAAAATAAACTATGCTGCCTAAAAGATAATTAATTGCAGGGGTGGGCCGATGCTCCCAGCTCGATATTGCTTCTTGAGACTGTCCCTCAGCTTCATGCTGTGCTTAGTCACTCAGTGGTATCCAACCCCATGAACTGTAGCTCACCAGGCTCCTCTGTCCATGGGAATTCTCCAGGCAAGAATACTGGAGTGGGTTGCCATGTCCTCCTCCAGGGGATCTTCCCAACCCAGGAACTGAACCCAGGTCTCCTGCATTGCAGGCAGATTCTTCAGCATCTGAGCCACCAGGGAAGGCGCGTCCCTCAGCTTTCAACCCCTGCTAAGGGACACTTAGGTCCTCTCCCCTTTCCCTCCCCTCATTCTTCCCTCCCTCCCTTCACTCTTTTTTTTTTTTTTTTTCACCATTAGGACAGTGGTGCTGTGAGTAGATTCCAGTTCTCTCTAGCTGTCTTCTCCCAGAGCTGCCGGCACATGAGTGCCCTGAAAGGAAGCCCTCTAAATAAGCAGAGCTGTTGGGTTCTGAACTGCCTTTGGTTGATCAGGGGCAAAGACGAAGGAACTGAATAAGAAAGGAAGAGTCCAAGTGACTGGGCAAATGCCACCAGGCCAACTCGAACGTGGGTGGAGCCTGAGCATGCAGGGGAGACCCGAATCTCCCTGGGCTCAGCCACATTCTGCTTGAGGCTGTGCACTTGCCAGAACAATGTTGGAATCACTCTGTATCCAGAATCCTGGACCTGAAGAGTGGGGCAAGGCCACTCTTATTGCCTTACTCCTTCATGTAGCTCTTTATTTACACAATGACATTTTTTTTTTCTTATAGGGTTAAAAAAATAAAAAAGCGTCCCAGACACAGCACTTTCCTTTCAGCGTTGATCATCAGAGCTCTTTGTTAAAGATAAGAGGTTGCTTCCACTTGAGGCTTGAATGTCACTGCAGCCCCTGCCAGCGCCGCTCTGTAATTATCCTGTCCTGTCTGGAAAGCTCTTAAATGCCACTTCATCTAAGGGCTTGAGGCTGAGATTGCTTCTCCAGTGCGATGCCAAAGGCTCCTCTTGGCTGAGATGACTAAACTGTCAAATATTTTTAGAGCAAGTCTTCTTTTAAAAAAATAATTAAGAAAGTAAATGAGTGATGATTAATCAGCTCCTCACTGCCTCTACCTTGGCATCTGACATACAATTTTCCCAGGGAGTCCCTGTAGCCTCGTGTTGGGGTTAAGGGGCTCTCCCACTGTCACCTGGCCAGGATGTGGCCTCTCAGGACCTCTGAACAGGTCCTGGCCTGTTCACCCTCCTAGCTGCCTGATTGATGGTGAAAATGGGTGAAGTTCAAGGCAGTATTCAAGTTTAGGAAAAATTTTCTGCCTTTGAACAAAACATACTTTCAGTTTAGAGCAATCAAGAAAGCTTTTTGCAAAAACATGTTCTCAGAAAGCAGAATTACATTCAGAGTCCCTTCTTTTGGGATTTCTTGACCACATTTTTCCTCAGAGAGATTTAGGACAGCTAAGTAGAAATTAAATTTTCCATATGTAAACAGACACGGAGACAGCTGGCTCTGACTCTGTAATGACTGGAAGTTTTGAATCTTGAAAGAGCATGAAGATTTTATTAGTTTATTTTTAAATAGGTTGGCTTTTCTCCCAATTGCA
Organism: Neotragus moschatus; assembly: GCA_006410615.1. Classification (NCBI taxonomy): domain Eukaryota; kingdom Metazoa; phylum Chordata; class Mammalia; order Artiodactyla; family Bovidae; genus Neotragus; species Neotragus moschatus. Next base: position 382,151 of record SJYA01001417.1, read on the forward strand.
AATATAATAAACATTCTTCATAGAAATTTAGATATTCCTGAGAAGCATTGAAAAGAGGAAACCCCCAGAAGCTTACCACCCCAAAGTGGCGAGATTTATGTGGGCCTAGAAAGATTTCCCTCCTCCTTTCCTGGGTCTTGTCTACTGATAAGTGGAATATTCATCAGAATTTGTCATTGGGGCCTGAAAGCTGACAAAGTTGCCCCCCTATCCAAAGCCTCTTGGATTTTCATCCCAGCCTCCCGTCCAGCTGTTCTGGCAAAGTTGCCCAACTTGTTGAAAGAAGTACAGTGTTGGACACTTTGTCCCATCCTTGGGGCCTGGCAGGTGCCCCCAGTACCTGCTGCCTGTGTGTCCCATGTGACCGGTGAGTGGAAGAGGCACAGGCGCAGGGCCCACTTGTGCCAGTGTTTCTCTCCTTCCAAATGATTTCACTTAGCATAATACCCGAAAAGTCCAAACTTGTTATTGGAAATGGCAAGATTTCATCTTTTTTATGGTTGAGTAACATTCCATTCATGGTGACTGCAGCTGTGAAATTAAAAGATGTTTGCTCCTTGGAGGAATAGCTCTGACAAACCTAGACAGCATATTAAAAAGCAGAGACATCACTTTGCCAACAAAGGTCCATATAGTCAAAGCTATGGTTTTTCCAGTAGTTGGACCATAAAGAAGGCTGAGCACTGAAGAACTGATGCTTTTGAATTGTGGTGCTGGAAAAGACGTTTGAGAGTCTTTTGGACAGCAAGGAGTTCACACCGGTCAATTCTAAAAGAAATCAACCCTGAATATTCATTGGAAAGACTGATGCTATAGCTGAAGCTCCAATGCTTTGGCCACCTGATGTAAAGAGCTAACTAATTGAAAAAGACCTTGGTGCTGGTAAAGATTAAAGGCAAAAGGAAAATAGGGTGGCAGAGGATGAGATGGTTAGATAACATCACCAACTCAATGGACATGAATTTGAACAGATTCTAGGAGATAGTAAAGGTCAGGGAAGCCTGGTGAGATGCAGTCCACGGAGCAGACATGACTTAGTGATTGAAAAAAAATTTTCATTTTGTGTGCATATGCATATATATATATATATATATATGGCACCCCACTCCGGTACTGTTGCCTGGAAAATCCCCTAGACAGAGGAGCCTGGTGGGCTGCAGTCCATAGGGTCGCTAGGAGTCGGACACGACTGAGCGAATTCACTTTCACTTTTCACTTTCATGCATTGGAGAGGGAAATGGCAACCCACTCCAGTGTTCTTGCCTGGAGAATCTCAGGGACGGGGGAGCCTAGTGGGCTGCTGTCTCTGAGGTCGCACAGAGTCGGACACGACTGAAGTGACTTAGCAGTATATATATATGTATATTCAATTGTGTATATATCCCTACCTGTGCACATATCTCTGTCTATCTATATCATATCTTCTTTATCCTTTCATCTATCATGGAACACTTAGTTTGCTTCCGTATCTTGGCTATTATAAATAATGCTGCAGTTTATATGTAGCAATGCTCCTATGTTTATAGGCGTGTCCAAATTAGTGTTTTTGCTTTTCCAGAAAAATGCCCAGTAGTAGAATTGCTGGATGATATGGCAGTTCTATATTTAATTTTTTGAGTTGTATATTTAATTTTTTTTTTACTGTTTTCCATAGTGGCTGCACACAGAGTTGGACAGGACTGCAGCAACTTAGCAGCAGCAGCATGGCTATACCACACTTCATTTATTCATTCCCCTGTTGATGGCCACTTGGGTATGTTTCCAGTTTTGAAATTATTATGAACAGGGCTTCTATAGACTTTTGTGACCAAGTCTTTGTGTGGACAAATATTTTCTCTTGGGTAGACCCCCTAGGAGCCCCATTGTTGGGTCATAGGGCAAATGTGTGTTTAACTTCATAAGAAAATGCCAAGCAGTTTTCCAAAGCAGTTGTAAAATTTTATGCTTCCACCAACACTATATGAGAGTTTGCTCAGCATTCTTGTCAACACTTAGTACTGTCAGTCTTTTACATTGTGGCCCTTCTGGTGGGGCATGGTGATGTCTCACCGTGAAATTAATTTGCATTTCCCTGATGACAGGTGATGTCGAGTGCTTTCCCATGTGTTTTTTGTCTATTTAAGTAACTTAGTCGAGTCCTTACTTTAGTCTTTCCTCAAAAAATTGTTTTTATAAGATCACTTGCCTTTTTTGTCTTATTTGATTTGTAGGAATTCTTTTTTTCTTTTTAACTTATCTTTAACTGAAGGAACATTGCTTCACGACATTGTGTTGACCTCTGCCATACATCACCATGAGTCAGTCATAGGTATACATGTGACCCCTCCCTCTGTAACCTCCTTCCCACCTCCCCTCCCCTTCTTCCCACTCCTCTATGTTGTTACAGAGCTCCAGTTTGAACTCCCTGAGTCGTGCAGTAAATTCCCATTGGTTATCTGTCTTACATATGGTGGTATATATGCTTCCATGTTACTCTCTCCATTTGTCCCAACCTCCCCTCCTCCCCGACTGCCAACCTGTGTCCGTAAGTCTGTTCTCTATGTCTGTGTCTCCACTGTTGCCCTGTAAATTGGTTCATCTGTACCATCTTTCTAGATTCCATATATATATGTTACTATACAATATTGTTTTTCTCTTTCTGACTTACTTCACTGTATAATAGGCTCTAGGTTCATCCTCTTCTCTAGAACTAACTCAAATGTATTCCTTTTTATGGCTGAGTAGTATTCCATGGTATATGTGTACCACAGCTTCTTTATCCATTCATCTGATGATGGACATCTAGGTTGCTTCCATGTCCTAGCTATTGTAAATAGTGCTACAGTGAACATTGGGGTATGTGTGCCTTTTTCAATTTTGGTTTCCTCAGGATATATGCTAAGTAGTGGGATTTCTGGATCATATGGTAGTTCTACGCCCAGTTTTTTGAGGAATCTCCTTACTATCTTTGTAGGAAATCTTTATATAGTCTGGATACAAGTCATTTGTCAGAAAGATGTATTACAAATATTTTCTTTCTTTTTATGACTTGCCTTTTCATTTTTTTAAGGGAGCCTCTTGATGAGCACAGGTTGTTCATGTTTATGAAGTTCATTTGTCGAGTTTTTATTGTATGACTAGTGTCTTTTATAGCCTAAGACATTGTTGCTTATTTTCAATGCATGAATGTTTTCACCTATTTAGTTTTAGTTTTGGTGCTTGCAGTTAAGACTGTGATTCACTTCTAGTTATTTTCACCTGTGTGGTGTGAGTGGCGAGTCAAGGTTCATTTCTCCATATAGATAGCCAGTTATTCCAGCTTGTTGAGAGGATTTTCCTTTCTCATTGACAGTTGTTGGCACTTTTATTGGAAATAAACTGACCAAGTGAATGTGAGTCCATTTCTGGACTCTATTCTGTTCCGTTGATCTATTTGTCTATCTGTATGCCAATATGCTGGGAGATAGTGAAGGACAGAGAAGCCCAGCACGCTGTAGTCCATGGGGTCGCAAAGAGTCAAACAACTCTTTTGTTGTTGACTGAACAACAACAGTGCCAGTATCCTCACAGTGTCTTGATTTTGTATTTAATATTATTATAGTAATCATTTTACTTAATAAATTAAGTCATTTTATATTTTATAGTAGGACCTGTGCTGTGGTAATCTATTGAGCTAGTTCTCTGTTGGTGGACATCCGGAACACTTCCAATTTTCACCTATTACAGTTATCACTGTGCTGCAGGTCCTTTCTCCTCTGTGTGAGCAGGAAGGATTGACACCTGGAGTGGGCACGGCTGGGTGGGAGGAGGTACAAGCTGTGTGTTGCCATCCTTGTTTTGGTCGAGGCTCCAGACTGCTTTCCACAAGATGGTGCGGAGCAAGGGAATGGTGCACCCCAGGCACTATACTGCCCCTTTGCAAGTCAGCCTCCAGTGTTTGGTGCCTCTAGAGTGCTATTTCATGTCTTGCTTCTGTGCTTTGTTATGGAGATGAACCATATAAGGAAGTAGAATTTTTTGTTTGTTTTAATTACCTTATTCTAAGAAAATGATTAAATGAAAAAACGGCTACAATGATTATATGGCTAGAAAAATAAAACGATGCAAGAGAAATCTCACTCCTACCCCTATCTTCATCCATCCCTTTCCTCTTGTTCTGTAGAGATAACCCATTTTAAACTGCTTTTACACATTTTCAAACTTACAAAAAAATTATAAGAATTGATTCAGCAAGTGTCAACATTTTCCCATATTTACTCCCTCTTTCTCTCTGTATATATAGGCAGACTTTTTTTGGTCAGAACCATCTTAAAAAAAAAAAAAAAACTTTCAGAGCTCACAGATGGAACATTTTGTGGCTAGATACTTCCTATTGTGTCACTCAGGCTCTGGTCATTCCATTTTAGTGACTAGCTGCATCGTCCTTTAAGGCAGTTTTGCCAGATCCCCCTCATTGTGCAAATTTCCCTCTGCAGTTAGCAGGTGGCCATGTGGTTTACCAGCAGGTCCCTCCTAGGTGGGTCTTCTTGTTTCCAGCCTTGCTCTTAGCAGCCTGATGCAGGCTGTTGTTATATCCTTGTGCAGGTGTGCCTGCAGAACTGTGCCAGCAGGACGCCCACATTCACCAGAGATGTGAATGCTGGGTCAAAGGGCAGATGTGCCGTTTCACTCTCCCACCAGCCAGGTGGAAAGAGCCTCTTCCCGTGCCTCACCTCCCTCCTCCCTCAGTCTTCGCCAGTCTGACTGGGAGAAAAGTTATCTCAGTGTAGCTGTAATCTGTACTTCCCTCATTACGTGTGACGTGGAGCCACTTCTCCTTTTCTGTGATTATCTATCTGTTCCTATCCTTTGGCATCACTGACTCGATGGGCGTGAGTCTAAGTGAACTCTGGGAGTTGATGATGGACAGGGAGGCCTGGGGTGCTGCGATTCACCGGGTCAAAGAGTCGGACATGACTGAGCGACTGAACTGAGCTGAACTGAGCTGAACCTTTGCCCAGAGCTATTGGGTTCTGGATCATTTCACAGTTCCACTCAGCAGCATCCTCATCTGGCCCAAATGATAGTGGCTCATCTGATGGCAGATCAGATCAGCCATCAGAATCTTTCATCTTTAAGCCATCTGAATCTTAAAAAAATTAAAAAACTGAACCATTTTGCAATAAAACCAAATTTAGGTTGAGTCAAATTAACAGTAAATAAATTGCTTTACATTTGGTAGCTGTTTTTTATCCTTTTGTCTTTCATGCTGCCTCACTGACACATGGACCAGACAGTTATTTAGAATGTGAAATGTCATAAGAGACAAGATTTTGAGAGAAAGCTAACTTGCTCATGGCCTTACAACAGGATTGTTCCATCTCATTAAAATATTCAGAACTGAATTTATAATCCTTAGATTATGGAGTAGTTTTAGATGTACAGACAAGCTGCAAAGATAATATAAATTCCTATACCCTTCACCCAGCTTGCCACACATGGGCATCTACAAAAGGTTCCATTTGGCGTTGAAGAGAAATTGGCATTGGGAGAATACCACAAACTAGTTTGCAATCAGATTTCACCAGCATACAATCTGGGGTATCATATTTTATTTACTATATTGGATTTTTAAATAAAAAAAAAATTAGAGTGGTTTTACTTTCACAGCAATGTTATGAGGGAAAAGGGATTTTCCAATATATTCCCCACCCCTGAACATATAAAGCTTTCTCATTAACAATGTCTCCCACCAGAGTGGTACATTTGTTACCATAGAGCAATTGTAACAGATTGAGCAACTGAAGAGAGAACTAGTTTCTCTTTGTATAAGGTTTTTTTTTTTTTTTTTTAAACAATGTAAGTTTTTATATGAAGAAATAAAGCACCTTAATTCTTAATGTTTTTAATGTCTTGTCACAACATAACGAATGAATGCTGGTTTTACTATTTTTCATCTTTCTATATTTATAGCAACAGTGAGAGATTTTCAATGTTCTGACAAAATTTCTAAAGGTGCTGGAACAATGGTACTTCCCCTTGTTGGTCAGAATTACTTTGGAGGCCCTTTCCTTGAATCTNTTTAATGTCTTGTCACAACATAACGAATGAATGCTGGTTTTACTATTTTTCATCTTTCTATATTTATAGCAACAGTGAGAGATTTTCAATGTTCTGACAAAATTTCTAAAGGTGCTGGAACAATGGTACTTCCCCTTGTTGGTCAGAATTACTTTGGAGGCCCTTTCCTTGAATCTGCACTGCTGTGCAGTAGGGGCTGCCTGCTGCCTGGCTGGTTAGAAGGGATTTGCTGATGCCCGCTCTGGGTCACTGTGACGGCAGACGATACTCCATCAGGGACGCTGTGTGGTTCTGACCCCCAAGGACACAGGGGGACGGTGGGGCAGAGGTCGGGTGGCACATGCAAGGGCCAGTAGCAATGCTGAGAGTAGGGTCTCTGATGGGAGAACAGTAGAGCTGACGGCTCTTGGACCATCCAGAAGAGTGGTTGCCCCGGGTGTGTTCCAAGTTGCCTGGTACCAAAGCAGTGATTGCTCAATGCCCATGGTCCAGAATGGACATCTGATAGCTCACAAGAGTGCCCCAGGAGAGGTTGCTTACACCCACAGTACTGCAGGACAGCAAGAGCTAGTTCAGCTCTGATCAGTACAGGCGAGAGGATGGAGCTACTCCCGGCCCTGCCACTTCCTGGTGACAAGGAAACTGGAGCCTCTGTTCTCTACCCTGCTATGGTCAGAGGATTTGAGATCTTTGACTGCCCACTCAGAATGTATGTGAGTGGGCTAGGCCTCCCCTTTTCTAGCAGGCGCTTTTCCATTGCTGGCAACCGTGAGTAAAATCTGAATTTGTTCCCACGGGAAAGTGTCTTAAACATCTTCAGAATCTCTTATGGGCTTAGTTACGATCTCAAAGCTCAGTGCCACATACAGTACAGATGAGAGGTGATTTTTGCCCAGAGCTAGTGCTTTTGTTGTCCCCTGTCTGCAGGAAAACCTCAGTGAAGCTTGACCACATGTTTGATTCTGCATGTTCTGGGGCCATCAGATGTCCACAGCCAGTGAAACTTTTGCATGATCAGAAGACCCTGGCAGTTGATCTGATTCTGAGCAGCATTTGGGTGGGCCAATGGGTGCCAAGTTACCTCACAAATCCAGTCCAGGTGGAGTCTAGCTCAGGTATGTGCTTAGTAAATACCAGCTAGGAAAGAAGGGTCTCCTGGCAGGTGTACCAGCAGACAAGAACCAGGAAGGGGCACTGGTGATTGTTTGGGAGATGTAGAGCTGGACAGAGAGCAGAGAGGAATGGGGTGAACTGGAATCTTCTAGGGCTCTTGTTTGGGTCTCTCTCATCTAATCACAGTGACCTTCAGAAAGGGAGGCATTGCTTCACTTTCATCTCCCAGATATTGTGCAAATTTCCCCTGTGACCATCCCTAGCTCATGTCCCCATAGAGAAGGAGTTATGGGAGACACAGTCCAGCTTAGCTCATCAATAGTCTGGAGTCCATTCCCCTTCATCTGATGGCTACTGGCCCGACTTCTATGCATTTGCCTGGCGGATGGGAAAGAGCAAACTGGAGGATCTTGAGAACATTTTTTTGAGAGGCCAAGCCTGAAGGGAGCATGTCATTCCCATTGCCCAGGGCTGGCAACACGGCCCACCATCCACAGGGGAGGTTGGGAATAATAACATGTGGTCACTTCACTTTCAGTACTGGTCCATAGTCCTCACACTCAAATAAGTGTGGATAAGACACAACTATATGTGGTCATTTTATGTTTAATATTTTATATGGCAAAAATATCTGTTTTGGATGACCTCTGTGTCCCTTGAGCTGGGACACAACAGGTGTTGTATACACTCCTGGAGTACACAGTGAATCAGGGAGTTCAGCTTTGAGCAGGAAACTAATGTACAGAGAGACAAACAAATATATAGAGAGATTCCATAAACCCTGGATTTTACCACCCAAGGTCCCTTTCTTCACTCTTTCCACTGTTCTTTGTGCAGACCTGTTTGTTGAGGGCATAGCAATAAGACCAGGTAACAATCACAGGACTGGAGGCACCACTCCAGTGCAACCAACACTCACCTCACAAGTCACTCAGCTCATTGCACACCATCAGGTCACAGCACAGCTTAGTCAAAGTAGGGAGAAAATAGGAAAGGAGGTAACAAACCACTCCAGGAGAAAGTCCCAGAAGGAGGTATCTCAGCATGAGCATCAGTCTCTGGTCCAGCAGTGGATCCCTTGACCAAGCGTGAGTGGGAAGTGGCTTTGCTCCTGCAGAGCCTCTGGCAGGGCCATCTGGAACAGCACTCAGCAGTGTGGAGTTGGGTCCTCCAGCAAAGAGGCATTAAGTCATTTGGCTCAGTGGTCTGGGCTTCTAAGAAGTCAGTCAGTAGGTGTAACAGTTACTCCGGGGGTCTTGTCTCTATCAGTCAACCCTTCTGTTCCCAGTCTTTCCTAGGATGCTGCCAAACAAGTGCCTTATCTCTGTAGACACTCTCAATGTATTACACTTAGACACTCAGAGTCATATGCTGTACATTTCAAAACAACTAATACAGAAATTCACATTTGCCACTGTGACTGCATCTTGAGTTCTTTAATGTAGCTTAAGTCCTATGAATTTCACACAAGATGAGTAGGAATCATAACACAGAAGAAGTCAAATCTTGAGATCTTCCTGGGTTCCTCTCTGACCAGTCCCTTATTCCAAGAGACTGTCATATCCTCCTCTGTGTGGGCTTGGGTGCTAAGTAGCAGCCCCACTTCAGGATATGGGCTGGGCCCCATTCACCATCCCCCAGACCAGTTTCTCTTGGCTGGTTCTCTCCCTGTGGATCACCTCTTGAGTGAAATGAATGGATATTCCCCTGGTAGGAAGATCTCTGCTCAACTACTCTCCCCAGCCTTTGATTCCACAAGCTCCCTTTTAGTGACAGCTTTCAGGGTTCCTCTGCCTTCCTCAGATGGGCTGTCCCCAGTCTTTGCCAGCTGTCGTGCTAGGTGGGGCTGGGAGTTTCTAGGGCAAAGCAGGGACCATGTGGGAGAGCCCTCATGATCAATGCGGCTTCCTGTGTGTCGAGCAGCTTGGGGGAGGAGTGAGCATCCCCTTTGGAGGATGGATGGGCAGAGGGATGCAGTTTGGGGAACCTGGCCTTCCGCTGAAGAGCCTCTGACTCATGAAGCTATTCAGGGTCATAAAGAGTGAATGGCAGGGCCTTCACCATTGTTACCAGGGAACCCTTCAGGGATGAGGACACAGTTTGAACCACTGGGTCATTAATGGAATAATTGGACAGAGAAATAGGACTGTGTGCCGTTAATACCCTGTAGTCATCTCTTCACTTCGGGCTGATGCCCCCTGACCATAAGTCACCCTTCATGCATTTCCTAATGACCATTTTATATCATTGCATAATGGATCTATCTATTGCATAATGATAGCAGCATTATGCAACTCAGCAGTGGCCACAGGACTGGAAAAGTTTTCTTTCCAATCCCAAAGAAAGGCAATGCCAAAGAATGCTNGCTGCAATTCATGGGGTCACAAAGAGTCGGACACGACTGAGTGACTGAACTGAACTGAACTGAACTGATATATACAGGTCTTTGGGAACCCATGGAGAAACATGGCTGTGTGGTCTGCCAAGGGAGGTCAGTGTGGACTGGAGAAATTATCTCATTAACTGGCCCCTTCAATGGTTTCATTCATTATACTCACATGATCCCTGTGTGTGAGGTACTGCCTCTGAGGGGGCTCTATAGTGACCCCCATACAACAAGGAAACCAAGGTCCAGAGAAATCTCTTTGCTGTTTAAAAAACATATAAGGCTGGATGAAGAATCCATCATTTAAACTGGACCAGAATTTGTGGTCTAAGCCTTGTAGCAATCTTGTATCTTCATATATTTACTTTTCACTCTAAAAGTCATGGAGCCCTCTCTGTGGGTGCTAGGAAGGGCTAGATCTGGCTGGAGCAGCCAGATCATCAAATATGGGACAGATCTCAGGAAACTGGGGTGGGGGTGGCGACTGGCTTTACCCCTGGGAGCACCTTGAAATAATTCATCTAAAATTTTCCAACAGTCTATGGCCATTTTCACTGTTCCCATCCAAGAAAATTCAAGAAAGCCTCTGGTGAGCCCTTGGGCCATTCCTTTGATCTAGAAGCCACAGCCTGGATGGTCTGGAGCCAGCCCCACTGCTCAGGCACCGAACCCACTGGATGCCCTTCTCTGAAGGTCTGAAAGACGGGCACCTGGAAGTCTGCTTAGAAAAACCGATAGAGGCAGAGGCAGGATGACTGTAGCCTCCACACCCGGAACCACTTGGGGCACCCAGAGCAGTCTGTTAAACTTTAAACCACCACAGGCCACCTTGCGGCCAGCATCGCCTGGTCCTCGGACAGCATTCCAGCCGGCTGGGGCTGTATCTTTATGTGAGGCAAGGGAAGAACTAGTGAGCTTGAGTGTGTGATAGTGCGGAAATGCAAATGCTCTGTCGTTTAGTGACCCATATTGCGAAAACAGGCGAAAGGAAGTTGTGTTTTGCTGCTGCCTGAAGTCAGCCCTGGAGAGAAGTACGCGCGCCACAGAAGACAGGTGAGTGGTGCTGGCTCTGGGGTCTTCGCCAGCCCAGAGAGCCTCTCTTCTGGGGTCAGGGAAAGTTCAGAGCAGTAGTCATTTGGGGTCGGATGTCTCTAAGGCAGGAAGCTGCCGTGGTGGCGCCCAGCGGTGTCTTGTGTCCCTTTTGTCTTCCTGTGGTGCCTCTGGCATGATTTGTAGCCGGTCGTTGAGCAGTGAGTGAGCACACTGCTGAGTGTCCTGTGGCAGTTTAGACCCTAGCAAAGATGAACTTGAGGGCCGAGGTCCCTGAATAGACTGGAGCTATGGAGGAGGGATAAGTGGTCCCAAACACAGTCCCTAGAGGCTGTGGGGCTTCAGAAGCCTCTGCANGTGAGCACACTGCTGAGTGTCCTGTGGCAGTTTAGACCCTAGCAAAGATGAACTTGAGGGCCGAGGTCCCTGAATAGACTGGAGCTATGGAGGAGGGATAAGTGGTCCCAAACACAGTCCCTAGAGGCTGTGGGGCTTCAGAAGCCTCTGCAATCTGCATTTTAGGTCCTGACAGGGCCTGTCCATGATGGGATCCTAGGAGGGAAAGCTGAGCCTGTCAGGGCCTCTTCAGAACCTCATACTGTGCCCAGAGAGTGCAGGGTAGTGGCCAGGCCACACTGACCTTGGGGAGGGTGATGGGCAGCCGTGGGGTACCAGAGGCAGCTGTGTTTGTGCTGGTTGTACTGAGGGGGCATGTTCTAGGGGACAACTGTACCCAGAGCACTTGGCTCCCAGGACGCTGTGGTGTTTGCAGGGGGAATCCCTGTGATTGTAGACCATCAGCCCATTTATAGTTTCTTGGGGTCAGTGAGGTGCTGTGGGTTCCCCTCGGGAGGTGGAAAGATGGGTCTAGGCTTTTCGTTGGAGGAGGGAACCTGAGTATGCAGCAGCAGGTAGCTGGTATGCTGGTGATGTTCATGGCCCACTGGGACATTTGGCTTGCAGTCCCTCCCCCAGCTCTGTGACTATGGGCCACTGATTCTACCACCCAGCTTTCCCATATGTGAAGTGGGATCTGAGTGGTGTCAGGCTCCGGAGGTGAGCACAGCCCTGGGAGGCTGGGTGTGCTCAGGGAAGCTCTGCTGTTACTCACATCAGTCCTCAGACAAATCCCATGGTGACTTTGCTCCACCATTCTTTTAGGAGAGGAAACTGAGGGCCACAGGGAAACTGAAGCCCATCCCTTGCCCCAGACCATGGACTGTAAGCTGACAAGCTGGGCCCAAACTCAAACCTTTGGAGCCTGAAAATTTGATTGGCAAGTGGCCCTGGGGCTGGGTGGGGCTGGGTGCTGAGGGGAGGAAGTGGTTTGTCTTCGGCTGGGTAGTTGCAGGAGGCCAAGGCCCTGGTTCCGCAACTTGCGCTGACGTCTGTTTCCACACAAAACCAGCACCTCCGAATATGCAGTGGCCCCCAAAGCTGGACAGGACTGTATGTTCTGCACACACAGAAGCCTAGACTGCAGTAGGTCTGTTGAGGTTAGAGCTGAGATGAGGTGTTGAGTAAGGCCTCAGAGGAAGGTTGAGGCCTTGCTGCTCTGAGCCCCTTGAGAGCCTAGGGTGGGGGTTGTTGCTGGACTCAGAACAGTGATCACAGAAGAGTCTCCAGGAGCACACCAGGATCACAGTCAAGTGCCAGGAGCACTTGCCTTGCTGCATCCTTGCCACCTGCTCCAGGTGGGCTCTGATGACCCCACTGACAGATGAGGAAACAGGTCCATGGAAAAGTGGATGAGCCTGGGAGTAAAAATGTAACCTCAGAGCAGTATTGACCATAGCACAGATGTGAAATCCAAACCTGAATGGGATGTCACTCACCTGCATGACCCCCCTGGCTCCCTATAGCTATGAGATCCATCCTGGCTCCAACCCCCAAATCCAGTCCCTTCCCCTCTGGGCTCACACACCTAGGCACACTGCCAGCTCTTCAGATGGCATGACTCTCTCTTGTTTGCTTTGTGCCTTTCCCTCTGTCTGGGACACTGGTCCCTCTGCCTGTGATGCTGTTTTCTCTGTCTGAGATATTGTTCCCTCTACCTGGGACGCTGTTCCCTCTGTCTGGGTTGCTGTCCCCTGTCTGAGCCCCTGTGTGTGGTGGCGATGACTGGTTGCCTATGGCGACCCTGGTTGCCCAGTGAAGTGGATGGTAACCTACCTTGTACATCAGCTCTGGGGGGCTTGGTGGGGGCTACTTGGAGCCCCTTGGTGCCCAGGACACAGAGCTCTTGCTGGTGCAGCCATGTGACTTTGGCGGGGGTGAATCCACCGTCTAGGCCTCCATTTCACTGTAATTACCTGACAGGGTCACTGTGCAGTGAGATGAGATGATGTGGGGCTGTCAAGTGATGGATGGTAGGAAATGGGGTTTGGCCTTCTGTAATCTTGATCTGCATTTTGTATTTTCAAAAATTTGGACTTGACCAGAGCATATTTTTGTAGGGCTATGTAAAAGTACATATCAGAAGGAAATAAAACTGAGACGTTCAAATTCATCTATTCAAATTCATCTATTCACTTACTCACTGAACATGCTTACTGAGCCCTGCTGTTTGCCAGGTGGCAGACCACATGAAGGAGGTAAGATTTCCACCTGTGTGGTCTGCAGCCCGTGGGGAGTGGAGTGGGGAGGTGTGGGTGAGCCTGGCGAGTAGGAGCTATGGAGGAGGGGGTTCTCTTCTGAGGAAGGCCTATCACAGAGCAGGGAATGAGCGCGGGGAGCTGGGCTAGGCTGTTCCTCTAGAGGGAGGGCCTTGCAAAGGCCCCTGAAGTGGCTCAGTGTGGAAGGAGAGGCAGTCATATCTGTGTTAGGGTTTTCAGTGTCACCTGGAAGCTGTTGGAAAGTTCTTATCTGTTTTGATTCATTGCTTTTTTAAATAAAAATTTTAAACACAATCAAAAGTAGAGAGGAATATTTAGTGAGCCCAGGGTGCCCCATGGGAGAGGTCAGAATGGAACAAGGAGCCCCTGTTGCCTCACCCTGAGTGTGGGGCTAGGGATCTTGGGTGCTGTGGGGATAAACTCTTTTCCCAAAAACTTTATTANATCAAAAGTAGAGAGGAATATTTAGTGAGCCCAGGGTGCCCCATGGGAGAGGTCAGAATGGAACAAGGAGCCCCTGTTGCCTCACCCTGAGTGTGGGGCTAGGGATCTTGGGTGCTGTGGGGATAAACTCTTTTCCCAAAAACTTTATTACAAAGCATTTTAAAATTATAGCAAAGCTCCAATAATTTTGCAATGCTCACTCCTGAGATTCTACTTGCTTTATCATACATCCAGCTGCCTATGCAAGAAAGGATTTTACTTTTCCTTTAAAAAGTAAAATAAAAACAGAAACAAAATATGAATCAGAAATAAGCATAAAAAATTTAAAAATAGGAAATAAAGAAGAATAGTAAATATATACATAAGCAAAAAGATTAAGTTGAAGCAGTACAGGGACCTCCCTGGCATTCCAGTGGTTAAGACTCCCCACTTTCACTGCAGGGGGCATGGCTTAGAGCCTGGGTTGGTGAACTAAAATCCCACATTCCATGCAGCACAGCCAAAACATAGAGAAAGAAAGAAACATCACAGAGATCTGTTTCCCAGACACACCTGCCTGCATACAGTGCAGCTCTGCTTGCGGGCCTTCTAGTCACAGCTCCTTACACTGTACCCAGTGCATTCTTGGACTTGCTTTCCCTGAACTTCTGTCAACTCAGCTCACATGTCATCACTACTGGGCTGACTGTGTAATTTTACCAACTCCTACTGTAGCTGAGCAGGCCCTGTGATGGGGAACTAGGAGCTTCAGGTGATGCTAATGGCTGACGCTCATCAGCCTGGTGAGATGTCCTGCCCATCTTTGTCTGTTAGGACCACTAAAAAGCCATGATATAGCCAGTTGGAGGTAGAGTGTTGTATGCTGCCTCAGGCTTTAAGAACCTTTGTGGGACTGTTGTTGGGTCCAGTGCTGTTGACCAGTCTCCTTTCTTCCTTGCTCTGCTAGCCCCATCCTGCCTTGAAGTCCCATTGACCCCCATTGAATTTTGAAGCATATGGCACCCCAGTGTCTGTGTCCGTCTCTGGGTTCTCAGCACACAGGATGGAGACCACAGACTGTACGAGCCACAGCACTTCCTAGGCTGAGGCCCCAAGACAAGTATTGTGCTCCTGGATCCTAACACTGGAGTGCAGGCACCTCTGGGTCATGGAGCAGCTTTGCAGCCGTGCATCAGTTGTTGCATCTGGCAGGGCCTGCACAACCAGACCTTTGTCACCGCTGATAGAGCCTCGTAGGTTTCTGCAGCCTTATCCCCCAGCCTGCCACCTGCATGTAGGTGTGTGCAGCATAGCAGTTTCTGGTATTGCCCCATGGTGCTTTCAGTACTGTTTGGATTACCTCCTTCACGTAACCAACCACCCCACTGAGCACTATCATCTCTCACGATTCTGGGACTGGTGGGGTGCACTCCAGTGGCTCTCATTCAGGGTTTCTCTGGGACTGTAGCCAGTCAGGGCTAGAACTGTTTCAAAGGCTTCCTCTCAGGCTCACACCTCTGATGGCTGCTGATAGCTGTCAGCTGGGACCCCATGTTCCGGGGCTACTAAGCCATGTCAGTGACAAAGCTGTGGAGATCCCTGCCCACTTGGGGCCTCCAAGGTACCAGGTGACAGGCAGCAAGTGAGATGGGCATAGTGTTGATTTTAGTGGGAGCTCCTGCACTGCATCCGTAGTGGGGACGTCCAGCGTCAGGTGGAGCAGAATTGTGGCCCATCTGCAGGACTATCCCTGCCTGTCTCAGGCAGCTGCCAAGCAGTCTGGGGACTCCAGGGCAGGGACCACACCCCTCCTGCCACCCTATCCACTGGCTGCACAGTGCACTTGGTAGTGGGGCACATTTAATTTCTCTGTACTTCTCCAGTCCCCACACCTCCCCTGGTCCCAGGTTTGGGGCTTTTGATACTGGCTGGTGGTAGCCTTGGGTGTCAGGGGCCCTGGGCCCTGGCTGAGTTCAGTACCAGGCTCAATTCACCTAGGGTTGGCTTTCTCAGCTCAGAGAGCTCAGGGCTTCAAAGAGAGAGGTGAGTGGCTGGGAAGATAGAAATGACAAATGCTCCTTGGCTCCTGCATGGTTTTACATCTTTGGCCTTGGGCATGTCAGAATGAGCCTGGAACCCAGTCCAGGGGGCTCAGAGCAGCATGTCTGGTAGACTCAGTTCCTGGGTGCTGATTCCCCTAGGCCACATGGCCAGGATCAGTTTTGGCATCCTTGTCTGAGACAAGGAATGTCACCCACCTTGGTGACTACAACTGAGCAAGCATACAAAAGCGCTCAGCACGTCCCCAGACACATGGAGTATGTGTGTGTGTGTGATTGGATGCATGTTTATGTGTATCTGTGTGTGTGCGTGTGCATGTGTGTACATGTGTGTGTATGGTGGGCACCCTTGCACGTGTGCATCCTTGGCCCTAACCCTCCCTCAGCCCTCCGCTCCTCTGAGCTGTGAGGAAGGGAGGCTGTAACTGGACTGGCCCTGCGCTCACCTTGGCCTTGGAAAGGCAGCAGGGAGACCAGCTGAGGCTGCGGGCTGTAGCCTGCAGCTTCCTAAGTCAGATTAGAGGGTGGTCTCAGCTGTTCTGCAGCCAGAACCGCCCTCCACCAGGTACTCTGCTCCCTGGAGGACACCTTTATGCCGAGCTCTGGGTTTCCCTCGGTTTCTAGCCGAGCCTTGATCAGCTGCTCTTGCACAAAAACCCTTGGAAGATAAGATGGCCACGCCTGAAGGACCTCCAGAGGAAGGGTACAACTCCTCTCCTTGATGGGGATCCAGGCAAGCCAGGCTGCTGCAGCCTCCCCAGACACTGCGCCTGCCATACCCCTTACCACCGTCCTCTGCATAGTTCACGGTCCCTTCTGTAACAAGGAAAATGACACTGGTGAATGTTAGCAACTCACCGAGTCTATGTAACTCAGAGGTGTCACCTTCCTTGAAGTATAGTCAACATACAATTAACTGCATATATTTAAGATGGACGATTGGAGCATACAAACACGTACACACACACATGTGATGAGCACATCTGACAGCTCTGCAAGGCTTCCTTGTGTTCCATTGTAACCCCCACACCACACCTACCCCTCCTTCCAGGCAACATCCTGGTCTGCTTTCTGGCATCACATGTTAGGGTACATTTCCTAGAATTCTAAGTAAATGGAAAAACAAGTAGGCATCTTTTCCTTCGTCTTTTTTCACTTGAAATAATTTTTTCTAGATTCATCCTTATTAGTGAGAAGTATTCCCTTTTCCCCTCAGTGATCAAAAGGTTTGTATAGAATTGATATCAACTTTGGTCATTTTTTTCTCAAGTGTTTTTCAAGCTCACTCCTTTTTCAACACTCCGCATATGTATTCTGGTTACAAACCTGTTGCTCATTGTTTTTCTGCATCTCACGATTCATTCTCTCTCTTTCATTTTAGATAGCTTCTATAGTCTCTCCAAACTCACTAATTTTTCTTCTTTAATGTCTAATCTGCCATCAGTCCCTTCCAGAGGGTTTTGATCTCACACCTTGTGTTTTTCATCTTTAGAAACTGGACATGCATCTTTTTTTATTTTCCATGTCTCTGCTGACCTTTTGAATATAAACCAGGTACTGCTGCTGCTTTAAAGACCTTGTCTGCTAATTCTAGCATCTGTATCAGATATGGGTCAACTGCAATTCATTGACTTTTCCTCCTCACTGTGGATTGTGTATTCCTGCCCTCTATGTCTGGTAATTTTTGGTTGGATGCCAGACACTATAAATTTCACCTTCCTGGATTCTCAATATGTCTGTGCTTCTATAATTGTCCTGGAGCATTGTTTAGCAATGCTATTAAGTTGCTTGTAAACAGAGAGACTTTCCTGTTAAAATTCATCAGTATTCGTTCGGTGGGACCTGAGTAGAGCTCACCGAGGGGCTAATTATGGCCCACACTGAGGCAAGACCCTTCTAAGTTATCTAAGTCCCTGTGGATATTGGGGTTTTCAATCTGGCTGGTGGAAACAGGCTTATTCCTTGCCTTGTGTGAGCCTGAGTTGATGTTCCCTTTGATCCTCTTACGTAGTTCTTTCTCAAGTCTTGTAGTTTCCTTGCACATGCACTGAGCTATCCCGAAGGCCCTTGTCGGTTCTCTGTGCTCCCTCTGTGCAGCTCTCTCTCTAGCCCTCTACCCTGTGACGTCCAGCTGCTTTGGTGTTTCTGGATGCCCAGCTCTGTCTCCTCACTCAGGGGTCGATCTGAGATCCCCTTCTCCAGGCAGGAAGTTGGGGTGACAGAGGGCTCACTGCACATGTTTCCACCTTCAGAAGCACTGCGCGTTGCTGCCTGGTGTAAGCTGTCTCTCAAACTGCTGTTTCGTATGCTTTATCCATGATTTAGTTGTTTCAGGTGAGAGAGTAGCTCCAGCTAATTCAGTCTTGACCAGAAGCAGGAGGCCCTGAGGTGTGACTGCAGCAGGCTCCACCTGGCACCGGATGGCTGCAGCAGACATGCCAAAGCTGAGTGTGTGGCCTGAATTCCATCTGGCATATTTTTACTGCTGTGTTATGTCTGATTTCTGGAAACTGGAGATTATCTCCTGTGCTATGAGAAGAATGCGGCAAAGCATGCATTTTCCGTTTAGAAATATTGATATTCCTCCCCATTAAGTTCTTGAAGAATGTGGCAGTAGCAATACTAAATGTGCACCCTACACTGATTTTGGCTTCACTTGACTCAGAAGAAATCTGATTACCCTGGGAGACAAGAGGGTAGGCGACCCACAGGGGCTGGATCTCTGCTTGGCCCCCCGGGGCCTCACCAGCCCTCAAGGCCATGTGCGTGCAGAAGTGGGTCACACTTCTCTTCTGAGCACACTCTGCCAGGAGGCCCTTCTGTTGCATGGGTGGCCAAGGGTCAGGCTTCAGGACACCTTTTTGATTGTGTGTCTTGAGGGGAGGGGGACCGGTGCCTCCACTGATGGTTCTTTATTTTGTTTAGTGAGAGAGGAAGGGAATGTGTGAAGAAGTCACTGACAGCAGAGCTGATCATGACTGTGAGCAAAGGGAGTGCATGTGTCTGGGAGGGCCTGCTGGGTCCCCTCAGTCACGATGGGCACTGCACACTCGAAGAGACCCTTTCTCCCTGAGTCATGGCATGACTGGGGAACAGGCTCGATTCTGGCCCCAGTTTTAAGCCAGCCCTAGAAGCTGCTGCATGCCATGGCCATTGTCATACGTGCTCCCCTGGGCTGGGGGCCAGGGAATCAACCGTGCTCCATCTACCCATACGCCTCTACGACCTGCTCAGGGGTCCCCTGCACTGAGCGGTGGCTGAAGCTGCCCTTCCGTCTTCTTCCTGGAGAGCTACGTCTGTCACCAGCTTGTTCTAAGTGCCAGTGGAGGAGGTGGTTGACGTTCTCTTTTCACCTTTTTTTTTTCAGAACCTCCTGAACTGCTCCACTTCAAAACTGCTGGGCAAGAAAAAGATTTTCAGCAAATCCCTCACCCCTCACCCCCCGTCTCGAGCAAGGCCTCGGCTGGCCAACCCAAGGGACCCAGAAAGCAGCAGGCAGGGAGCTTGGCACCGGCCCTTCACCTCAGTGCCCTGTGGAGTCTGCCAGCCTCAGGTAACCCACCTGCTGCCCAGGAATCAGTGGCTGCTGTTCCTGGTCCCTGCCTCCTCTGCAGCTCCACTGTGGTTCAAGTAGAAGACCTGGCAGGATGTCAGTCTCCTGCAGTCTAGTCTCACCTTTGACCCTCTCTGTGCAGGTCTGACACTTGACTGACTGACACTTGAAGGGACGTTTCCTCCACAAGGTTTTCCAGAAGAGGCACCATGTGAGAGCATGGAACAGCCCCAGTGCGTAAATGCAGCAGCAGGAGGAATTTGGGACCAAGATCCAGGCTCCTCAGCCTCTGGGTCTCTGGAAAGTGTCAGGTCACCTGTCAGACAGAATATCTACAGTGATATTGAAGGAGGGTCTTGATGGGGATCCTGCCTTACCTCAGAGCTACCTTGGAGGATAGAGTGTCATGGATGCCAGAGCAAGGTGCAGACCAGATCCACTGTGCTCAAGATGCTTATTGCTATTATTTTATGCTTTTATGTCTAATTCATTGAGGAGCAGGTAGCTTCATGCTACAGGGTTCATTCCTCCCTCTCCTGTCTTTTTCTTTCACCCTCTCTTTTTTCCTTCCTTTCTTCCTTCGTCTCTTTTTCTCTCTTTCTTTCTCCCTCTCTCCCTCCCTCCATCCCTCTCTCTCTTCCTTCTTTCTTTATGAAGAAATTAACTTTTAAAATAAAATGCTTTGTATTTGCCATTGCCCCAAAACCAGCTGAGGCTGACAGGGGCGCTCAAGTGCAGCCCCATGCTGACTTTCTCCAGAGGGCCCTACCCGGGGGCTGGTCCACAGCCCAGCTGGCACTGACTTCATTCATTTCTCCCTGACAGGAAGCCCCCTGCCAGCCCCTCACAGAGATCAGAGAACTTGGCTTTGAGGATGGAGCCAGAAGCGGGGTCCTCAACACTCCTGGCCCCCAATGCCACCATGGAAGAGCCAGATGCTGGGCCTAATAACTCCTCCCTGGAGCAACGAAGCACAGACCCAGGGAAGCTCCCAGCACTCCCTGTCGGGCCTGGAACTCACTACAGGGAACCTGCCTCTGGGAGCCCTGGCAGCCAGGCCTCTGCTGGGGACATGAGCTCAGTGGGTGAGGCCAGCAGCTCTAAGATCCCTAACCGGGACAGCGGGATAGACAGCCCATCCTGCAGCGTGGTCGGCGAGCACTTCTGTGAGGACAGTGGCGAGGCGGGCCCAGGTACCATCATCAAAGGGCCACACCCGGGGACAGCCTTGGGCGGCAAGTCTCCACAGGAGGAAGCTGATAGCGATGCAGGCGAGGGCAGCAGTGAGGAGCCAGACCCTGAGAACAACCCTTCTAAGATTGACATGGATCCAGCCAAGGTAGGTCACCTTCCTGCACCAGGTGTCAGGGGCTGCAAGGCCCTTCTCTGAGGATATTGGAGGTCTACAGGGACATCACTTAGCCTGGTGCCAGAAGCAGGGTGCACACTCAAACACCACTCTCAAAGAAGCCCCCGCAATGGGTTGGTGGGCATGCCCGAGGGCTGGACCACACAAGCAAGGGTCTCCCCAACACATCAGGCAATGATCTCACTCCTGAGCCTCAGTTCCATGGCCTCACAGTGGCCCAGTCTTAATGGAAACAGTGCTGCCACCAGCTCTGTTCACCAAAGCTTACTGCCTGCCTTGCAGAACCCTCATGAAGAAGGCAGCGTGGTTATCATGCTGTTTTATGAATAGGAAAACACTACTGTTGCGCATGGGGTATACAGAGCCAGGAAGGGAGCCCAGGCATGGGAGTAGAGCCCCATTGCAGATGGCCCAGGGAAGCAGGTATGCTCATGCATTGTGGCTCAGTGTTAGAGAAAGCTCATCTGTGTCCCTTTAGCACTTTGGGCTCTGGGCTCTGCACTGGGACGCATGGGGACATGGGAGTAAAGCTGGTAGCCCTGGCTTAGAGGGACCGCACGTGCATGGGAGAACAGCATAGGTAAGCTGCAAGTGACTAGGTCTCAAGAGAAGCGGTGGCCTTTGGCTGGAGATGGTATTGACAAACATGGCTGCATCAGGATGCAGGTTTAGGGGCCAATGGCAGCCACAGGCCTCTGCTGTTGTAGTCTCAGCGAGCGGGCCGGGGGCATATTTTAATATAGGGTTTATTATTATTCAGGAATGGCGAAGCCAACAAATCGGGAGATGACTTCTGTGTAAAGGCAGTTTATTACTCATAGCTCATGAAAAGAGGGGCCACATCATACCAAGGAGAACCAGAGAGAAACTCACCAGGGTGGGTCAGGAGACAGAGGGAGTGGGAATTGTGAGCAAGAATCTTTTTAATCACTTAATGATTATTTTTAAAATTGAAGTATAGTTGATGTACAAGTACTATTTAAGTTGCAGTAGAATCTTTATTGTGATTTCTGAAGAGATGGATGGGTGAGACAGAGTAAGCAGGCTTAAGATTGGCCAGTCTGAATAATTGCAGTGGGCTCTGCCTTACAGGGGCTGTCCCTGGATATCTCACACCTGGTCCTTTGTGATTCAGGAAAGAAGATGGTTGGCTGTGGGCTCTGGATGGGTTGGTTTGCACTTGAAAGACACTTTTTGTCTTGCTGGTGAATCCTTTATATCTCTAGGAATCAGTGTACCCTGGGAGGGACCGTGTCTCCAGGGTCAGCAAGGCCCCAAAGCTTTGGTATTAAGATAATATTGGTCTCATAGAATGAGTTAGGCAGTGTTCCTCATTCTTTGAATTTTTTGGAAAAATTTGAGAACAATTGGTGTTAATTTCCCAGTGAAACCATCTGGTCCTGGGCTTTTCTTTATTGGGAAGTTTCTTTATTGTTTATTTAACCTCCTTATTTGTTATTGGTCTGCGCATATTTTCTATTTCTTTATGATTCAGTTTGGTAGGTTGTGTTTCTAGGAATTTATCTATGTCTTCTAATTTATTTAGCTGTTGGCATTTCACTGTCCATCTCTATGATTCCTTGTATTCTATGGTATTGGTAGTAATGTTTCCTCTTCATTTTATTTATTTGATTTCTGTCTCATTTTTTTGGTTTGTCAGTTTTGTTCATCTTTTCAAAAAACGCCTCTTAGTTTTGTTGTTTTTGAAAATGTATTTCTACTCTCTGTTTTGTTTATCTCTGCTCTAATCTCTTAGTTCCTTCCTCCTGACTCCTTTGGGTTTAGTGTGTTATTTTTCTAATCTTGAGGAACAAAGTTAGGTTGTTGATTTGAGATCTTTCCTCCTTATACATCTGTGCATTTACAGCTGTAAATGCCCCTCTTAGCACTGCTTTACCACATTCCGTACGTTTTGATATGTTGTGTTTTCACTTTCATTTGTCTCAAGCTATTTTCTAATTTCCTTTGTGACTTCTTTGACTGTTGTTTAAGAGCATACTATCTAATTTCCAGAAATCTGTGGGTTTTCCAGGTTTTCCTGTGCTATTGATTTCCAGTTTCATTCTGATGTGATTGGAAAAGATATTTCATGTGATTTCAATCTTCTTCAATTTGTTAATGTTTGTTCTGTGGCCTAACACGTGGTCTGATCTTGAGGGTTTCCATGTGCACTTGAGAAGAATGTATGTTCTGCCATTATTAGATAGAGTGTTCTATATATGTCCGTTAGGTTCATTCAGACACTGTTGTTTGAATCCCTTGCTTCTTTACTGATATTTTGCATGTCCTATCCAGTATTGAAAGTAGAGTACTGAAGTCTCCTACAGCTATTTTGTTGTAATCAGCTTCTTTCTTCTAATCTGTCGAAGTTTGCTTCATATATTTAGGTGTTATGAGGTAAAGAACCTGCCTACCATTCAGGAGACCAGGTTTGATTCCTGGTTTGGGAAGATCCCCTGGAAAAGGAAATGGCAACCTACTCCAGTATTCTTGCCTGGAGAATCCAATGGACAGAGGAGCCTGATGGGCTATAGTCCATGGGGTTGCAAGAGTCGGACACGACTTAGCATGTAAACCACCACCACCACCGTGAGGTTTGATGCATATTTATAATTTTTATATCTTCTTGGTGAATCGATCCTTCTATCATTATATGATGTCTTTGTATTGTGTACGTTTTTTTATTTAAAGTCCATTTTGTCTGGTGTAAGTAGGCCGCTCTATCTATTTGTTGACCATTTCCATGAAATATCTTTTTATAGCTTTCACTTACAGCCTCTGTATATCCTTAAGTCTAAAGCGAGTTCCTTCTGTGTGCTCAGTCACTCAGTTATGTCTGATTCTTTGTGACTCCATGGACTGTAGCCTGCCGGGTTCCTCTGTCCATGAAATTTTCCAGGCAGGAATATTGGAGTGGGTTGCCATTTCCTCCTCCAGATCTTCCTAACCCAGGGATCGAACTCTCATCTCCTGCATCTGCTGCTTTGGCAGGTTGATTCTTTACCACTGAGCCACCTTGGAAGCCCGAGTTTCTTGTGGGTAGCATACAACTGAATGCTATTTTTTTAAAAAATCTGTTTAACCAATCCATATCTTTTGATTGGGGAGTTTAAATTGTTTACATTTAAAGAAATTACTGATATGGAAGAACTCACTTTTGCCTTTTTCATTGTTTTCTATATGTTTCGTAACTTTTTTGTCTGTCTCTTACTGCTTTCCTCTTTTAAGTTTAACTGATATTTTTGTAATAATATGCCTTGATTCCCTTCTCATTGCCCCTTGTGTAATATTCCATATATTTTTTCTATTGCAATTACATAAAATATTTAAAGTTATAGCACTGTATTTTAAGCTGGTAAAAACTTACTTCAATGGTAAACAAAAACTCTGCTTTACAGCTGTCCCTACCGGATGATCTATGTAATATCACAAATTACATGTTTATATGTACAGTATGCCCTTTCACATAGATTTATAGTTTTTAAATGTTTTTGTCCTTTTCGTGTCGTTTTGTACCAAAAATTATGGTAGTATAGGTTTCTGTATTTGTTCATGCATTTACTTTTATTGAAGAACTTTATATTCTTGTAAACTTCATGTTGCTAACCATCTTTTCACAACTTAAAGGACTCCCTTCAGCATTTCTTGTCTAGCAAGTCTAGTGATAATGAACTCTTTATCTTTTGCTTATTTGGGAGTCTTTATTCTTCATTTTTGAAGAGCCACTTTGTTGAATAAGGTATTCTTGGTTGACAGCTGTTTTTTTTTTGTTTGTTTCATCTTCAGCACTTTAAATATAGTATCCCACTGCCCCCCTCCCCACCTTTTTAAATAATAGGTCCCAGTGTGGATCTTTGGATTTGTCCTAGTTGGAGTTCCATGAGATTCTTGAATTTGCATGTCCATTTCATTTGGGAGACATTTTCAGCCAATAATTTATCAAGTAAACTCTCTGCTCCTGTCACTCTCTTCTTCTGGGAATCCCGTAATGCATATATGGTCAATTTGATAGTATTCCATGAACTTCTTAGGCTCTCTTTGCTTTTCTTCATTGTTTTTCTTTTCGTTTCTCTGACTTTCAAATGACCTGGATTGAATTTTGTAGTCTAGTTATTGACATTTTCAGCTCTAGAATTTCTGTTTGGCTCTTTTTTACGGTTTCTATAGCTTTAATTATATTTTCATTTAGTTGATGCATCACTTTCCCGATTTCACTTGGTTGTCTATTTGTGTTCCCCCCCCCTTTTTTTTTTACCTCACTGAGCATCTATGTGACGGATATTTAATATTTTTTTATAGGCAGCTCACAGATCTATGCTTCTTTAGGGTTTGTTTCTGGAATTTTATTTCGTTCCTATAATCATACCACATTTCCCTATTTCTTCGTAATGTTTTGCTGGAATTTGGGCATCTGAAAAACAACCACCTCTCCAGTCTTCACATCCTGCCTTTGTGCAGGGAAAAATCTCAGCCAGTTAGGCTAGAAGTTCTAAAACTTAGTAAGCTTTGTCTGATCTCTTGCTCCCCTGGCATCTGTCTGCAGATCATCAGCTCTAGCGTGCTTCTTGCCTCAGTTTTCAGTGCCTTTCAAACTCTGGCACTGGTCATGATAGCATTCCAAGCCTGGCAAGACAGAAACCATCCCTCAGGCAACTTCCAGATGAGACAGAACCCTGGATGTACAGTTCACTCCTTGGTTTTCATCCTGAGGGAGGGTATCATGGGGAGGGGGAGTTCCTCCCAGTCTTGCCATGCTATTTTGCTTGGGGGAGGAACGTAAACGAGTGTTCCAAACACCACCTGTCATTCGCTGCTTGATAGAATCTCCTCCTAATTTTAAAATGGCTTGGAAGCCATAGTTTCTCAGCTGTCTTGAGATTTCACAGAGGTATTCTTGTTTGTATATTGTTAACTCCATGTCTATGTAGGAGAAGGAGGGCCTGGAGCTTTCTTTTTTGTAAATTTATTTTCTTGAAGCATAGCTGATTTCCAGTGTTATGTTAATTTTTACTGCATAGTAAAGTGATTCAGTTATCCATTCTTTTTAATATGTTTTCCACTACGGTTTATCACAAGAATTGGATATAGTTCCCTATGCTATACACTAGAACCTAGTTGTTCTATAACTATATATAGTAGTTTGCATTTGCTAATCCCAAACTCCCAGTTCATCCCTCCTAACCTCACCCTTCTCCTTGGCAATCACAAGTCTTTTCACTAGATCTGTGAGCCTGTTTTTGTTTCATAGATTATTTCATTTG
This sequence comes from Neotragus moschatus, assembly GCA_006410615.1. Taxonomy (NCBI): domain Eukaryota; kingdom Metazoa; phylum Chordata; class Mammalia; order Artiodactyla; family Bovidae; genus Neotragus; species Neotragus moschatus. The sequence continues at coordinate 408,020 of SJYA01001417.1, forward strand.
TGTCATATTTTATATTCCACATATAAGCGATATCCCTGGAGGAGGGCATGGCAACCCACTCCAGTATTCTCACCTGGAGAATCCTCATGGACAGGGAGCCTGGTGGGCTACAGTCCATAAGGCTGCAAAGAGTCGGACACAACTGAGCAACTAAGCATATAAGTGATATCACATGGTCTTTCTCTGTCCGACTTACTTCACTTAGTATGATCATATCTAGTCCATGTTGCTGCAAATGGCATTATGTCACTCTTTTTAATGGCTGAGCAATATTCCCTGTATATATGCACCACACCTTCTTTATCCATTTATCTGTTGATGAACATTTAGGTTGTTTCTGTGTCTTGGCTATTATACACAGTGCTGCAATAAACACTGGGGTACATGTACCTTTTTAAATTATAGTTTTCTCTGGACATATGCCCAGGAGTGGGATTATAAGATCGTATGGCAACTCTATTTTTAGTTTTTTGAGGAATCTCCATATTGGCCACATCAATTTATATCCTCACCAATAGTGTAGGAGAGTTCCCTTTTCTCCACACCCTCTCTAATATTCTTATTTGCAGACTTTTTAATGACTGATGACCACTCTGACCAGTGTGAGGTGATACCCTCATTATAGTTTTGATTTGCTTTTCTGTAACAATTAATGATGTTGCACACCTTTTCATGTGTCTATTGGAAGGGCTTGTAGCTTTCTAACTTGCCATCTTGGTGATGTCATTCCACAGTATATTTTGATGTGGCTATTGTAGCCACTCTGCAGTCAAAGCCCTGGGAGGATAGAGTTTTCTCTTGGCTGCAGAAGATTTGAGGGGATTAGTAAAAACTATTCTGTCTCCCCCAGAAACCTCCCTGGAACTTCCATGTGTGAGAACTGAGCCTCACATCCCAGTTCCAGCAGCTTCCTCTGATCTTTGGGGGCCTGTGGTCATCCCTGGTATGCAGTGTCAGATGCTGCCTCCCCCAAACTCACCATCCCTAGGTGAGTTATAGCTCTTTTCTTCACAGTGCTCCGAGCCTCAGAAGTTGCTCCATATTGCCCAGGAGCTCCTGCACACGGAGGAGACCTATGTGAAGCGGCTGCACCTGCTAGACCAGGTAACCCTCTCAGCTTGGAGCCTGCCTTTGTCTACTTCCAAAGTTTCAGTGGGCAGTTTCAGAGGCAAACTTTCTATCTTAGCATTGGCTTGGCCTTGCAGTTGGAATATGACTGACATGAACACTGAAACTTGGATATATGTAAATCTCCTCCAGAAATTTTTAGTTTTTGCTTTCACAGCTTGTGGCTCTGGGGCAAAGGTCTTGTCTGGTCACCTTGGGGGGTTTTCTTCATGGCAGTTAAATTATCTGAGCATGTAAATGCGCTGTGACAGTGGGTGGCACTCTCCCTCTTCACCTGGCAACATGGGGTTTATGAGCACAGGAAGTAAAACTCCAGTAGAAACCAGGTTTTGACAGGTACTGCTTCTGTTTGTGGCTCATAAAGCAGAGAAAGGAAATCAGGACCATCCATTTCCCATGAAAGGCAGATGGAAGAAAGATGGTCTGTCTCAGTCTAGAGGGGACTGTCCCTGCCTCACTCCCAATTCTTGGCCATCAGTAAGCTTGCTTTAAGACCATAAGGTTCTTCAAGGCAGTTTGATGAAGCAGAAGTTTCATTAGGAAAACATAAGGCAATGGCAGCCTCTCCTGAGCTCCCATGTCTGTAGCAGAAGCATGATTGTAACCATTTGCAGTGACCCACATTTAGTGACCACTGCAAGGGCTTCTCCATGCCTAGGTTTTCTGCACCCAGCTGACAGAAGCAGGGATCCCTTCAGAAGTCACCACAGGCATCTTCTCTAACATCTCCTCCATCTATCGCTTCCACGGGCAGTTCCTCCTGCCTGAACTGCAGGCACGGATCACGAACGAGTGGTAAGTGCATCTCAGGGTGCCTGGGAAAGTGGAGGAGCTGACATTTCCCCAGGAGTTTGGTTCCTACACCTTTGGAGATTGAAGGTCATCATGATCCTGTTGCAGTGTTTTATTGTATATTCCCTGCTAAGCAGCCTTTAAATCTGGGGTTTGCATGCCCCCAAACCAGGAGCTACCTGGGAAACATGTCTCCTAGGGTCCTAGGCTCTCTTTTGCAGGGTCCTGGGCCAACCATGACCCCATGGCCTCTCAGTGTCTTAGCTTCTTCTTCTGCAAATTGGTGGTGGTGGTTTAGTCGCTAAGTCATGTCTGACTCTTGTGACCCCATGGACTGTAGCCCACCAGGCTCCTCTGTCCATGGGATTTTCCAGGCAAGAATACTGGAGTGGATTACCATTTCCTTCTCTAGGGGATCTTCCCAACCCAGGAATTGAACCCAGGTTTCCTGCATTGCAGGCAGATTTTTTACTGACTGAGCTATGGAAAAGACTTTTATACCTGCTCAGGGCTTTGTTAGTTACTCAGTTGTGTCCAGTTTGCAAACCCATGGACTGTAGCCCACCAGGCTTCTCTGTCCGTGGAACTCCCCAGGCAAGAATACTGAAGTGGGTTGCCATTCCCTTCAGGTCTTCCCTGGTTGCTCAGCTGTAAAGAATTTGCCCGCAATGCAGGAGGCCTGGGTTCAATCCCTGGGTCGAGAAGATCCCCTGGAGAAGGGATTGGCTACGCACTCCAGTATTCTTGCCCTGAGAACTCCATGAACAGGGGAGCCTGGCAGGCTAGAGTCAGATGTGACTGAGCACCTTGAGCAGGTGCTACTGTAAATAGAATGCTCTGGGTTTCCCTGGTGGCTCAGTCAGTGAAAAATCTGCCTCCAGTTCAGGAGACTGCAGTGCATGAGATGTGGATTTGACTGATAGGTCAGAAAGAGCCCCTGGAGAAGGAATTGGCAAAACACTCCAGTATTCTTGTCTGGGAAATCCCATGGACAAAGAAGCCTGGTGGGCTACAGTTCATGGGGTCGCAAGAGTCAAACATGACTTAACAACTAAAACCACCAAACCAGGGCTTTGTGGAATTTAAATGTGGTTTGATGTCTGCAAACACCAGTGAATAGACCATGCTTATGGGTTTATTTTCCCTCCTAGTATATACTGCACCTCTGCTTTAAAAAATGAGATGTTTTTCTCTCTCGTGAGTGTCCCCAGAGGGCTGTCCCTCTGTCCCTCTGCTGCTTCCATTTATTTGTAGCAGAGGGACAGCTCAGCTGCAAGGCCTGTAGTGTCCCCAAGAGTCCATTCTCTAAGCTAGAGCCAGGCCAGAGAGAACACAGAGGCCAGGGGCCAGGGGCTTGACTGGGGGGTGTCCCTGCATCTGCAAGGCTCAGCAAGCATCCAAGTCAATTTGTAAATATTTAGAAGGACATGCCCCACTTGCAGAGCAGGTTATACTGTGTACAAGGCCATGAGGTTAAAGCTCAGGGCTGGATTGCCTTTCTGGTGAATGCAGTGCACACCTGCCAGAAATGACTTTCCCCCTCAAGGCCCTGTCAGGACACAGACACTCCTTGTGTAATAATGATGCAAGAGTCCTGGGGCTTCCCCTCTGCCTTTGAAAGCCCATTCCTAGTAATGCTGCAGAGGATGACTTTTTGCCTGTGTCTTTTTTTCTTCTTTTGGATTATTTCTTTAAGATAAATCCCCCACAGTTCCAAAGTCTAATATATTAATATATTTTTGGTTCCTTTAAATTTATTTCTAAATCCCTGACCAAACTATTCATTATTACACAGTGCTGCATTCCCATGATATTGCCAGAATTAGATCATCCTTTTGCTCCTAATCGTTGCTCATATAGAAGTATAATGGGGTTTTCTTGGTTCTCTTTGATAACTGTGGCTCATCAAGTCGTTCCATTATTACTAACAGCTCCTGGTTTTGAGCAATGGTTCTGTGACTGCACTGTTGACGTACTTCACATGATCCTTTAGGTAGCACACTATTTTCCATCCCATGTGATATAGGAGAGGAAAGTAAGGCTTAGAGAGGGTGACCAGGTTGCCCACCATCACACAGACTTGGAAGTCAGGCCATTGTCCCATAGCTCCCTGTGAAGTCCCTTGTCCCACCCTGGCCCTTCGCTGGAACTATGTGTGTAATGATTTCATTCCCCGGTGAAGGGATGTGAACCCCCGACTTGGAGACATCCTGCAGAAGCTGGCCCCGTTCCTCAAGATGTATGGTGAATATGTCAAGAACTTCGATCGGGCTATGGAGCTGGTGAGCACCTGGACCCAGCGCTCACTGGTATTTAAAGACGTTGTCCAAAGCATCCAGGTAGGTGGCCCCACCTCTGCTTCATGGGCATAGTGATGGGTTTGTGTTTCAACATGAAGGAAATCAGCAAAATTGTGGGATGTGTCCGGACACTCTATTAATGCTTTGATCTTTAAAATAACTCCAAGAGACAAATCATCATTTTCATTTCATGGAAGAGGAAACTGTGGCTCAAAAAGTTTGTGTGATCGTGTCATCACAAACTATTATTCAATAGGACCAGGATCCAAATGCCAGTCTCCCCCCAGAGCATTCCTCAGTGGTTGGTACAAACACTTAGGAAAATGTTGCATCAATATTTTCTTTCTCTTTTTCTGCAAACAGACTGTTCACAGCTCTGGTTGCTGTTGTCTACTGCCCTGTTGGTCTTTTTCTTACTAATTCATGCAGATTTTACATGATAGGAATGTCAGTTGTTAACTGTCAAATGTGTTGCAAATTATTTTTCCCCATTGATGTTTTATTTTTTAACTTTATGATTTTGTTTTCCATACAAAATTTGAGGGTTTTAATTGGGCACATTCACCAATTTTAAATAAAGCAATTCTTTTAAAAATATTTTAAGTATGAGCCACCTGCACCCACATGCATATATGCACATATGTAACATGTGTGCACATGTGTACACACACATGTTCACACATGCATACATGCACCTACATTCCTCACTGTACCCTGGAGAGTTAATGAGCACTGAGCCCTCTGTCTTTTGAAGCACAGGTTCAGATTTGGGGTGGCCCCTTGATAACTTTCTGGGTTTTCCTCAGATCCCACTGTAATCAGATCACTCATGACTTCTTAGTAGAGAGTCCTGGATATGCCTGCATCTCTCAGCATCCCTATCTCTCCCCAGAGAGGATATCTCTGATTCTGAGTGCTTCTTTCTCCCCTTTTAACTGCTACCCCTACACCCTCATCCACTCACTTACAGCTGGGCCCTCCCAGCTGTCCGCACAGAACAGTCTCCAACTGTTATATAACAGTTGTTATATAAAACTGAGGATGTATATAAAAATGCCAGCACTGGGTCTAGAGCAGGCCTGCCTGTGGTGCAGCTCCTCACTCCATTGTTCAGCCTCTCCAAGCCTCAGTTTCCTCTGTGTAAAATGTGGCCTGCAGTCAGTCGATTGTGGATACTCCAGGCAGCCTTCTGGGGGCTGCAAAAGCTGGAAGTGTGGAGTGTGCCTGGAAGCCACATGCCTGCCCATGGATGCCCCACACCTCCTCTATCTACCCCACAGAAGCAGGAGATGTGCGGAAACCTGACCCTGCAGCACCACATGCTGGAGCCCGTGCAGAGGGTCCCCCGCTATGAGCTGCTGCTCAAGGACTATCTGAAGAGGCTCCCAGAGGACGCCCCAGACTGGAAGGATGCAGAGAGTGAGCTGGCCTGGGCGGTGGGACTTGGGGCTCCTGCTGAAAACCCGCATCGAGAGAGACAAACAGGCAGAAAGATAGAGACAGGGAGGCAGAGACAGAGAGACAGAGACAGAGAGAAGGAAAGAGTTCCAACTGACCCCTAAACAGGAAGCCACTGAGTAAGTGTAAGGGAAAACCTCCCCTGCCCCCACTGCAGTGTGAGGAGAGGATGATATTCCTGTGGAGGGAACTGCTAAGTGCTGGCAGAGCTTAGGGCTCATGAAGGACCTTGTGGGACTGGCAAGGCTGCGCCTGGTGCACAGGCAGCAGCTGGTGGGCAGCAGGGGGCAGGATCTGCACAGGGCAATGGGACGCCAGCCTTGGCAGACCCCCAGCAAATGGGACACGTCTGCAAGCTTGCACTGCCCCACCCTGGGCCAGTTCTCATGAGCATCTGGTACAGCCATGGGAAAGGACAGGCTCAGGGCAGAGCCTGGCACTCAGCCTCATGGGGTGAAGACCTGCAGAGCCACCTGGTGCCCTGTAGCTAGATTCTGGTGTCTTTCTGCAGGGTCCTTGGAGCTCATCTCCACTGCTGCCAACCACTCCAATGCTGCCATTCGGAAAATGGTGAGTGTGGGCATTCCCAGAAGATGCCTGAGGAACCAGCAGTTTAGGGCAGGGCAAGCACAGGGTGGGCCAAGCATCATCAGTAAGCACTCTCACCCACCTGCCCCCAGAAAGACAGAGGCTCTGCTGAGAGCTATACAGCCCTGCCCCTTACTAGCTTGATGATTGCTAGTTATATAGTACCCTGTGCCTCAGTTTCCTCATTTGTAAAATGAGGTCACTGATAAAACTTGTCTCCTTGGGGATCGTGGGGGTCAAATCACACTATATAAAGTGCTCAAAACAAGACCTGGTACAGTTCAGTGTTAGCTCTCAGTGTTAGCATCACTCATTTGATTGTTCATTCATTCATTCAAGCTCTGTCAGCTGGGGCTGCTATAACAAAGTATTGTAGATTAGACAGCTTAAACAGCAGACATTTACCCTAACAATTCTGGAGGCTGGAAGTCCAAGATCAAGGTGCCAATGGATTTGATTCCTGGCTTGTAGACAGCCTCCTTCTCTCTGTCCTCACATGGCAAAAAGAAAGAGCAAGTTCTCTGATGTCTCTCTTATTAGGGCTGTAATCTCATCATGATCCCCTCTCCCACCCCATGACCATGACCTCATCTAAACTTGATCATCTACAAAAGGCCCCATCTCCAAATACAGCCTGAAGGTGTCCTCTTGATCTAACGCCTCTGAGCAGTGGGGTCTGCAGATGGGGAGGCCTCCTAGCTCATACCAACACCTTTTGACCCAGCTGGCATTGTTTCATCACAGCTCTTGTTTGGCCTGCACACTGCCTGGACATAGTGTAAGAATTTCTAAGTCCTTACCCAGAATTTTAGATCAGGGCATTTCACAGGAGAATCCAAATTCTTGGCTTTACCAGAAAACTCTGAAAGCCCCAGGGCCACACTTCAACCTGGGATGAGATGAGGTATCTTCTCAGTGAGCCGGCTCTCCAGGCTGCCACAGTCTCTATCCAGCCCTGGTTCCCTCAGTCCTGGGAGGGACTACTTTCACATGGGCACTGCTGTTTTTCGAGAGGAGAAAGAAAGGGAAATATTTCTTTGACCCCACATCTCTCAACAGCGAGAAATGAAAGATGGGCAGCCTGTTTTGGGGCAGCTCTCATTATGTGTGATCCATGTCTATGTCCTACCTGACTTTCCCCATCATTGGGTCTGCTTTGGGGGTACTCACAGCAACCAAAACAGACAACATTTCACTCTAGATCCTTTTTAATCTAATTTCCCATCTTTCTCTCCTCAATACTAAATCTTATGGAGGAGAAAGAACTGGTTCATGGAACTCCATGGTCATGAGGTCACATAGAGCCCATGGACCTTTGGAGGAGCCGCTGTGGGCCTACATCTCTGAGGGGCATGGGATGGACTCCCGTCACACAATACCATATTCACCATGTGGCAGTTCTCACTCCAAGTCTGGTGAGACCTCTGTGACAGTCTGAGGGCTCTTCTCAGGTGCAGGGGACGGTTTATCAGTGTGTGCTCACAGGAGCCTCTTCATGCTTCCACCTATCTATCTGTAATCTCCTCATCTTGGACCACCACTGCAGCCTCCCCACCGGTCTCCCTGGACTCTGATCCACCTTTCTCTGCTCAGAGCCTTCTATGGGTTGCTTATTTTGTCACTCCCTGTTCAGAGCCCTCCTGACCTGCCATTCCCTCCCAGGTACACACACAAGCTCTCCAACAGGCTGTCTGCCTACCCAGACTCCAGGACACAGAGGCCCTTTGGCCCTACCTTGTCTGTTCCTGCTTAATCTCTATGCTGGGGTCCCCCTTCTGCTCCCATGTCCATATCTGCCACCTGTTTCCATATCAGAGACAGAAGGGCCAACTAAACCACGCTGCTTCCAGGGCGTGCAGAGTTAGACTGGTCAGATCCAAGGGCAGTGGCTGCTATAGCATGGTGGATCCACTCTCCTTGTTTCTGGGTTAATGTTCCTTAGGCTCAGCTCTGCCTCAAGCTGCATTCATTCCTTCATTCCTGGTTTAGGCGCCTCTCAGCCCAGAGCTGGAACAATGAACTGCCTGTCCTCTCCCATCATACCCTAGGGGAGCTGGTTGATCATATGACCACACAACCAGTCTTGAGGGAGATGACCTGAGGCTAGGCAGAGGTCTGGTCTTATCATGGCCCTGGGCCATCTAAAACACAAGAGGGGCCTAACATATCTCCTCTGAACCAAGGCCTTCGCTGCCTCCCCCCCAGAAGGCGCTGGCATGCAGTGTGGAGGCCAAAAGAGCCAGTCCCAGTTCTCTAGCTGAAGCACCTCCAGCAATTTACTTAATTTCTCTGTGTCTCAGTTGCTCTGTCTAAAGGTTGAAGATAATAATGGGATCTGCCTCATAGAACCCGTGCTAGAATTAGGTTAAATACACCATGTGTATTAAATACCCTATGTGTAGAACAGGGCAGGGCCCATAGCAATGGTGCTAGCTGCTGTTATAATTTATTAATAATATGCGAGGTGAACTTCAGTGCCCAACTTGAGTGTCACCCGTGTTTCCCCTCACATCTGGTTGTACTCAGGCTCATGGGCCCATCTTGGTTCTGGTCCACACTTGCAGGCCGGGGTTCCACTCGTCTCTGGGTCCCCAGCCCTGGCAGGGCTCCAGTCCCTGTGGCTGTGCAGCTGCCTGAGCCCTGTGTCTCTCTCAGGAGAAAATGCACAAGCTTTTGGAGGTGTATGAGAGACTGGGCGGGGAGGAGGACATTGTCAACCCTGCGAATGAGCTGATCAAGGAGGGCCACATCCAGAAGCTGTCGGCCAAGAATGGCACCACCCAGGACCGCCACCTCTTCCTGGTGAGCCCCCACCCAATCACATCAGCCTGCCCACTCCTGCCCAACCCAGCTGCACGCCTCACCCAGCCCAGACTCAGAGTCCTGGCCCACCGGGTCACTCAGCCACACCCTCACCCAGCCCAGACCCAACCAGCTGCAAAGCCACGCCCAGCAGCTAAGCCACACCCTCAGCCCACCCCCTAGGATGCCCTCGCCACGCCCACAGTCAGCCCAGCCCCACCCAACCCTGTTCACCACCGCCAGGGCCACGCCCCACCTCCTCCCTAGGGTGCTCCTCTCTGGGGTCAGACACCCCTCATCGCGTGCCTGCCCGTCCCTATCGCAGTTCAACAGCATGATCCTTTACTGTGTGCCCAAACTGCGGCTTATGGGCCAGAAGTTCAGTGTCCGGGAGAAGATGGACATTTCCGGCCTCCAGGTGGGTGAGCCCTTCCCACACAATATGTTCCCCTGGGAAAGCACAGAGCAAGTGTAGGGTAGGGACACAGGGCGCTAGCCACTCACTGCTGTGCGGCTGGTCATCTGCCTGCTTCTCTGAGCCTTGCCTCTGTCCTGATCCAGGCGTGCAGGAACATCTCTTGAGTCCTGGCATCCTGGACTGAGTGGGCAGGATCCCGGCCCCTCCTCTTGGCCTACCTGCCAGCACGTGTAGGCTTCATGTTGGCAGGCTGAAGAGCCATGGCAGGACCAGGCTATCTCCTGTCCCCAGCACTCAGGGCCCTCTTTACAGACTCTAAGGGAAGGTTGAGGTGAATATAGATGGGGTGCCCATCCTGTCTGTTCTTTGGTCCTTTGTCCTATGCTCCCTCCACTCCTGCAACAATCTGGAACCTGGATGAGGTTCTACTGACATCTGTACCCCAAATCCAGACAGCCTGTTTTTCTTGCTGTTCTTCTTCCTTGAGTCCATCTGTGTCTTATGCTGTGGGGCTACTGGAGCTGGAATCAGTGCCCCTTCTCCTGTGAGGGAGTCCTTTGAATTAACAGGCACACCAAAAATGCTGGCTAAATCAAAGTACTTAGTTATTCTGAAAAGTAAAGATTTGCTAGTGATACAAAAAAAAAAAAAATCACTTCCAATAGTGGCCTGCCTGTGGGCCACATCCAGCTGAAGGAATGAGAGGTCTAGGGGATGAAGGATGGCTCCTTGTTGCAGATGCCCCTCAATCCAAGGTACCTGCCCATGGGGCCTCAGAAACCCCTGCAGAGAAGTGGGGATCCTCCTGGCTCTTCTAAGATTCCCATCCTGTGTGTCAGGAGTGTCTGGGGGTACCCAGTGGAGAAAGGCACTGGCACTGACTTCCTGGGAAACCCCAAGAACAGACACATTTGGCCGGCACAGTTCCAAGAACAGTGGATGAGTGGTCCTAGCCCTGCCTGGGCAGGTCAGTGGTCCACTCTCCCCCATGGACTGACTCATACAGTCACCAGCAGCAACCATGACCCTAAGCTGGACACCTTCCCTGCAGACCCTCTGGGTCCCCTCTGCCCCCTTCTCAGGGAAAACCCTCCAAGTCTGAGTGACGGTGGGAGTCTACAGTCCAGGACCTGCTAAGTGACACACTGTTTTTGTTTTGTCCTTGGTTGTATGCCTTTAGGTGCAGGATATCGTCAAGTCAAGTGCAGCCCACACATTCATCATAACTGGAAAGAAAAGATCCCTGGAGCTACAAACTCGGTAGGGTCAGCTGCTTCGGTGTCTGCTGCTGTGAGAATGTGTTTGACCTGAAATTTTAGCAGATGGCTTCCTTTTCTAGACTGGATAACCTTTTGATGTGTTTTTATTTATTCATTAAACTGGCATATTTGTGGTTTAAAATGTTGACAGTACTAAGGGGAAGTCAGTGAAAATTAGGCCTCTACCCACCTCCTGTATCCCACTCCCAGCAGACATTTTTAACCATCTCTGAAGTATCCTTCTGGAATTTTTGTCCCCATACATACGTACATGTATCTATTTTTTTAAATCAGAGATGACCATTTTCTGTCTAGTTTGTTCTGCATCTTGCTTTTTTCACTTAATTTATCAGAAATCATCCCATATATGATGATCATTTTCTAAAGTAGGATAATTTTCCAGTATGGTCATTGGCTGGTTCCCACTGATGGGCATCTAGGCTCCTCTGGGGTCTTGTTGCAAATGGTGCTGCAAGCAGTGTCCATGAATCAAGCTTTGTACAGATGTGTGGTTACGTACATCTGACAGATTCTTGAAGTGGAATTGCTGGCCAAAGGGTAGCGTATCCACTTTAAATTTTGGTGGCTATTATCACACTACCTTGTAAGATGGTGCCAGGCTCTCTCTGACTTGCAGCGGTACATGGGAGAGCCCATCTATGACCCACTGTGGCCCAGGGAGGTGCTGATTTATATCCACTGCAGTGGGCTCTGCATACCAAGCTTAACCACATATAGTCATACCTGACTTCGTCTGGGCACACCTGAACCGTCCTAAACCCATATGGCTATACCTAACTCCACTTGGTCACACCTAACTCCACTTGGCCACACTCAGCCTGACTGCACTTGGTGATACTGGCCTCATTGTCCCAGAGCCTGTGGGGCCACTCTTCCAAGCCTTGAATTGTACTTCCAGGCAGTGACCAGCTCAGGTATTTGCTGCAGAGCTGAGAGGAGTTGATGGTTTATAGTCAGTATCTAAGACAAAATTAGGACTTCTCTGGTGGCTCAGATGGTAAAGCATCTGCCTACAATGTGGGAGACCCGGGTTCAATCCCTGGGTCAGGAAGCTCCCTGGAGAAGGAAATGGCAACCCACTCCAATGCTGTTGCCTGGAAAATCCAATAGATGGAGGAGCCTGGTAGGCTACAGCCCATGGGGTTGCAAAGAGTTTGACAAGACTGAGTCTTTCACTTTCAAGACAAAATAAAATACTGTTTTGGCTTTTATAGGACGGAAGAGGAGAAGAAAGAATGGATTCAGGTAAAGTTCCTAAAGTTTTAAAGTCACCAAATGACCAAATTCTTCAGCAGCATAGTCATTTCATTCTGGATGAATCCCAGAATGAATCAAGGGATGGGATGGCCCTGTGGCCCTTCCGGTGTTGCCCATCCATCTATCCACCTTGAAGTGATGGATTGACCAAGCTTCTAAGTACCTTCAGACTCCACAAAACTTTGAATCCATTCTCTTACTTGGGACTCCTCCTCAGTAAACAAATAAATGTAAAGGCCTGGAAGTGGGAATGCAGGGAGGTGCCTTCACCCTGGGGAGAATCTCTACTGGCTGGCAGTTTGAAGGTGGGTCTCTGTCACTTTTCTCTCCATGGCTGGCAGGAGCGATGCATTGTGTGGAAAGAGCAGTTTGACTTCCAGGATGGAGGCTGCACTTCCAATGACAGGCCAGGCAGCATCATGGGGCAGCCAGAGCAGGCTCAGCTCAGAGCTGGCCATGGTGGGGACGTCGGTCAGGAGGGCCAAGGCAGTGTGAAGACCAAGGCAGTGAGCAGGCTGGGCAGACCACCACCAGGCCAAATGCTAACTATTAGTGAAGTGTGGCTCACAAAATTAAAAGAAGAGAAATCTGAGTGAGAAGAGAAAAAGGAAATTCAAACAGATACTAGATGGTAATGCAGTTGCAGAAAATGGGAACACAGCCTCAAATCCATATAAAATGTTCCCAGAGAGTGTCTGCTTTTGGCTTGGAGCGCTGCATGTGGAGTAGCATTGGGATCCATGGGAACTGGACTGGGGACCTGGTCAGTCACTGGTCACATCCCTGAGCCTTGTTTCCTCACCTTATAGGGGGCTATTGCTGAAATGTGAGGCTGTCGGTCAGGGAAAAAGGCAATGACCATAGTACCCTGTCCTGAACTTCCTGGAATGCTCTCTGAAGGCCCTTATTCTTTGTGGTTTTGTTTCAGGTCATTCAAGCCACCATTGAGAAGCACAAGCAGAACAGCCAGACTTTCAAGGCCTTCAGTGGCTCCTTCAGCCAGGATGAGAATTCCCCCCTCACTCCAGAACCCCCTGTGAGAGCTAGCACCAGTTGGGTGACCTAGACCCTTTCCATAAGGACTGGTATCTGGGAGGAAAGCTGGTCTCCACACTCTCCTCGTGCCCATCTTTACTGAGCATCCATGTGGGGACCCCTGCTCCCCGCAGGTGTGGTCAGCACTCAGAATGGAGGGAGGGAAAGACAGGGCTGGATGAAGCTGCTACATGATCCGCTGTCCTCTCACGTGCACTAGGGGCTGTGATCGTATCAGCAGGGGTGGCTTCCTCCCAATGGGGAGTCATCCCCAGGCCTGGGGGAAGCAGGGAAGCAGGATCCCCACCCATGGCCAGATAGGTGGCCCTAGGCCTTGGCCATCCCCTCTGTGTTCAGTTCAGTTCAGTTCAGTCACTCAGTCGCGTCCGACTCTTTGCGACCCTATGAATTGCAGCATGCCAGGCCTCCCTGTCCATCACCAACTCTCAGAGTTCACTCAAACTCATGTCCATTGAGTCAGTGATGCCATCCAGCCATCTCATCCTCTGTCGTCCCCTTCTCCTCCTGCCCCCAATCCCTCCCAGCACCAGAGTCTTTTCCAATGAGTCAACTCTTCACATGAGGTGGCCAAAATATTGGAGTTTCAGCTCTAGCATCAGTCCTTCCAAAGAACACCCAGGACTGATCTCCTTTAGGATGGACTGGTTGGATCTCCTTGCAGTCCAAGGGACTCTCTGTGTGGGCACAACCAAACATGACTTCATGGTGAGTGTCCTCAGAGACATCCCTGATGCCCACCCCAGACTGGCTCAACAGCTTTGAGTCCCAGACACCAGGCCTGGTTGGTTCTCCCTGTGACCCACAGGCCACCTCATTATCCGCTTAATATTTGCATCAAATCCCCATTTTGTCTGCTTTTTGGACTATTTTGGAAGAAAACTTTGTGCCATACCCAGGCAAGAAAAGTGCTGTCTCCTAGCTTGAAGAGAGGTGACCTGAAAACAGAATCCCCTTGCCCCACCCCATACCTGCTATTCAAGTCGATGCAGAGGAGAGCCTGACCCTAGAAGGCAGGGCACTGAGCTCTCCATGGATGCTGAGGAAGGAGCTAGAACCCAGGGCCACCTCACGTGGTGTGATGTAGCCAGCCAGGCCCAATGGGCCTTGAGGAGCTTCATACCTGCCCACCTTCCCAGCTGGGAAATGATAACTCTCCTGGGACGCCTTCAGTCCTCAGCCAGGCCAGGGAGGGGCTGATTGTCAAAATCACAGCAAATGCTAGGCCCCAGCAGTCTTTCTCCTGACGCTGTGATCAGACGGAAGAACTGGTGGTGTTCCAATATTACACTGGATGTCAGCATGTGGCCCTGGGACCTCTGCTCATGCCAGCTGTCTCTGTCCCTTCCAGATGATGAGCCCCAGCTCCGAGGTGCCCGCAGTGCCAGCCAACAGTGGAGGGGGAGCTTCAGGGGTGAGTGACCCCCTCAGCTGTTGGCATGGGTGGGAGGTGGAAGCTGGGGTCAGATCAGGGTGACCTGAGGGTGAGTCCTTAGGGGTAAGCTTTCCCCCTATGCCATGAGACCTGGTCCTTACAGTGATGGCCTCTGGGGCCCGTCGGGAGAGGGCTGGGGTAAGCCTGCTGGGACCCAAATGTCCATTTTTTTGCAGTGGGTGGAGGTTACATAGCTAAGATCTTCTGAAGACGTGTGCTCTTTACCGTGAATAGAATAGCCGTGGATGAATGCGCATCAAGGTGGTGCCTGGCCCTCAGGATGCTCCATCAGTGTGGGCAAAGATGGTGTGCCCAGGGCCAGCCTATGTCCTTGTCCCCTCTATGACAGGACCAGGTCATGGGACTATGCCTGAGGCCCGCCCACTCTGTTGGTTGGGAGATTGGCAGGAGGGCAAATGTATGTGCCTCGCATGCAGTGAGTATGCAGTACAGGGGAGCGTCATTATTAACCACCGGGCCTAACTGTCATGAAGTCTGATGACAGTTATAACCCTAGACTACCAGGGAGGTCTGTACCCTGCATCCTGAGACAGGATTCTCCTGGGCACCCTCGCTCTGCCCTTGTGTGTGCATGCTCAGTCGTGTCGGACTCTGTGACCCTATGGACTGTAGCCCGCCAGGCTCCTCTGTCCATAGGATTTTCCAGGCAAGAATACTGGAGTGGGTGGCCGTTTCCTTCTCCAAGGGATCTTCCCAACCCAGGGATCGAACCAGAATCTCCAGGCAGATTCTTTACCACTAGCCCCACCTGGCCCTATTCCTCAGTTTTCCAGGCTCCAAAGAATGAGTGGGGACCTGAGGCCCAGCCTGACACCTAACAGGGTATTTGCTCCTAGAAAGGAACGTCTCCTGTGGGTGGGTCGGTACTGTCCCCACCTTCTCTCCCCCACTTCTCTTTCTCACACCCTTATCAGGGCCATTCCCTTGGGGGCAGGTGCACCCCAGTCAGACAGCAAAGTCTGCCTGAATTTAGCACCAACTCCTAGAACTCCTTCTTTTCTGGCTACAAGGGCCACCCTGCTGGTCATCACCGCCATCCGGGGTTGGTGGTTGTGAAGGACAACTCATTTTAGGAAGCGGCAATGGGCTTGACAGGTGAGGAGACCTAGCCTTTGACTCCAAACTTTGTGGTGTGACGGGACTTTCCTGGGCCAGCAGCAGAGGGAGGCACAGCTGCCTAGCTTGTCATGGGGAGTAAGTGCTCCTGGCCTGACTTAGACTTTCAGTAAGAGAACTAACCTCCTCCTCCCACGACATCCATGCATTGACAGCACTGAGTCCCTGCTGAGGCCCCAGAACAGATGCAGCAGTGACCCCCAGCTCTGTTACCAGAGCAGAGGCTTTGCCAGGTCATACATGACCCCTGACCTGACATGTCTTAGATTGCAGGCACTGGGAAAACCTTGAGAAGTTCTTGGGCTCTGAGGGAAAGATATAGTTTTTCTAGAGCATGATGGGGTCCAGGGACCAATCAAGAGGCAGGAACCCCCTTATTTGAGTAATACTGCTGCCACACAGTATGCTGTGGGGGTCCAAAGCAGCCTGTGCTAATTCATTTGAACTCAAAGTCAGGAAATCTAAAAGCCGCATGGTCAGTAGGGGAGAGATGGTCTTATCACAGCCATTCAAACTCCCTGAGGGGCTTCCTGCATCGTGACCCTGTCTCGCCTTGCCTCCTTTCCAGCCCACCCTCCCCAACCATACCCTGGTCCCCCTCACTTAGCCATGTCCCAGGGCCTGTGTACCTGCTGCCCCCTCTGTACAGAATGCCTCAATTATGTCCACTCTACCCCAAGATCTCATCCGTGAGGCCTTCACAGCTGACCCCAGGATCACTGACAAGTGTTTCCCTCATGAAGCAGCCCATTATCAGCTTTATGAATCACAGAACTATACATGTAAGGCTTGCACTGCGCTATTGGGCTCCTTTCAGGAACGTCTAGGAATGTCATGAAAAGCAATCCACAGAGTCAGGCTTCCTCTGTGTAACTGACCAGAGAGAACTGACAGATGGGGCCTCTGTAGTTTTCCAGTTGGCCCCTGGGTCCCTTGGCCAGGGGTCTCTGACAGCCTCTGTGCGGCCCTTTGCATAAAGCACTGCTTCTCCCTGCCTCCACAGGGGAGCTGAGCTGGACCCCATGCAGGGCCCTCTGCTATCTGACCCTCGGCCTGGGGTGGGCTATAGGGCATCAGGAGCCATGAGCAACCCCCATTCTTTGTTGGGCAAGTCCATAGCAGGCCTCAGCCCTGGGATGCAAGGATAAGTGGAATGGCTGCAGGCTGCATGGTTGGCAGGGGGTAGAGGGTGGGAGGTGCACTGAGGAGGATCCAGTGCCAAGGCAAGGAGAGAGAAGCAGGAGGTGTGGCTGGCACACAGGGCAGGCAGTGCCCACTGGAGAATCTTCTAGCTGGAAGGACCTGAAGGCCACATGTTTAATGTTTTAACCTGTGAGTGGGTCCTGACATGAGGCCTTGGGCAATTCCTCACCCTCCACCCTTACCCTCTCCTGGATAGGAAGAAGAGAGAGAGAAACTGTTGGCCACTTGGGTGCCCCTCCAACTGGTTGCCCAACTCTTTTTATAGGTGAAGAGGTAACTGAGAGCCCCTGAGGGTCAGGGCCTCAGCCCAGTCCAGGGGTCCGTCTAGGCCAGGCTGCAGACCTGCTGGGCAGTGACAGTGACAGTCAGTGGATGAGCAGGCCGCCCCCTTCCTCCCACCTGGGGGCTCAGCCTTCTCAGGGCTCTGCAACATCTCTGACTCGCAGATGCTTGAGATCACAGTTCAGGTTCAGGCCTCCTTGTCCCAGTCCATTTACCCACGCCAAGCCAGGCCGGGGTCCTACAATAGACAGACATCTGTTAGCAACAGACTTGTAGCTCTGGCCCCGGCACCTGTGGCCTGGCCATGGTTTTTCTTGTTTGTATCTCCGGTGAGCACAGATTTTAGTGGACCCAGGGCAACTCAGTGAAGCTCCTGTTATATAAGGTGAGTCCAAGAAGTACTCAGTGGATATTTGCAGAAAGCACCCAAAAGTGGGTTTTAATTCTGACACTAGAAAGAGTGATCTTTGCTACAACATGCCAGATGTAAGCTTTTGGAGAGGAAATGTAACTTCACTCTTGGTGTGCTGGTTTGATTTCCTGGTGTTGTCCTCAGACACACAGTTTCCACAAGCCATCTTTCCTAAGAGAAGCTAAACCAGGAAGTTTTGCAAGGGGGCCTTGCAGAAGCCAAAGACTTCCCTGTTCTGTAAAAGTTACATCTCTCTTCTCAGAAGCACAGAAATGTCAGAGTCCCCAACCCACCGTGACCACACATGGAGGCCCCACCCCTGCCACCCTCCCCTCAGCATGCACAAATTTCGTACAAGCCACCATCCCGGGCCCTGGGACAGAGCTGCCCACGAGAGGAAGAGGGGCTGGGCCTCACTGGGCAGGGCCTAAGACGTAGGCCAATGTCCACACCCTTCAGGGCGGATGATAACTGTGTGGCTCTGTCTTCCGGGGCTGGTTGTCAGGACCACTGTTTGGGACTCACTTCTTAACCTGAATTTTCCTCCCGCTTCCATGCTTTATAAGTGAATCTGCTGAAGAGAAAATGCTTAGTGAAACAGGCCCTGGCACACACCTCCTCCCAGGCCTACGCTTGCATGTTTGGAGTGCTGCGGGTGGAGTCACTTGTCTATTACCGGAGAAAGCCATGGTCCCACACCTCCCCAGTTAGACTTGGCCCAGTCTTTCTGATGTCTCCACACCCAGAGAGAAAATCTAAGCCTCTCCCTTTTGTTGGCCTATTCTGTATCCTCATCCAAACAGGAAGTATGGTTGGCCAAGAAGACCTGTCCCCAGCAATGCACAGGTGGGCTCACCCCAGCCACCTGGTCACCAACTTTCGGCAGTGGGAACTGCGTGGGGTAGTGGACCAANCCCAGGCCTACGCTTGCATGTTTGGAGTGCTGCGGGTGGAGTCACTTGTCTATTACCGGAGAAAGCCATGGTCCCACACCTCCCCAGTTAGACTTGGCCCAGTCTTTCTGATGTCTCCACACCCAGAGAGAAAATCTAAGCCTCTCCCTTTTGTTGGCCTATTCTGTATCCTCATCCAAACAGGAAGTATGGTTGGCCAAGAAGACCTGTCCCCAGCAATGCACAGGTGGGCTCACCCCAGCCACCTGGTCACCAACTTTCGGCAGTGGGAACTGCGTGGGGTAGTGGACCAGTGGTGGGCCACAGTGGCTTAAGGTCCTCAGCATGGAGGGAGCTGGTACCTCGCCTGAACCCTGTCTGAGCACTGAGCTGCTGACTGACAAAGGAAGCCAGGAGGGTTGCTCTGCTGAGCCCCAGCCCCAAGATGCCCTGCTCTGGGAACTGCCCTCTGTCCCTTTGGCCAGGACAGGGTCCCTGCTGTCCTGGTGACCTTCACAGGCCGAGCTCATGGCCACACACCTCTGGCCCACTGCAACCTCTCCTCCATCTTGTGGGCCAGCCCTGCCCCTCCAGCCCCCTACCTACCCCCTGGTCCTCAGCGATACCCCAGAAGCCCCTTTGGTCCTCTGGTGTTCTCTGCAATTGTGTAGTGCTGTTTCCAGGGTCTGGAGAGCTGAGGTTCTATGGCACACGTCAGAGCTTGAGGGCAAGCCAGTGGATCCAGCCACCCTACTTCTGACCACTCCCATCCCAAGTGGCCTGGTGTCCTCACCTGGAAAATGGGAATGACAGGTCGCCATGCAGATTGGTGGAGGGCTGGGGCGGCTGGGGCTGCTGCAGACCCGTGGGAAGGCCCACCCTCCCTTCTCTCCTCTTGTCTGAGCCCTAGCAGTTCTGGAGATGGTCTCCAAGGAAAGAACCCCGAGTGGGGCTAACAAATGTGTCTCAGGGCTACAGTGTGGCTGGCAGCCCGTGTCGGATGGCAGAGAGGCCTTGGGTGAGACGTGTGGCTGTGGGGAGCAGCAGTGTTGCTTGTTGGGTCTGTGCCACCCGTTCTCCACCCACAGAGCTCTGAGGTCCTGAGCTGCATGGAATAAACTGAGAGGGGGACATTTTAAACCCAGTGTCGATGGGGCCAGGGGTCATGAGATGGAGGAGAAGCCGGGAGGTCTTGGGCGGAATAAATGTTCCTGTCATCCTCAGAGGCACCAGCCGTCTCAGGGCTCCTAGCACCAGGTGGCCGGAGCTGGCCTCACAGTGGTGGGGCCCACAGTGGGGACTATGAGCAGAGGCTGCAGAGCTGGGGAGCAGAGGCCTGTGCTCAGGCTGCTTAACAAAGCACCACAGACACTTATTCGCTCACAGTTCTGAAGGCTGCAAATCCAGGATCAAGGTGTTGGCAGGGCTGGTTTCTCCTGAGGCCTGTCGACTTAAAGAAAAACATACAACTTAAGAGTTTAAGTTTTATTCAGGGTCTTACTGAAGACTGTAGCCCAGCAGACAGCTCTGAGAAACTGATTCTAAGAGAGGGGGGGAGAAGCCAGGATATGAATGGATTTTTTTTGGCTAGGACATACATGTAGTCAGACATCCATCTGAGTAAAAGATGACTGCTAATCATAAAGAACACATATCTCAAGTTACACTTTCGGTGTTTTTCTGTGCATGGGAAGATACAAGAAATCTGGGGTCTTTGAAATTCTTTCTGGGATGCGCATCTATCTTGGGGCCTGTTTCTCCAGCACATAGAATGTCTCCTCTTGTATTTTCATTCTGGCCACACTGTCATGACTGCAGTGGTTGTGTCTAACCCTTATATAACTGGATAACGAGTGACAATCTTTGTTCTTTTCTTGTTTACAGGCATCTCTCTTTGGCATTAGATAGCCATCTTTCCCCTGTGTCTTCACACAGTCTTGCCTCTGAGCATGTCCATGTCCTAATCTCCTCTTCTTATAAGGACACCAGTTATGCTGGATTAAGGCCCACCCAAGCAACCTCATTTTACTTTAATCACCTCTTTCAAGGCCCTCTCTCCAACTACAGTCACATTCCAAGGTGCTGGGGGCTAGAACTGCACACTATGACTTCTGGGGCACACAATTCAGCACAAGCCCCTCCTTTCTGTCTCCTCACCCCCGACCAGTGCATCTCTTTCTCCTTAAGTATGCAGAGTTTATATTAAACCTGTTTCTAGCTTATTTTGTTCAGATTTTTATTATAGAAGTTTCGGACACACCGAAGTAGAAATAACGGGCAGCGAGCCCCGCCTCAGCCATCTGGAGCAACTTCAGCTCTGTGCTTTGTCCCTTACTCCTCTCTACAGATGAGGAAACCAGGCTTGGAGAGAAAAAGTGACTCATGCAGGGTCCCACGGCTGAGGAGGGGCGGGGCGGGGGCCTGGGAGTTACCCGTAATTTGCCCACCTGCGAATCAGCTGGGGAAACCTAATCAGACAACCCTTCTAAGCCCCCATCCCAGCCTCACTGCATAGTCAGTGCCCCTCCTGCCCTCACTCCTGCCTGCCTCCCACTCGCCTCCCAAGCCGTTGCATCAGGTGGGGCTGGGGTCCTAGACACAACTGATGTCACTATGGCCAGGGGGTAGGTGGCCAGAGCAGACCACACCAGCTCTCAAACTTCTGTTCATAGCGCAGAGGGACCCAGTCCTCGATGGGAGTGTGAGGTGGGGGGGTGGGGGTGTTGGGGTGCTGGCCAGTGAGTGACTGATTTGCTTTCTATGTGTTTTTTGGTTTTCTTCTTCTTTCACAAGCTGTTCTGGTGAACAATTGAAACAATCCAGATAAGAGAGTCAGATAAGAGTAACTCTACCCCAAGCAGCCAATAGGACCATCAGGGTGTGCTTCCTTCCGCCTGGTTTTCATGCATGCACCCTTTCTGGTATAAACATCATATGCTCCTGTATGTGATTTTGCTATTTGCTTGTTTCCCTTAGCTATAGAGCTCGACACCTTTAATCCTCCGATGTGTCACCTTGACGTCTACCTCCCATGCATGATTTATGTACCTGTCCCTTAGTTTTAAACTGCATCAGATTCTTGAAAATTTGTAAATATATGCTTACCATAATAGGAATACATGCTTTTAAGAAAAAAGTAAAGTGATAGAAGAAAATGAAAACCTCTCTCCCACTGCTGCCTGCNGTATCCACGGTAATTTCAGGAGGGTCCTGTCCTCATTCAGCACATGGAAAGGCTGGTGAGGTGGTCATTCTATCCCTAGCAGCTCGGGGTCCACCAGGACATTGCATTCCATCACAGTCCATTGGAGAGTGTCCTGGGGCCAACTGCAAAGGTGAAAGCAGGAGGCGTTCCATCGGCTGTGGCTGCAGCAGGACTGGGGAAAATGTCCTTGCTGTCCAGTTTGGACAGTGCTGGGCCCTGAAGATGCAGAGGAAAGGAAATCCCGGTTTGGAGTGGCTATTCCCTTTGAGACACTGAGAAGAAAACGTGCAGCCTGGAAGAGAGAATCAGGGTGTGTGTGGGGGGGGGTGGGGTGGCAGGAGGTACCTGGAAGCCTCACTCCTGACCAGGACATGGGGAGGGGTTACAGAGAGGATGCCTAAGTTGAGGGCAGGGTCACCAAGATCTGGAGGAGCCAGTGAGACACAGTGAGGAGAAGGAGCCTGGGGGAGACAAGGCCTGGTCATGGGGTCTCCACAGGGTTTTTTTGGTGATGCTCCAGGAGGCGAGAGCCAAGGGGCAGGCCTGGGGGGTCTTAATAGATCCAATTGGCTGCAATAGGGATGACCAGGGCAGAGATGGAGAAAGGGCCAGGTATCTCAACACAGACCCCCATGATGGGGACACCAGCAGTCATGGTGATATAGGGACACTTCTGCCAACTGTGCCCACGCAGGCATGGACCTATGTGGCCAGAGCTTCCAGCTTTTCAGAAGATGAAAGAAACTTGAATGTTCTTATGAAACATCCCGATAAATGTTAACTATTGTAGAGTTTGAAGTCATGGGGTGGTTGGCCAGTGGATGGCTCCAAGGATCTCTCCAGCTAGGGGCATCTGGCCTGCCCTGAGCCCTCTGGATGCCCTAGTAAGGACTGTGAAAAGCAGGCTGCCTGCCTGGCGTCTCCACACCATATGTCTGGGTGACTTTGAGACTGGGCTTCTTCCCACGCACACGTTGCCAACATCTCTCCACCCTCATCTTGTCCCCATAACCCAGGGCCTGCCCACACCACACTGCCCACCCACGGGGAGGTGGATGCACACTGGCTTTTAGCTTCTCCACTGTCCTTCCTTTTCAATCATCTCCTCCTCCCCAAGTCCAGCTCCCAACCGTGCAGGACAGGAGGCCATCCCCCTGTCCTAAAGAATGCCAGTCAGGGCAGGAAAGGGTCTGAGGTACCCAACTGCCATGGGAGTCAAAGGCCTGAGCTAAGAGTCTTCTGTGCCTCCAGGGGCTGCTGCCTGCAGTGTGAGGAACACATGTCCCCACTAAGGCCACAGGGGATGTTGGCTGTGTCCCTCATAGTCGTGGGAAGAGGAAGGAGCCACCATACACAAGGGCCTGCTGCAGCCAGGCACCTTGCTCAGGGAGTGTCTTAGTAGTAATGAAACAAAGACCCAGAGAGAGAAATACAATTGCCCAAGGTCACATAGTGAGTCAGGGACCCAGCTGGGTCACTCATTCACTATCTGTCCATTTCTTCATGCAGCAAGCACTGACGGCATGCCTGTGTGCTGAGCACTAGGGTGCCAGCCACTCGGATCTCTGGGACTCAGGGGTTGAATAATGCCTTTTAGCCTCTGACCCTTCCACATCTCCAGCCTCATTTTCTCCTGCCCTCCCTTGCTCCCCTGCTGCTTCATCCTGACCTCAGATTACCAGGCTCCAGTCACTGGGTCTTCAGAACATACTAGTCTCCCTCCCATCTCAGGAAATTTGCACATGCTGTTCATCTGCCTGGGGGTTCTTCCTTCATGACTTTGCAAGAGTCTGTCTGCTCCATGAACCTCAGCAGAGCCCTTGCCCTAATCTCTCTACTTTTGGTTGGGTGTTTGCCTTCTTGTTTAATCTCTGTCTCCTCATCTAGAACAGAAGTTCTGAGGGCAGAAGGAAGCACCTATGATAGCACCTGGCAGAGAAAAAGTGCTCAGTTAATATCTGCCAACAGCATTAGTGAAAGGTCAGGGATTTTGCTCTTGCCATGCAGCCCCANTCTGCTCCATGAACCTCAGCAGAGCCCTTGCCCTAATCTCTCTACTTTTTGTTTGGGTGTTTGCCTTCTTGTTTAATCTCTGTCTCCTCATCTAGAACAGAAGCTCTGAGGGCAGAAGGAAGCACCTATGATAGCACCTGGCAGAGAATAAGTGCTCAGTTAATATCTGCCAACAGCATTAGTGAAAGGTCAGGGATTTTGCTCTTGCCATGCAGCCCCAGAACCCTTTGGGTCTGGAATCCTCTTTTAACAGATCTTCTCTAGTGGCTCAGATGGTAAAACGTCTGCCTAAAATGCAGGAGACCTGAGTTTGATCCCTGGGTCAGGAAGATCCCCTGGAGAAGGAAGTGGCAACCCACTCCAGTATTCTTGCCTGGAAAATCCCATGGACGGAGGAGCCTGGTAGGTTACAGTCCATGGGGTTGCAAAGAGTCAGACATGACTGAGCGACTTCACTCACTTTAACAGATCAGGAAACAGAGCCAATGGCTGCCTGGGATCATAAAGGCCCAGTGGCTCTCCTGCCCACTCTGAGGTCTCCAGGTATCTGGGACATAGCCAGGTTCTCCTCAGACATCTGGTCCCATAGCAGAGAATAGCACATGAGACCAAGAGAGCTGCCACGCCCCCAGAAAATCAGCAGAGGGGTATTGGGACCCAAATGGGTCTGACTTATACCCGTGCCCATCTCTCACTGCCCTTCCAGGGGACAATGGACCCCTGTACACATGGAGATGGTAGGATCAGCCCCTGAAGCCCCCGCCGACACTCCCAGGCCTTGGGGAGCTCTAATTGTCATCCCCTAGATNTATTGGGACCCAAATGGGTCTGACTTATACCCGTGCCCATCTCTCACTGCCCTTCCAGGGGACAATGGACCCCTGTACACATGGAGATGGTAGGATCAGCCCCTGAAGCCCCCGCCGACACTCCCAGGCCTTGGGGAGCTCTAATTGTCATCCCCTAGATGCTCACAGGGCCTTCCCACCTCCTGAGGTCTGATAGAGCCCTGGAATCCAAGCCCTTCCGAGCAGCTGGTCCAGGTGCTGGGCATCCAGGAAGGAGGGTGGGCTCACCTCCTCAAGAGCCACTGCAATGTGTCTGTAGACAAGATTTCTCTGAATGATCCTTCTGGGAGCCCAGCTGGGAACTGAGAGTGGCTTTTCTGTGGACCCCCATTGCCCATTCCTACTAGTCACCTCCCCTTCTTCGTGGGGTTCCCAGGGGGCCATGGATGGTCCTAGAGGATTTCAGGTGGTCACAGGGGATTCAGGTGGTCCTGAGGGGCTCCAGGTGTTTCTGAGGGCCCAAGGTGGGTCTCTAGTTTGTCTTGGGGGACTCCTGATGGTCCCTGTGAGGCTCCAGGTCTCCCCAGAGAGCTCAGATATTTGTAAGTACTCCAAGTGATCCGAGGAGCTACAGGTGGTCCCAAGGCAACCAGCTGTGACAGGAGGCCTGGCTGCTCCCTAGTCATATAACCTCCTACATCCACCCCTGCCCCCCAATTATAAGAGGGAAAATGGAGGACCAGAAAGGTAGGCAGGACTAGGGCAAGCATGGGGAGCAGCCAGGAACCCACCCCAGCAGGATGGCAAGTACCAGGTGGTGCCAAGGAGAAGAACTGGTGGCTCAGGTGGGCCATCTGGCCCCAACATCCTAGAAAGGAAAGGTAAGCAGGAGAAGGCCTCCATCTGGGCCCCTATACCACAGGCTTACTGGCCAGCTCTCTGCTCCCTCTCCCAGGTTGGTCCAAGATGGCCATGTGACCCAAGACAGTCAGTCCCCCTTTGAGGGTGGAGGGGGACCATCCTGGAACGAGATGAGAGGGCCTCCCAGCAAGCCCAGACTAGAATAGGAGAAAAGAGAGGAAGAAACACATCTCTGACTTTGTCTGAAGCAGTAGCGGCGAGCGAATAAAGTTCATCTGGAGTCCTATTTCTTCTATGGCCCTGCCCCACCCCACAGCACCCACAGACAGGGGCCAGCCTGCATCCTCCAAAACGTCCTGCCTTGACCCTATATTCCCAACAGAACCCAGGCTGGCAGTATCCCTGAGAGGGACAAAACCCTCCCCTTTCCTGCCAGGGCCAGGCCTGCCCCTGGGGGCTCTGGTCATCAGCACTCCAGTTCTGCCTGCTGAAAATGCGCATGCCACATCTCATGACTCTATCTTCATATTGGAGGGCCACTTCCCTGGGCTCTATCCAAACTCAGAGAGCAAATTATAGCCCCCTGGAACATCTGCCCCCAAGGGGCACTGAAAACTGACACCGGAGCAGCCCATCTCCAGAGAAAAATACTAGAGTAATTCCCAAAGCATCTCCACTTCCCAGAGGCAGGGCGTGGCCATTCTCTGTGTGTGGTCCTAAGCCCAGAGTCCTCCAGCATTCCCTCCTTCCTCCCAAAACCTCAGAGGAAGGGACCATTATCTTCACTCCATTCACAGAGGGGGACACTGCAGCTCATCACTGAGAGTCATGTCCTAAGTGGGTTCCCAGTAGCTCCCAGAGGAGGGGAACATGTCTTAGGTGGGGGCCTGTGTCTCATGTAACTTTCTCAGTAGCAGATCCTGCTACACAGATCGAATGCAAGGAGTTTATTTGGGAGGCAACGCAGGAAGAATAGTAGCGGAATGGAGAATGAGGCAGAAAAGGGAAGAAAGCCAACACAAGTTGGCTTCCTGAGTTGAACAGTGTCCCTCATCCCAAATCCATGTTCACCTGAAACCTCAGAATGTGATTTTACCTGCAAGTATGTTTTTCACAGATGAAGTTAGTTAAAATGAGGATCGAGTGGACCCTAAACCCAATGATTGGTGTCCTTATAAGAAGAGGACAGCACACACAAGAAAGGCCTTGTGATGACGGAGGCAGAGACTGGCATGTCGCAACTATGAGCCAAGGAACAGCAAAGTTGACCCGGAGTGACCAGAAGCTCACTCTTGTGTGTGGCATAGAAGGACCCTTTCCTAGAGCTTCCAGAGTATACACAGCCCTGACAGTATCTTGATTTCAGACTACTGGCCTCTAGAACTTTGAAAGGATAAATTTCTGTTGTTTTAAGCCACTAAATTTGTACAACAGCTCTAGCAAACTAATCCAGATTTTGTACCAGGAAGGGGGATGCTGCTATAATGGATATCTAAAAATGCAGCTGTGGAACTGGGCAATGTATAGATGCTGGAAGAGTTTTGAGGCACATGATAGAAAATGCCTGGATTTCCTTGAAGACATTGTTGGTAGAGATACGACAACAAAGGTGATTCTGGTGAGACCGAGGTCAGAAAGAAGTGAGGACTCTTGGGTATATACCTGAAGAAAACCATAATTCACAAAGATACACACACCTCAACGTTTACTGCAGCACTGTTTACAATAGCAAAGACATGGAAGCAATCTAAATGGATAAAGTAGGCATGACAGCAGCAACATGGATAGACCTAGAGATATCTCACACTAAGTGAAAGAAGCCAGACAGAGAAAGACAGACATCATGATGTTGCTTATATGTGGAATCAAAAAACAAACAAACACACAAATGAACCCATATACCAAACAGAAATAAGTGCACAGACAGAAAACAAATTTATGTTTACCAAAGGGGAAAGTGGGAGAGAGGAATACATTAGGAGTTTGGGATTAACATAGACACACTATATATAAAACAGATAACTGATGAGGACCTACTGTATAGAACAGAGAGCTATACTCAATATTTTGCAATAAACTATAAGGGGAAATGATCTGAAATATATATATATATATATATATACACACATATGTATGTATAACTGGACCACTTTTCTGTACTGGTGTACAACATTGTAAATTTTTACTTCAATTAAAAAAAAAGAAAAAACCTCCAAAAAGGAAAAGAAAAGAAAGAAGTGAGAAGAATGTAGAGAAAGTTTCTATTGTCTCAGAGAACACATCTATGATCATGAACACATTTTTGATGCAAGTATGAACATGAGAGGTTCTTCCAGTGAGCTCTCAGACAGAAGTGAAGAATTGGTTATTGGGAAAGCCGTAAAGTAACAGAAATTTGGCTGAATTATGTTCTAATGTTGAGTGGAAAGTAGAAATTGTAAGGAATAAACCTGACTATTTAGCTGAGGAAATTTCCAAGTAAAATGTGGATGAGATGGCCTGGTTTCTCCTTGCTGTTTATAGTAAAATCTGAAACGAAAGAAAGAAATTGGGGAAGGAACTGATAAGCAAAAAGGAATAAGCACTTGATGATTTGGGAAGTCCTCAGACAGTAAAGAATCTGCCTGCAATATGAGAGACCCAGTTTGATCCCTACGTCGAGAAGATCCCCTGGGGAAGGAAATGGCTACCCACTCCAGTATTCTTGCCAGGAGAATCCCAAGGACAGAGGAGCCTCGCGGGCTACAGCCCATGGGGTTGCAGAAAGTCAGACACAAGTGAGCGACTTTCAATTCACTTCACTTCAGTTTGTTACATTTAGGAAATTTACTGTTCAGAAAGTGTGCTCTAAAGAGAGCACCAAAGGTGTGGGAGAGCCTCCTGCTGAAGAAATCAGGCACATGACTTGCAGGCCTACTCCACCATCTCCGGGGAATGAAGGAGCAGAGATGGGGTTATCCAGGAAAGGTCTGTGGAGCCTCTTATCTGATGGTGTGGCTCCCTGTGAATTATACAGAAGACCGGCAAGGTTTTTGAGACTGTTACATTAGTTACAGCTGCCAGTCTAGACAGAGAGGCCCAGGGATGGAATGAAGTGGAGAATGGCTTGGAAGGCAGAGCCATGAGGCAGAGGCAGAGAAAAGAGAAGGTGGGGCTCCAGCTCCTGCCAAAGCCACAGGA